>CM038678.1:99697978-100023745 GCA_021605205.1 Aegilops longissima | reverse complement strand
AAAATAAAGTGATGACAAAAAAGAATCATGCAAAATAATTTTTCTAACTAAAACTATAGCAGATTTGCTATTCTGACTAAAACAATATTAAAGCATTTTTAATTATTTTAACATAGCTAAATATATGTTTTTCAGAAACTTCATAAAATTTGCAATCCAACAAAAGAAGAATCACTCAAAATATTAAACAGAATAAAAGATATACATTTTTGAAAATTGAAACTATTCGCTAAAACAGAAAATCAAAATAAAAAGAAAAAGCCCAATGGGCCTATATCAGCACTAGGCGAGTTTAGTCTAAACGGCCTAGGGTTTAAACTAACGAACCGCCTAATAATAAAACCTAACTAAAATAAAAACCGCTCGGGCCGGCCGTTCTTAATAAAACATATTCTGGGCTTTAATCGAGGCCGATCTAAGATCGAACGGGAGGGTGTTGCACGGGACTCACTGACTCTGACGGCGGCGGCGGCGAGAGGCGCAAGGCCCAAGGCGTGAAGCTTCAGAGTCGTCGGGGAGACGCACGAGCACGGGAGGGTTCGTGGTGTCGGGAGGGTCGGGTGGACTAGGGTGGCGACGGCGACTTTTGAGTGCGTGGCGAGCCTGACTCCGTGAGCTCGGAGGAGAGGAGAGGGGTTCAGCGCCGCTAGGGGGAATGGGTGCGGAGCCTCGCTTTATAGCCTGGGCTCAAGAGGCGAAAGGCATCGGGCGATCGGGGATCCTCGGATCCTCGATCCATGGATCTCCGCGAGTGGCGGGCTGAGGGGGAAGAAGACGGGCGGGCCCATGTCATGAGAGAGAGAGGGGAGGGTTCGCCGGGTGGCAAGCCTAGGGAATCGGGCGAGGCGAGGCTGGCCGGAGCTGGGCTCGTCTGCTTGGGCTGGCCTCGGGGCCGGCTGTGGCCAAAGCGCGGGAGGGGTGAGGTGGCGCTGGCGGGCCTGGGTGGTCTATGGCGCTCAAGGGTTTTTTCTTTATTTTTTAATTAAAACAAAACAAAAATAAAACCTAAACTATAAATATTTTATATAGGTATATATATACCAAAATGATCAGGGAATATTCCTTTCATTTGAACATTTTTCCAAAGTCAAAATCCAAACTTTATAAAATCTATTTTTTCAAATTCAAATAAATTTCAGATTTGAATCCAAATCTTTTGGCATTGTTTCCTCCGATATTTTTGGAGTGTCATGTTTGCTCCTCTCATACTTTTGATCAAGTATTTATCGCTTAGTTTTTGAATTGTTTCACATGCCAAAGTTTGGAATTCAAATTCAAATAACTCAAACTTCAAATGGCATTCAAATTCAAACAGGATGCATAGGATGCTTAGTTATAATTGTAAAACATTCCAAATAGGAAATTTGGGATGTTACAAGCTTTCTCCATCGAGGTGCTTAACCCAGCTCAACCGACACAATCAAGGGTTCTCCCAATAGCTACCTTAGCCGATATAACGGAACATAAGGTACCAAACATGGCAGCCGACAAACCAACTATTGACCCAAGACATGATTCAGAGCCGATGCATATAGTGCTATAAGTCCGGGTGCCGACTTGTGAAAGTGTTCTGACTTATCACACCATATTGTGGGGTACTTAAGCCCTCGTGTATTGCTCCGCACTAAAGTGTACGTTGCACAATGTCATAAATGAACATATATATTTAGAAAAAGGGAATTCAATAATAGGCGTAGCTATATATTGTTTATTCAAAAGGGCTGCGAAGAGCCTAACGATACAAATAGTGCGATAAGCAAGGGACGGGACTTTTAACATGTCCCCTCGAGGGGTAAGCTGGATGGTGTGTAAACAGATATATTGCTCGTAATAGAGACCACCGACACTCGACGAAGCTCGCTTTCCTGGATGTTGCATCGTGTTCAACGATTCTAATGCCGGACAGGCTTCGTGGAGAACGGAGTCCCGAAAGTGAAAAGGAAAGAAGAAAAGAATGACACAATCGGAGCCCCCGTGCGGTTGAGCCGCACTGGCATGCCGTGGTCGTGCCCCTTCCCTATGCCCATGGTATTTCCAGAGCGAATTGTGTACGCGTAGTACTGGTTTCGCAACTTCGCAGGGCTGGGCTTGGGCAGCATTTCTATGCGTTTCGGAACGCGCCAGCCGGGTCTTGTTGTAGGTTACTCGGCACGCTTGACGGTGTCCGGACGCTTAATAGCCGGACTCAGAATTGCCTTAAGAGGCTGCTTTGTACTTCCGCCATGAGGGTCATGCCAGATGCTCCTCCGCTCGGAGAGAGCGCTCGTGTTTCCATATGACCATAATGACTCGAGGATCTCGCATCTTGAGCTTGAGATATACAGAGCGGCACCGCATTGAACTTTGTAAATGCGGTTCGTCCGAGCAAGGCGTAATAGCCGCCATGGAACGGGAGTATGTCAAGATTAACTCTCGCCTGGTTATCCGGGATCCAAGACCACTTCAAGTGTAATCGAGCATGTACAATTGGCTCTTCTACATCTGGTACGACGCCTTTAAAGGTCGCCTTTGTGGGTTTAACTTGATGGGTCTATGCCCATTTTGTGCAATCGATCCCGATAAAGCAGGTTCAGGTGCCGCCGCCACCATTAGGACTCTAGTGAGGTGAACTCCAATGATTGGGTCTAGAACCAATGCGGCGAATCTGCCTTTGGCGGATGCTAGTGGGTGGTCCTTCGATCAAAAGTGACCGGGAGGAAGACCACGGTTGAACTTTGGGGCGATCGCTCCATCGCATATACGCCCTTAGTGCACGCTTCGCTCCTTTGGGTATGTGGGTTATGCGATATCATGTTCACCGTCCGCCTTTGGGGGAAGCCCTTCTATCCTCTATTGTTCGGGCCGGGCTCCTCCTCGTCATCGCTATGCATCCCTTGTCATTGTTTTCGCATTTAACTTGCCTGCTCGCTTGAACACCCAACAATCCCTGTTGGTGTGATTATTGGTCTTTGGGGTGCCATGTATCCGCACGAGCGATCGAGTATTCGGTCCAAATTGGACGGGCCCGGAGTATTTCTTTTAAATGGCTTTTTCCGCTGACTGGTTTAGAGCTCAATCCGCATGATCGCCAGATCCTCAGCATTATCATCGCTACGCGGCGCTTGTGCTTGCTATGACGTGACCTGCCATTGCTGTCCTGGTATCCGAATTACCAGTGGCTCTTGGTCATGTTGTTACCGCAGCTAGCCAGCTGTCCTCTCCGCGCAAAAGTGGGTCATGAGTGTTGTGAGGGCTGCCATGGATTTCGGCTTTTCCTGTCCTAGGTGCCGCAAGCCACTCGTCATGGATGTTGTGTTTGAAGGCTAGAAGGGCCTCTGCATCCGGACAATCGACGATTTGATTTTTCTTGGTTAGGAACCGTGGTCTGAATTGTCCGCCGATTCCTCCGCTGCTGAATTATGTGGCTTAGGTCATCGGCGCTCGGTGGTCACACATATGTGCCCTGGAAATTGTCGAGGAATGCGGTTCCGTGTCCTCCCAACAACCAATTGACTCGCTGGCAAGCTGTTAAGCCAATGCCGGGCTGGTCCTTTAAGTTTGAGTGGAGGTATTTGATGGCGCGTAGATAGTCACCAAGGGCCATGTGGATGTGAAGGAGATAGTCCTCGATCCAAACCGCAGGATCTGTGTGCCATCGTATGATTCAATGTTTACGGGTTTGAAACCCTCGTGGATTTGATGCTCCATCACTTCATCCGTGAAGCATAGTGGGTGTCGGCGCCCGTATTGGGCAATATATCACGCGCAGCTCAAATGAGCTTTGTTCATCGTGTTCGCCCTGCCGGAGTTGCATATCCGGGCGTGACGGTTATCATCACGTGTCGTGGCGCCCACGCCGATCCGTAGATCGATCTTGTTTGCCTTGCCTTGTCCTCCAATATATCTCGCAGGTCCGGCGATTTCCCACGCTTTTGTATTTTTGAGCGGCCGGTGCGGCTTGAGTTGAGGGCCGAGACCTCTTCGTCAGGCCACGAGGTGGCGGTCAGCCATATCATGCAATCGGTGATGTAGGTTTGGGTGCTTCTCCTCTAATCGGGTAGCAGCCTGCGCCTTGGTAGCTCTTGAGGGCGCTCGAGTTCATACTCTTCGCCGCAAGGACTTCACCATCCTGTCGCCTAGCAAGTCTTGGTCAGCTCTAAGTGTTGCTGCTTTTCTTGAGCCGCTTGCCGTGGCCATGAGCCGCGCTTGAAACGTTTTGTTCGACGGATCCTCGCACCACTTAATTCGCCGTCGCCGAGGGTTGCTTCATCTTCGGAGGGAGGCATGTAATTATCTTCCTCTACCTCTCTTCTGCCGCTTCTCTCATGAGGGTGGCTTCCATCCTCCGCGCTGAACTCGGCCGAGGGGGTTGTCTTCTAATCGTCCGGTGTTATTGTCTCCGCTTTAATCACCGCTTTTGATGTGGCGGATTTAGAGCCAGCGTCACGACGCCTTAGGTTGTTTCTTGAGGTCATCTCCTTCGCTCCATCGCCATTCCCATCTTTTGGGATGTCCACCATGTATGTCGTATGACGAACCTTACAGTTTACGTGGGCGTTGGTTTTGGTCGCTCTCATGCCCATACCGCCGACAACGCCGGTCGAAGTCGAGCATGTCTGTTAAATTATCGGCAAGGTTGGCTGCTGGTTGTTGCCGTCAAGAGTCTCTGATCCTTCTCGACATAATCCGCCAGGCTCTTGATAAGAGATTGTACTTCAGATGTTGCCAGATAGTCCGCCATGCGAATTCATGATCGGCGTTTACTGATTCGATATAAAGGTTTGAGTCCGAGGGTCCCGCACTGCGGAGCCGTCGAGCCAGCAGCGACAGTTCTAGGCGTCCAGCCATCGTGGCATGATCGCAAGACGCCGTTCGACCAGGTCGGAAGTGACATCGGCGCGCTCGCCTTTCCGTGACATCAAGCCGGCGGTAGAGCAGGCTATGCCTGGCGGACATTGCGCGCTGCTTGGTCGGCTGAGCTCGTCGACATCAAGTCTCACGGACGGCACCAGCCAAACTCTCTGACTGGCTGTGGGCAGTCTCCATCTGTCCTTCACTGAGCCGATCGCTGCTGATGATATCTACTCCAGTTTCAGGAACTGATCCCAGTTTGTATGACAGTTAGTTGTTCCCACGGACTAAAACCTCCGGCTTATAGACACCAAGAGTTAGTGAGGAGTCCCTGACTAGGGTGTCCGGATAGCCTGACTATCGCCACGGCCGACTCCAAGACTATGAAGATACAAGATTGAAGACTGCACTGGTCCTGATGGGACTTCTTCTTGGCGTGGAAGGCAAGCTTGCATTACGGATATGTAGATCTCCTACTATTAAATCGACTGTGTAACCCTAACCTATCCGTGTCTATATAAACCGGAGGGTTTTAGTCCGAGGACTAACAACAATCATACCATAGGCTAGCTTCTAGGGTTTAGCCTCCTTGATCTCGGTAGATCTACTCTTGTACTACCCATATCATCAATATTAATCAAGCAGAGTAGGGTATTACCTCCATCGAGAGGGCCCAACCTGGGTAAAACATCGTGTCCCTTGTCTCCTCGTTATTACTTTGCTTAGACGCATAGTCTCGACCCCTACCCGAGATGCGCCGGTTTTGACACCGACATTGGTGCTTATTGAGAGTTCTCCGTCGTCACCGATAGGCCCGATGGCTTCGATCATCAATAACGACGCTGTCCGTGAGACTTTTCCCGACAGACCGTGGTTCGCGGCTTTGCATCGCAGCCAATTCGGGCCATCCGGAGCAGATCGAAAGCTACCTGGCCATCAGGTCACATTTGGAAGTTTTAACTATACGCCGATATCCGCGAGACTTGATCTTCGACTTTGATTCGAGCCATAACCAAGCATGCCGCACTCCGTCTCAATGGGCATGATCTAGCTCAAGAACAAGGTTCGGAGGTCGCACCAAAGATCCGCCTCGACCTTCATCCGGAGCCGATTCCCGATCGAGGACGAGTGGTTGGACACCGCCTGGGCTAATCTCACGGCGATTAAGACTTAACTCCATCCCTGCCCTTGCGAACACCTCGACCTGTGGTGTTGATTCTCTCCTAACCTCAACCGCCAATCGAATCCGATTGGGCGCCTATGGAGTTCATCCATGACATCTTTCAAGACTCGCCTTTGGCGACATCCTGAATTCACTAAAGTCTCTCTTCATCCGGAGAGCTATGGCCACCACACGAAGGTTGGGATGCGGACGACGAAGAAATTCAACGCCCACCCACCACCCACTTCAGAGCTGTTTAAAGCACGACGTGCTCGATTACTCCTAAGACATCGACGGTATGGACGATGATGTAGGAGACAACCATGAACCAGCGCCATAGGATGTCACAACCACCTCATCCCATGATGTATGCATGGTGGATACACTCAAGGAAATGAAGACGAGGAACAACGGACGCCACGGCGATAAATCCTCGGTAAAAGCAGCCAAACGGCAACGTAAACGCCAACCAAGTCCCGCCAACAAAGACCCAGCCATAGAGCAGTGGCGAACGGTGGATTTATTTAACAAGCTATCGAAATCGTCCTAACAAGACAACTTGGATAAACAACTGCCCCTGGCCGAAGACAACAGTCCTGGACGATTCACGCTGCATAAACCGTTGGAGCAAAATAACTTCCGTGAAAAGGCTCGCCATCACAAGTAGCTCAAAACCAAAAGCGTAAGCTCAAAACAAGGAAGATGCACTCAGGATCGATGGAGCAAAGTATTCAACACCGTTAGAAAAATACGGGCAAGCCAACAAAGAGCTACCCAAAAGAAAGTTATGTCTCAATTTGATGAGGAGGCCTAGAGCCACCACAATCAAAGTAAGAAGGCCACCCGCTGATGGACGCACTTCACAAGAAAAAGAGAGCGCAAATGGCGCCAAGACACAAGCCGATATGCGATCCGCATAAGGACTCACATCAAAAGGATGGCCCAGCTAGGTCCGGCTCTATGGCCAGAAAGCAACCTCTTCAAAGCAATGCAACACGCCAAATATCCAAACATCATGGCACACCTAAATACAGGGGCGCCACACAACCCCTATGTTTCACCGCCGATGAGGTCCCGGATCATGAATTTCCAGCGGGATTCAAACCCAGAAACATAGAGGCATACGACGGAACAAATGACTTGAGTCTCAGATGAGGATTACATCGCCCATACACATGGCTAGAGGAGGCGATCTCCACACCATAAAAATACTTACCCTCAAACTCAAAGGGCCAGCTCGGCATTGGCTTAAAAGCCTCCCAAAATGCCATTGAAGCCGGAGAGCTCGAGATGCGCTTTCAAAATTGGGGTCCTATGTCCGCCTCCTGATGCGCATTTATCTAAGTCACATAACACAATAGTCCAAGAGTCAGCCCGAAATTCGGAACAGGTTCTTACTAAAAGAACCAAATAGTCGATCGTCGGACGCCAAGCCTTAGCAGCCTTTCAAACACAACGTCTGAGACGAATGGCTCGCCAGACACCTCGCCAAGAAAAGCTAAGAACAATGGTCAGATTAATAAGCCTCATGACCCGCTTATGCTAGGAGGAGCTGGCTAGCAAGATGCAAGCACCAGCACCCAAGTACATCCAAGTCGTGGATGGAAACGGAAACCACAAGCAACAAGGACCAGCCGGAAAAGAAACGGTCCAAAGAGCACGGCAATAACGCTGATTCAAAAGCTCACGGCAGTAACAATAAAAATTGCCCCTAAAGACAATACCGGCGAGCTATCCAACTTAAACAAAACTCGACAAGATATGTCAAATCCACAAGATTCCCGAGAGGCCCACAAACCATACCCATAGAGATTGTTGGTCTTCAAACAGTCCCAAAACTCAACGCCAACACAAGGGCTCGACACACCAAGTGAAGATGACGACGGACACCACAAGCAGAGCCCCGAAAACAAAAGAATTTCCGAAGAGGTTAAAGCCGAAACTCACTTCACGTGATCAAAGGAAAACAGAGCTACCCACTAAAATGCGCCACGCATAACCGTTGTCAAAACCAATCACCTTCACCATCAAGACTATTCCAAAGTATCCAGAGTAATGTGATGGACTGCCTTGATATTGGATCCTATAATCGACGGATTCCAATTTACAAGTCCTCATGGATGGCGATTAGGACATAAACCTGATATATCAGATACAATACGCTGGATGGGGATAGACCCACCAAAATTCGCCATAGCAACACCCCTTTAAAGGGTAGTGCCAAGCCCATATGCCCATTGACGCTCATCGTTAGAAGTTGTGTTCGTTCATCCGACAACCACCGCTAAAAGTTAGTCTTCCATGTCCCCATTTAAAAGTAGCCATCAGCACTATTAGGACGCCAAGCTCTTCCGCTTAATTAATACCCATCATTTATCTCTACACTTAAAATGCCGGTCCACGCATCATCTCATTAAAAGGAAGTATTATGTTACCCGAGCACTAAGAACGTGGAGATTGCCTTGACAGCCCCACACCTATCCGGCCGCTTAGTCAAAGAAAGTGAGTAGGTCATTCAAACCCTGACATGGCTAGACGAGTCCGGCGCCTACTAGCGGCATACCTCATACAAGGGGCGTGCATACATGTACAACAAGAGAAATAAAGTTTAATTTTCTTCACTTCTTCAAATCCTACCCGCTTACTTAATGTAAATTACATCTTCCTGACATGATCCTTTTCTTTCAAACTAAGTTCTCTTTTACAGATGAACAACGTATTCATCCAGATACTAGCACAACGGAGACACAAAGCACAGACGCAAGAGGGACCTGCAAGGATTCTTTCGATTAAGACCCCGTAAACCTTTTTACTCTCTTGTTGATATACATCCTTCCTTTCTACACCGAGGAGGAGGTCAATGCTTGGTGCCGCACCAGAATTTTTTGCATCGACCGACACCAGGGCTTAGGGCATTATTCTACCCGCCTTCATAAAGACCTAATACCTTAGGGAGTATTTGGCGCCTCGAAGTTAGGCCTTATATGCATCAGCTCAATCATGTCTTTGGTCAAATGTTGGGTCGCCTGCCTCGTGTTTTGCTGCCTATGTTCCGCTTTATCGACTAACGCGACCAAGAGAACTATCACAGGCCTGCTCGTCAAGCGAGCACCTCAAGAGAGAAAGCCAAAACTGCTGTCATGATATAGCGAGAGACTGTCAACCACTGATGACTCACTGGAATGTTTAGGATTCCTCCGATAACGAAGGACTGGTTTTCGGTCGTGCACATACGCATTCCTAAATTTGGGAGAGTGCGGTATTTCGTGGCTATATAGTAGCCCCACCTCAAACTCATGTCGCAAGTGAAAGTGATAAAGCATTATAGTCCTGCTATTAGTTTGTTATGCTACCACCTCTTAGCAGGACCAAGACGCTGGATTAAGTGTGAAAAGCGCTTTTAAACACCCCCGCACTATAAAGTGGGGGCTGAAGCCAAGGACTGCCATCTTCAAAGTTATATACACATATACATAAACGGGTCACAGTGAGGAGTAGTTTACTACTTGAACGCATAAGTATAAAAAGCACTCATGTTATATTGAAACATTGTTTTCACAAATCATACGGTCATTTAAACATAATATCCTTCGAGAATCGCGCCTCTATTAAACGAAGCCTCGCAGACTTCTTCAAAGTAGTGTTTCTGTGTACTCTTCGTCTGAAGTCTTGGGATGCAACCGTGGCTTTCATCTCCGCCCAAGATGTCCCGACACGGGCTTGAGCCATCCGCTACCCCCTCAATACACGCCGATCATTATTGGCCGACACGCTGCACCGCACCAAGGAACCGCTGCACTAAACCAAAATAACTCTTCGGGGTCCGCCTCGCCAAATGAGTCACGACATGCTTCATGGCAAGTCCGGATAGTCGATTCAGCTCGCCCATTCGCCAACCGATCGGGTCAATGTAAGAAGACGCCCGACTATGGAATTGCGCATATAGTTTCTTCCTTTGTGCCCTTCTCGCCTCAAGTGCTCAATCGGTTCTAGCCGCCGCTAAGTCCATATAAGTATCCTCCCAACTTCACAACTTGTCCAATTGAGCATACTTTGATCCAGATACTCTTCGCAGTTGTAAACGGTTTCCCAGCCGAATTGCCCGCCCGACTCACTCCTCCTTGGCAGCTCTCAAGGCCGAATGGGCACTCTTGATTCGCGGTGGCCTTTTTTCAGTTCTTCTTGTCTGGGCTTATGCTCCTTTTCAAGAACCCCTGCCGTAAGTAGTATCCTTCATTTTCCGCCATTTTGGCCATTTCTTGTTTTCGGGCGGAGCAGCCCGCTCGCTTTAGCTTTGGTCACTTTAAAGCGCCAGACATTATTTCTCGCTTGCTTTTTTCGCCGCGAAACCCTAGCTCCTCCACGCAGCCGCACCATCTCTGCATACAAATAGTAAGACATGGGCCAAGCTCCCTTACCAGTGTCCGCAGAGAAGTCGACACCTTGTGACTCAAAACGCTTATTGACCAACGCGATGTCCGTGATCCGCTTCGCTAAGTCGCCATTAGTTCGCATATATCATCCGGCCGCCACCGACGCCTACCACCTGTTTAGGAACGTGATATGTTATAATCGAGATTTGATCTCGCACGTCACAATTTTGACAACATACCAGTCTGTGGGCTACTATCTACAGGCGATTCTATATGCATAACTCGCCGAAGGTACATCATTTTTAGACTCAACCCCCGCCAAGAAGCTTCGACGGCTTCATGCAATCCGGCTCATGATGCAATTTTTCAATCACCGCACCCATTAGAGCACGGCATCTTGTCGATAGCCGCCGCCTGCAGATCCTTCACCGACCAGACACCACTTGGCGCTGACCTTCCGCCACGGGACTTGGGGAACCTCCACGACGACACCTGTGGTCGGCCCGGCCAGCATGAGGGTGCACAGTGGAGGCGTTGCTTCCATCATCTCCTAAGAAGATCCTCAAGACGAGCTCACGAGAAGGGCCGAGGCCCAACTATAAGGTACAATTTGGTTATCTTCATAAATAAATGCAGGATGTTCCTTATTTACAAGACCCCTTCTTTTACTTACGCTCATTGAGGGCTGATCCCTTGGGGAATAAGTGCTGGTTACTTCCCACGGACTTTTCCGATAAGATTCCTTTTCTTCGAGGCCTTGACCTCCGGATCTTCCTCGCTCTCCTCAAAGGATGGGACTTTTATCCCTCCTTCCTTTATAGCCCCTTCAGAGGCAGTGTTTCACTGCCCCTTCGCCTTCTTCAAAAGGCGCGACCTTCAACATCTGCCAAGATGGGATCCATAAGGAGTCTCGGGAGGGAGCTGACACCTTATTAACTTTTGCCTTTGCTATCCACTCCTGCTCAAAAGAAAACGGCTTTAAGGGGCATATATATATGATAAATGAATGAACAGCTTGTCCGGGTTACAGGACTACTACTTGAGTATCCGGCGATTGCAGCTTAGTCTCGCTGCCCGGCCAGTACGGACACTTCTCTTGTGATCCAAGAACATTATACATCTCCACGGGCCGTCAGCACATAAAATTTTGAGAGCTCGTGGTCCTCCGGATTAAATTCCCATGACGAGGGGGCGACGCAGGTAAGTGTAAGACGATCAATATAACTCTGCGCCATCATAACCAGATTGATCTCTTTCCGGAGGTCTCGATACGACTGCAGCAAGGGAACGCCCTGGACGGCACCCAACAGCCCCCTTGTTGACCCATGACGCCAGTACTGCTGGTGGACTCAAGGAAGGCAGGACGCCATCCATTTGGTGCCCCTGGAGCGTGATATAGAACCACTCCTGCTGCCACAAACCAAGCTCCTCTTGAAAAGAGCTCCGCCACGGAGCATCAAGACATTTGCTTATGACCGCCTCCAGACTCGCTTGTTGCCCTCGATCATCTTTGGCTCCACCTTGAAGGTCTTGAGCCACAATCCAAAGTGAGGGGTAATATGGAGGAAGGCCTCACATATGACAATGAATGACGAGATATGGAGGATGGACTGATTCAAGTCATGGAAATCCAGCCCATAATAAAACATGAGCCCTCGCACAACGGGATCCGCCTGGAAGCCTAAACTCCAAGGAAGTGAGACATAACACCATGTTCTCGCCGGGCTCGAGTGGGAATGACCTGCCCTCGAGCAGTAACCTATGCGCGAGATCTCGCTGGTTAGATACCCGGCCTCGCAGCTTTTAGCACATCTTCTTCGTGGATGGAGGAAGACATCCATCGCCGTGTTGGTCGAGCCGACATCGTCAAGGTCCGCGCCTAAATCAAGCTTTGGGTGTTAGAACTTGAAGCGAGGCTAACTCGGAGGGTGTAAAGAAGAGGGCCTTGGTCTCATTATAAAGAGGTTGAATACCAAGAGCCCACCCCTGCGGGTCAATTAGGACTCGCCGATTGAGGAGATGTGGCTAATCTACATGCTGGGTTACACGTCCGTATTGATGAGAATCCGAATAAGGGGGCATGGTCTATGCTTTGATAAGACGTGCAAGGAAACCGCCTCGCTAAACGCTTAAGGTGGAACGGTAAAAACGATTCACATAAAGGCCCCGCTGGTGTGATGTCACTGAATACGCCGCAGATTCAGGCAAAAGTTATTCTCTACTATGGTATGTGGAACTTGTTTGGCAGCACGGACACTATCCTTGTGTACAAACCTTCTATGAAGTATTTGGAGGAGGAACCCACCGCAATGTCAAGACAATCAACGCCGGACTGTCATATGAAGCCTGGTTCAGGGCTACCGAGGAGTCCCGACTAGGGTGTCCGGATATCGGACTATCGCCAACGGACTCCAAGACTATGAAGATACAAGATTGAAGACTTGTCCCTGTCCGATGGGACTTTCCTTGCGGAAGGCAAAGCTTGCACACGGATATGTAGATCTCCTACTATTGTAACCGACTCTGTGTAACCCTAACCTATCCGTGTCTATATAAACCGAGGGTTTAAGTCCGAGGACTAACAACAATCATACCATAGGGTAGCTTCTAGGTTTAGCCTCCTTGATCTCGTGGTAGATCTACTTGTACTACCCATATCATCAATATTAATCAAGCAGAGTAGGGTATTACCTCCATCGAGAGGGCCCGAACTGGTAAAAACATCGTGTCCTTGTCTCCTGTTACATCCGCTTAGACGCATACCGGGACCCCTACCCGAGATCCGCCGTTTTGACACCTACAAAGCTAAGTTACAGAGTCGGTTACAATAGTAGGAGATCTATATCCAGACGCTAAGCTTTCCTTCCACGCCAAGGAAAGTCGATCCGACACGGACAAGTCTTCAATCTTGTATCTTCATAGTCCAGAGTCCGCTATCCGACACCTCTAATCCAGACTCCCTCACCGTAAGTCCTTTACCATGACACGGCTATTCAATAGATGATGTTAACTTTGTGGGTGTACTTCTTCACACGCCTCGCCACTTACCAAGATGTACACGGTATCTCGAACCTTCAAGCGTAAGCTCGCCGAGGAGTCGGCCACGACCACTAACCACACAAGTCTCTAGTCCAGTGTTTATCGCCTATTCGGGTTCCATCCGCAAGGAGATCCGATCGGTGTTGCTCACGGCCCCAAACGATGTGAGCAGGGTTCCCAAGCCCACCATCTGGTGCGATTTCACACCGTACATCAGGTTTAGCCTCGTCCTAAGCCCACTTGCAACGGTGCCACTTGGTAGACTACTAACACTACCTACAAACACCGTAAACTAGTTGCAACTCCCGGACGTAGATCAAGTTGATTAATAAGTCGAGAGGGGCACTTAAGCATTCCAATGTGTGGTAGTAACTGTTCATGGATCACGTAACACGTAACTCAGCCCCTAAGGACTACGTAATGGGACAATCCACCATGTACTCCCTACATGGCCTCTCACCGCTACCTTTACCAAATCATGTTCACACACTTAGCTCTCAACAAGAGGACATGTTCACCACATTCCAATTCATCCCGATGAATCCGACCGACTCAACTCTAAGCTGTAGCAGCATGACAACAAGCATGAATGAGTAGGCACATCAGGCTCAAACAACTCCTACTCATGCTAGTGGGTTTCATCTATTTATCGTGGCAATGACAGTCATGCAGAGGAAAGGGTTGAACTACCGCATCATGTAATCTGCTGAATCGATGTTGTCCTAATGCAAGTAAAGAGAGCAGTACAAGAGAGGGATTGTATCAAATGAACAAGGGGTTTTGCTTGCTTGGCACTTCAAGATGGTATAGCTCTTCCTCCAAGGTCATCGAACTCATCGTCTTAAACTACGCCCACTAGAGGGGATAAATGCCGCAAAAGAGAAAGAACACAATCAATGCAATGCAACAATATGATGCATCATCATGACATGGCAATATGCTGTTATCTAAGCTAATGCAACTAATAACGATTTAAATGAAGTTGGTTTGAATACAAGATTCAAATTCAAACCCATATGTGATTATTCAAATGTCATTTAATTGATTTGACCTGATAAGCAGGCATAAGTTGCTCAAACATGCATGAAAATGCCATAAACAAATTCTTTTGATTTTCTGATAATTTTTCATATAACTTATTTCAATCTGAGCTACGTTGAATTTATGTGATTTTTTAGTTTAAACCATTTTCCTCGAATTAATAAATCATTTCGATTTATTCAAACCCTTAAATTAGTTATGACATCAGCCCCGCCATCACTGCATCATCAAGTCAACGGGTCAAACTGGTCAAACTCGACCAAGGAGCCCATCGACGGTGACCCAACGCTAATCCTAGTCAAAATTAGAGTCGACGGATTCGACCTGCGGCAGGCTCATTGCCGCTGACGGGTGGTCTAGTCAAGGGATTAGCACTAAACATGGTGCCACATCGGCAATCACCGGAGTTAGCCACGACGACCGAACCACAAGAATCACGGACTTGCGCTACAGCGCCATTGGACGCGCGAGACACTCGTATAGGTAGCTGTCGTCTCATTCAGCGCACTCCAACAGAGGGGGTGGGGTCACCGGAACGATGACAACAACCACTTCGGGCGCTGGAGTTCCGCCGAAGCGGGCGAGGGCTACGCTGTAACTTCTTCAGGCGTGGTGCCGGGCGTTGGTTGCGGGGATGTGCCAGCACATTCCAAAGGCTTGGACGCAAGCAGCAGTAGCCGTGTCTCGCGTGCAGCCGCATGGCGTGGCGTGAGCTGTGCCTCTCAGCTCGGCGCCAAGCGGTTAGGTGTTGAGATCTAAAGGGAGAGAGGAAATGACGGAGGGCTCACAGGGGTTGAGGATGGTCTCATGGGCTCGGGACTGACTGAGACAAAGGTCGCTGCAAGATGCCCGAGGTTGAAGAAGAGGTCACGACGATCATGTGTCCGACGTCGCAGGGATCATTGGAGAGGATGGGGCATCACGGCGAGGGCTGGCGGTGGGAGAGGGGTAGGGTGGCTGTGGACATGCGATGGCGACGGCGGCGACATGCTGCGCGCCAAGCGCCAGGCAGTGGAGGGAGCAGAGAGGGGAGGAGCACGGGAGAGGAGAGGGTCCCAGGGCTGGTGGCGCCCGCCTAGAGCCTCCAGATCGCCGAGGGGAGCCTGACAGCCTGCCGGGCGTGGCGCTGGCTGTG
This sequence comes from Aegilops longissima, assembly GCA_021605205.1. NCBI lineage: Eukaryota > Viridiplantae > Streptophyta > Magnoliopsida > Poales > Poaceae > Aegilops > Aegilops longissima. The sequence goes on along the minus strand of CM038678.1, from coordinate 100,008,165 downwards.
CTACCTCTCCGCCTGGCAAGAGGTAGAAGATGAGGGCTGCCTCAAGGGCCGGGCTCCAGTGGGCTATCGCGACATGTAAGCCGCCTGTGAGTTCTTCTGCTCGGTTCTGTTTTATTTTCTTTTATTTATTCATTTTGCCACTGTTTTTAAATTCCAACAAATGTAAAAACAAGGACAATATTCTTCAATATTTTTATATTGCGAATGGGATTATCCAAAGGCACATAAATTATTTTCAGAGTTATCTGAAATTATATTCCATATATTAAGAAATATAAAACTAAATCCAAATACAATATTTATTTAAATTCAATGCCCAAAATAATTCTCTTAAAATGTTCATTATTTTTGTTCGGATCAAAGCCCTTGCCAAAAATACCAAATATCAATAAAGATCATTTTGGTTTCATTGAATGCAAATTTTAGTTGAACCTAGTTTGATTCAAGTGATGCTAGGGTTTGAACATCCCCATTTCAAGATTAATTGAACTTGAAAATATGCATGGATGCAATGCCACTAATTACAAGTAATTCTAGGGCTGTGACAAATCTTCTCTGAATTCTTTCATGTATGATTGGTTATCTTTGCAAGTCTCTTCGAATTATCAGTTTGGTTTGGCCTACTAGATTGATCTTTCTTGCAATGGGAGAAGTGATTAGCTTTGGGTTCAATATTGCGTGTCCTTTCCCAAAGGATGAGGGGCAGCAAGGCATGTATTGTACTGCTGCATCGAGGATAACAAGATGGGGTTTATATCATATTGCATGAGTTTATCCCTACATCATGTCATCTTGCTTAAAGCGTACTCCGTTTTATGAACTTAATACCCTAGATGCATGCTGGATAGGCCGATGTGTGGAGTAATAGTAGTAGATGCAGTGAGTCGGTCTACTTGTCTCTAACGTGATGCCTATATACATGATCATACCTAGATATTCTCATAACTATGCTCAATTCTCAATTGCTCAACAGTAATTTGTTCACCCACCGTAATACTTATGCTCTCAAGAGACGCCTAGTGAAACCTATGGCCCCAGTCTTTTCCATCATATTTAATTCCCGACAACAAGCTATTTATTCGCCGCTTTTATTTTACTTTCTTTACTTTGCATCTTTATCATAAAAATACCAAAAATATTATCTTATCTTATCATATCTATCAGATCTCACTCGTAGTGACCTTGAAGGATTGACAACCCTTTATTGCGTTGGTTATGCAGGATTTATTTGTTTGTGTAGGTGCAAGGTACTGTGTGGCCTCCTCACCGGATTGATACCTTGGTTCTCAAAATCGAGGGAAATACTTTACGCTACTTTGCTGCATCACCCTTTCCTCTTCAAGGAAAAACAAACGCAGTGGCTCGTGGAGGCAATCGCCATGTGATTTAACACTCTATAGTTCACATCGCCATGTGACCAATACCCAAAGGGTTTACTAGAGTCAATAATCTAGTTCACATCGCTATGTGATTAACACCAAGAGTACTAAGGTGTGATCATGTTTTTCTTTGAGAGAAGTTTAGTCAACGGGTCTGCCACATCAGATCCATATGTATTTTGCAAATTTCTATGTCTACAATGATCTGCGACGGAGCTACTTTAGCTAATTGCTCCCACTTTCAATATGTATCCTATTGTGACTTAGAGTCATCCAGATCAGTGAAGCTTGCATCACGTAATTTTCTTTACCTAACTCTTTATCACCTCCATAACCGAGAAATATTTCCTTAGTCCTCTAAGGATAATTTCGCGCCAAAGGATCTACCTAGATCGTATTGTACCCTTGCCAAACTCAGGGCAAGGTATACAATAGGTCCGTACACAAGATGTCATACTTTATAGAACCTATGGCTGAGGCATAGGAATGACTTTCATTCTCTCTGGCTCATCTTCGTGGTCGGGTTTTGAGTCTTACTCAACTTCACACTTTTCAACACAGCAAGAACTCTTTTCTTTTACTGCTCCATTTTGAACTATTTCAAAACTTGTCAAGGTATGTACTCATTGAAAAACTTATCAAGTGTCTTGATCTATCTCTATAGATCTTGATGCTCAATGTAAGCAACTTCACTGGTCTTTTCTTGAAAAACTGCTTCAAACTCCTTTATACTTTCCAAAATTCTACATCATTTCCATTGACAATATGTCATTCACATATGCTTACCGTAGGATGTAGTGCTCCCACCACTTTCTTGTAAAACATGGCTTCACCGCAAGTTTAGAGAAATATATGCTTTGATCAACTCATCAAAGCATATATTCCAATTCCGAGATGCTTGCACCAGTCCATAGATGGATAGCTGGATCTTGCACACTTTGTTAGCACCTTTAGGATCGACAAAACCTTCTGGTTGCAACATATACAACTCTTCTTTAAGAAATCCATTAAGGAATGCAGGTTTGACATCCATTTGCCAAATTTCATAAAATGTGGCAATTGCAACATAATTCGTATGACTTTTAAGCATCGATACAAGTGAGAAAATCTCATCGTAGTCAACATTCTTGAACTTGTCGAAAACCTTTTCTATTATTCGAGCTTTGTAGATAGTATCACTACTATCGTTGTTTGTCTTCCTCTTGAAGATCAATTTATTCTTAATGGCTTGCCGATCATCGGGCAAGTCCACCAAAGTCCACACTTTGTTCTCATATGGATCCTATCTCAGATTTTATGGCCTCAAGCCATTTTCGGAATCTGGCTCATCATCGCTTCCTCATAGTTCGTAGGTTCGCCATGGTCAAGTAACCTGACTTCCGTAATAGGATTACTGCACCACCGTGCGATCTTATCCCATCTGACCTACGAGGTTCGGTAGTAACTTGATCTGAAGTTTCATGATCATTATCATCAGCTTCCTCACTAATTGGTGTAGGAATCACAAGAACTGACTTTTATGATGAACTACTTTCCAATAAGGGAGCAGGTACAATTACCTCATCAAGTTCTACTTTCCTCCCACTCACTTCTTTTGAGAGAAACTCCTTCTCTAGAAAGGATCCATTCTTAGCAACGAATATCTTGCATTCTGATCTATGATAGAAGGTGTACCCAACAGTCTCTTTTGGGTATCCTATGAAGACACATTTCTCTGATTTGGGTTTGAGCTTATCAGGTTGAAGCTTTTTCACATAAGCATCGCAGCCCCAAACTTTAAGAAACAACAACTTGGGTTTCTTGCCAAACCACAGTTCATATGGTGTCATCTCAACGGATTTAGATGGTGCCCTATTTAACGTGAATGCAGCCATCTCGAAAGCATAACCCCAAAACGATAGCGATAAATCAGTAAGAGACATCATAGATCGCATATCTAGTAAAGTACGATTCGACGCTCGACACACCATTACTGCCAGTGTTCCGGTATGAGTTGCTAAACTATTCCGCATTGTTTCAAATGAAGACCAAACTCATAACTCAAATATTCTCCTCCACGATCAGATTGTAGAAACTTTATTTTCTTGTTACGATGATTTTCCACTTCACTCAAATTCTTTGAACTTTTCAAATGTTTCAGACTTATGTTTCATCAAGTAGATATACCCATATCCGTCAAATCATCTGTGAAGGTGAGAAATAACGATACCGCCATGAGCCTCAATATTCATCGCACTCACATACATCAAGATGTATGATTTCCAACAAATCTGTTGCTTGCTCCATTGTTCTCGAGAACGGAGTTTTAGTCATCTTGCCCATGAGGCATGGTTCGCAAGTAACAAGTGATTCATAATCAAGGATTCCAAAAGTCCATCGAACGGAGTTTCTTCATGCGCTTTACACCAATATGACTCCAAACGTGCCACAAATAAGTTGCACTATCATTATCAACTCGCATCTTTGGCTTCAATATTATGAATATGTGTGTCACTACTATCGAGATTCAACAAAATAGACCACTCTTCAAGGGTGCATGACCATAAAAGATATTACTCATATAAATAGAACAACCATTATTCTTGATTTAAATGAATAACCATCTCCCATCAAACAAGATCCAGATATAATGCTCATGCTTAACGCTAAGCACCAAATAACAGCTTATTCAGGTCTAAAACTAATCCAAGGTAGATGTAGAGGTAGTGTACGAACATCACATCGACTTTGGAACCATTTCCACGCCAAGATCGTCACCTCGCCCCAGCCAATCTTCGCTAATCCATAGTCCTTGTTTTGAGTTGCAAATATTAGCAATGTAACCAAGATCAAATACCTGTGCACGTCGAGCATTAGTAAGGTACACATCAATAAAATGTATATCACATATATGTGGTCACACATATGTGCCCTGAAATTGTCGAGGAATGCGGTTTCCGTGTCCTCCCAACAACCAATTGACTCGCCGCAAGCTGTTAAGCCAATGCCGCTGGTCCTTTGTTTGAGGGGAGGTATTTGATGGCGCAGATAGTCAAAGCGCCATGTGGATGTGAAGGAGATAGTCCTCGATCCAAACCGCAGATCCGCTAGCCATCGATGATTCAATGTTTACGGGTTTGAAACCTCGTGGATTTGATGCTCCATCACTTCATCCGTGAAGCATAGTGGGTGCGCGCCTGTATTGGGCTATATCACTACGCAGCTCAAATGAGCTTTGTTCATCGTGGTTCGCTCCTACCGAGTTATATCCGGCGCGGACGGTTATCATCACGTGTCGCGCCCACGCCGATCCGTAGATCGATCTTGTTTGCCTTGCCTTGTCCTCCAATATATCTCGCAGGTCCGGCGATTTCCACGCTTATTTTTGAGCGCCGGGCGCGGTTGAGTTGAGGGGCTCTTCTTCGCAGGCCACGAGGTGGTCTGCCAGCCATATCATGCAATCGGTGATGTAGGTTTGGGTGCCTCCTCTAATCGGGTAGCAGTCGCGCCTGGTAGTTCTTGAGGGCGCCAGTTCATACTCTCGCCGCAAGACTTCACCATCCGTCACCTAGCAAGTCTTGGTCGCCTCTAATGTTGTCGCTTGAGCCTTGCCGTGGCTAAGGAGCCTGGCGTTGAAACGTTTTGTTCGGACGGATCTCTGCACGATTAATTCGTCAGTCAGCCGAGGGTTGCTTCATCTTCGGAGGGAGGCATGCAATTATCTTCCTCTACCTCTCTTCTGCCGCTTCTCTCATGAGGGTGGCTTCCATCCTCCGCGCTGAACTCGGCCGAGGGGGTTGTCTTCTAATCGTCCGGTGTTATTGTCTCCGCTTTAATCACCGCTTTTGATGTGGCGGATTTAGAGCCAGCGTCACGACGCCTTAGGTTGTTTCTTGAGGTCATCTCCTTCGCTCCATCGCCATTCCCATCTTTTGGGATGTCCACCATGTATGTCGTATGACGAACCTTACAGTTTACGTGGGCGTTGGTTTTGGTCGCTCTCATGCCCATACCGCCGACAACGCCGGTCGAAGTCGAGCATGTCTGTTAAATTATCGGCAAGGTTGGCTGCTGGTTGTTGCCGTCAAGAGTCTCTGATCCTTCTCGACATAATCCGCCAGGCTCTTGATAAGAGATTGTACTTCAGATGTTGCCAGATAGTCCGCCATGCGAATTCATGATCGGCGTTTACTGATTCGATATAAAGGTTTGAGTCCGAGGGTCCCGCACTGCGGAGCCGTCGAGCCAGCAGCGACAGTTCTAGGCGTCCAGCCATCGTGGCATGATCGCAAGACGCCGTTCGACCAGGTCGGAAGTGACATCGGCGCGCTCGCCTTTCCGTGACATCAAGCCGGCGGTAGAGCAGGCTATGCCTGGCGGACATTGCGCGCTGCTTGGTCGGCTGAGCTCGTCGACATCAAGTCTCACGGACGGCACCAGCCAAACTCTCTGACTGGCTGTGGGCAGTCTCCATCTGTCCTTCACTGAGCCGATCGCTGCTGATGATATCTACTCCAGTTTCAGGAACTGATCCCAGTTTGTATGACAGTTAGTTGTTCCCACGGACTAAAACCTCCGGCTTATAGACACCAAGAGTTAGTGAGGAGTCCCTGACTAGGGTGTCCGGATAGCCTGACTATCGCCACGGCCGACTCCAAGACTATGAAGATACAAGATTGAAGACTGCACTGGTCCTGATGGGACTTCTTCTTGGCGTGGAAGGCAAGCTTGCATTACGGATATGTAGATCTCCTACTATTAAATCGACTGTGTAACCCTAACCTATCCGTGTCTATATAAACCGGAGGGTTTTAGTCCGAGGACTAACAACAATCATACCATAGGCTAGCTTCTAGGGTTTAGCCTCCTTGATCTCGGTAGATCTACTCTTGTACTACCCATATCATCAATATTAATCAAGCAGAGTAGGGTATTACCTCCATCGAGAGGGCCCAACCTGGGTAAAACATCGTGTCCCTTGTCTCCTCGTTATTACTTTGCTTAGACGCATAGTCTCGACCCCTACCCGAGATGCGCCGGTTTTGACACCGACATTGGTGCTTATTGAGAGTTCTCCGTCGTCACCGATAGGCCCGATGGCTTCGATCATCAATAACGACGCTGTCCGTGAGACTTTTCCCGACAGACCGTGGTTCGCGGCTTTGCATCGCAGCCAATTCGGGCCATCCGGAGCAGATCGAAAGCTACCTGGCCATCAGGTCACATTTGGAAGTTTTAACTATACGCCGATATCCGCGAGACTTGATCTTCGACTTTGATTCGAGCCATAACCAAGCATGCCGCACTCCGTCTCAATGGGCATGATCTAGCTCAAGAACAAGGTTCGGAGGTCGCACCAAAGATCCGCCTCGACCTTCATCCGGAGCCGATTCCCGATCGAGGACGAGTGGTTGGACACCGCCTGGGCTAATCTCACGGCGATTAAGACTTAACTCCATCCCTGCCCTTGCGAACACCTCGACCTGTGGTGTTGATTCTCTCCTAACCTCAACCGCCAATCGAATCCGATTGGGCGCCTATGGAGTTCATCCATGACATCTTTCAAGACTCGCCTTTGGCGACATCCTGAATTCACTAAAGTCTCTCTTCATCCGGAGAGCTATGGCCACCACACGAAGGTTGGGATGCGGACGACGAAGAAATTCAACGCCCACCCACCACCCACTTCAGAGCTGTTTAAAGCACGACGTGCTCGATTACTCCTAAGACATCGACGGTATGGACGATGATGTAGGAGACAACCATGAACCAGCGCCATAGGATGTCACAACCACCTCATCCCATGATGTATGCATGGTGGATACACTCAAGGAAATGAAGACGAGGAACAACGGACGCCACGGCGATAAATCCTCGGTAAAAGCAGCCAAACGGCAACGTAAACGCCAACCAAGTCCCGCCAACAAAGACCCAGCCATAGAGCAGTGGCGAACGGTGGATTTATTTAACAAGCTATCGAAATCGTCCTAACAAGACAACTTGGATAAACAACTGCCCCTGGCCGAAGACAACAGTCCTGGACGATTCACGCTGCATAAACCGTTGGAGCAAAATAACTTCCGTGAAAAGGCTCGCCATCACAAGTAGCTCAAAACCAAAAGCGTAAGCTCAAAACAAGGAAGATGCACTCAGGATCGATGGAGCAAAGTATTCAACACCGTTAGAAAAATACGGGCAAGCCAACAAAGAGCTACCCAAAAGAAAGTTATGTCTCAATTTGATGAGGAGGCCTAGAGCCACCACAATCAAAGTAAGAAGGCCACCCGCTGATGGACGCACTTCACAAGAAAAAGAGAGCGCAAATGGCGCCAAGACACAAGCCGATATGCGATCCGCATAAGGACTCACATCAAAAGGATGGCCCAGCTAGGTCCGGCTCTATGGCCAGAAAGCAACCTCTTCAAAGCAATGCAACACGCCAAATATCCAAACATCATGGCACACCTAAATACAGGGGCGCCACACAACCCCTATGTTTCACCGCCGATGAGGTCCCGGATCATGAATTTCCAGCGGGATTCAAACCCAGAAACATAGAGGCATACGACGGAACAAATGACTTGAGTCTCAGATGAGGATTACATCGCCCATACACATGGCTAGAGGAGGCGATCTCCACACCATAAAAATACTTACCCTCAAACTCAAAGGGCCAGCTCGGCATTGGCTTAAAAGCCTCCCAAAATGCCATTGAAGCCGGAGAGCTCGAGATGCGCTTTCAAAATTGGGGTCCTATGTCCGCCTCCTGATGCGCATTTATCTAAGTCACATAACACAATAGTCCAAGAGTCAGCCCGAAATTCGGAACAGGTTCTTACTAAAAGAACCAAATAGTCGATCGTCGGACGCCAAGCCTTAGCAGCCTTTCAAACACAACGTCTGAGACGAATGGCTCGCCAGACACCTCGCCAAGAAAAGCTAAGAACAATGGTCAGATTAATAAGCCTCATGACCCGCTTATGCTAGGAGGAGCTGGCTAGCAAGATGCAAGCACCAGCACCCAAGTACATCCAAGTCGTGGATGGAAACGGAAACCACAAGCAACAAGGACCAGCCGGAAAAGAAACGGTCCAAAGAGCACGGCAATAACGCTGATTCAAAAGCTCACGGCAGTAACAATAAAAATTGCCCCTAAAGACAATACCGGCGAGCTATCCAACTTAAACAAAACTCGACAAGATATGTCAAATCCACAAGATTCCCGAGAGGCCCACAAACCATACCCATAGAGATTGTTGGTCTTCAAACAGTCCCAAAACTCAACGCCAACACAAGGGCTCGACACACCAAGTGAAGATGACGACGGACACCACAAGCAGAGCCCCGAAAACAAAAGAATTTCCGAAGAGGTTAAAGCCGAAACTCACTTCACGTGATCAAAGGAAAACAGAGCTACCCACTAAAATGCGCCACGCATAACCGTTGTCAAAACCAATCACCTTCACCATCAAGACTATTCCAAAGTATCCAGAGTAATGTGATGGACTGCCTTGATATTGGATCCTATAATCGACGGATTCCAATTTACAAGTCCTCATGGATGGCGATTAGGACATAAACCTGATATATCAGATACAATACGCTGGATGGGGATAGACCCACCAAAATTCGCCATAGCAACACCCCTTTAAAGGGTAGTGCCAAGCCCATATGCCCATTGACGCTCATCGTTAGAAGTTGTGTTCGTTCATCCGACAACCACCGCTAAAAGTTAGTCTTCCATGTCCCCATTTAAAAGTAGCCATCAGCACTATTAGGACGCCAAGCTCTTCCGCTTAATTAATACCCATCATTTATCTCTACACTTAAAATGCCGGTCCACGCATCATCTCATTAAAAGGAAGTATTATGTTACCCGAGCACTAAGAACGTGGAGATTGCCTTGACAGCCCCACACCTATCCGGCCGCTTAGTCAAAGAAAGTGAGTAGGTCATTCAAACCCTGACATGGCTAGACGAGTCCGGCGCCTACTAGCGGCATACCTCATACAAGGGGCGTGCATACATGTACAACAAGAGAAATAAAGTTTAATTTTCTTCACTTCTTCAAATCCTACCCGCTTACTTAATGTAAATTACATCTTCCTGACATGATCCTTTTCTTTCAAACTAAGTTCTCTTTTACAGATGAACAACGTATTCATCCAGATACTAGCACAACGGAGACACAAAGCACAGACGCAAGAGGGACCTGCAAGGATTCTTTCGATTAAGACCCCGTAAACCTTTTTACTCTCTTGTTGATATACATCCTTCCTTTCTACACCGAGGAGGAGGTCAATGCTTGGTGCCGCACCAGAATTTTTTGCATCGACCGACACCAGGGCTTAGGGCATTATTCTACCCGCCTTCATAAAGACCTAATACCTTAGGGAGTATTTGGCGCCTCGAAGTTAGGCCTTATATGCATCAGCTCAATCATGTCTTTGGTCAAATGTTGGGTCGCCTGCCTCGTGTTTTGCTGCCTATGTTCCGCTTTATCGACTAACGCGACCAAGAGAACTATCACAGGCCTGCTCGTCAAGCGAGCACCTCAAGAGAGAAAGCCAAAACTGCTGTCATGATATAGCGAGAGACTGTCAACCACTGATGACTCACTGGAATGTTTAGGATTCCTCCGATAACGAAGGACTGGTTTTCGGTCGTGCACATACGCATTCCTAAATTTGGGAGAGTGCGGTATTTCGTGGCTATATAGTAGCCCCACCTCAAACTCATGTCGCAAGTGAAAGTGATAAAGCATTATAGTCCTGCTATTAGTTTGTTATGCTACCACCTCTTAGCAGGACCAAGACGCTGGATTAAGTGTGAAAAGCGCTTTTAAACACCCCCGCACTATAAAGTGGGGGCTGAAGCCAAGGACTGCCATCTTCAAAGTTATATACACATATACATAAACGGGTCACAGTGAGGAGTAGTTTACTACTTGAACGCATAAGTATAAAAAGCACTCATGTTATATTGAAACATTGTTTTCACAAATCATACGGTCATTTAAACATAATATCCTTCGAGAATCGCGCCTCTATTAAACGAAGCCTCGCAGACTTCTTCAAAGTAGTGTTTCTGTGTACTCTTCGTCTGAAGTCTTGGGATGCAACCGTGGCTTTCATCTCCGCCCAAGATGTCCCGACACGGGCTTGAGCCATCCGCTACCCCCTCAATACACGCCGATCATTATTGGCCGACACGCTGCACCGCACCAAGGAACCGCTGCACTAAACCAAAATAACTCTTCGGGGTCCGCCTCGCCAAATGAGTCACGACATGCTTCATGGCAAGTCCGGATAGTCGATTCAGCTCGCCCATTCGCCAACCGATCGGGTCAATGTAAGAAGACGCCCGACTATGGAATTGCGCATATAGTTTCTTCCTTTGTGCCCTTCTCGCCTCAAGTGCTCAATCGGTTCTAGCCGCCGCTAAGTCCATATAAGTATCCTCCCAACTTCACAACTTGTCCAATTGAGCATACTTTGATCCAGATACTCTTCGCAGTTGTAAACGGTTTCCCAGCCGAATTGCCCGCCCGACTCACTCCTCCTTGGCAGCTCTCAAGGCCGAATGGGCACTCTTGATTCGCGGTGGCCTTTTTTCAGTTCTTCTTGTCTGGGCTTATGCTCCTTTTCAAGAACCCCTGCCGTAAGTAGTATCCTTCATTTTCCGCCATTTTGGCCATTTCTTGTTTTCGGGCGGAGCAGCCCGCTCGCTTTAGCTTTGGTCACTTTAAAGCGCCAGACATTATTTCTCGCTTGCTTTTTTCGCCGCGAAACCCTAGCTCCTCCACGCAGCCGCACCATCTCTGCATACAAATAGTAAGACATGGGCCAAGCTCCCTTACCAGTGTCCGCAGAGAAGTCGACACCTTGTGACTCAAAACGCTTATTGACCAACGCGATGTCCGTGATCCGCTTCGCTAAGTCGCCATTAGTTCGCATATATCATCCGGCCGCCACCGACGCCTACCACCTGTTTAGGAACGTGATATGTTATAATCGAGATTTGATCTCGCACGTCACAATTTTGACAACATACCAGTCTGTGGGCTACTATCTACAGGCGATTCTATATGCATAACTCGCCGAAGGTACATCATTTTTAGACTCAACCCCCGCCAAGAAGCTTCGACGGCTTCATGCAATCCGGCTCATGATGCAATTTTTCAATCACCGCACCCATTAGAGCACGGCATCTTGTCGATAGCCGCCGCCTGCAGATCCTTCACCGACCAGACACCACTTGGCGCTGACCTTCCGCCACGGGACTTGGGGAACCTCCACGACGACACCTGTGGTCGGCCCGGCCAGCATGAGGGTGCACAGTGGAGGCGTTGCTTCCATCATCTCCTAAGAAGATCCTCAAGACGAGCTCACGAGAAGGGCCGAGGCCCAACTATAAGGTACAATTTGGTTATCTTCATAAATAAATGCAGGATGTTCCTTATTTACAAGACCCCTTCTTTTACTTACGCTCATTGAGGGCTGATCCCTTGGGGAATAAGTGCTGGTTACTTCCCACGGACTTTTCCGATAAGATTCCTTTTCTTCGAGGCCTTGACCTCCGGATCTTCCTCGCTCTCCTCAAAGGATGGGACTTTTATCCCTCCTTCCTTTATAGCCCCTTCAGAGGCAGTGTTTCACTGCCCCTTCGCCTTCTTCAAAAGGCGCGACCTTCAACATCTGCCAAGATGGGATCCATAAGGAGTCTCGGGAGGGAGCTGACACCTTATTAACTTTTGCCTTTGCTATCCACTCCTGCTCAAAAGAAAACGGCTTTAAGGGGCATATATATATGATAAATGAATGAACAGCTTGTCCGGGTTACAGGACTACTACTTGAGTATCCGGCGATTGCAGCTTAGTCTCGCTGCCCGGCCAGTACGGACACTTCTCTTGTGATCCAAGAACATTATACATCTCCACGGGCCGTCAGCACATAAAATTTTGAGAGCTCGTGGTCCTCCGGATTAAATTCCCATGACGAGGGGGCGACGCAGGTAAGTGTAAGACGATCAATATAACTCTGCGCCATCATAACCAGATTGATCTCTTTCCGGAGGTCTCGATACGACTGCAGCAAGGGAACGCCCTGGACGGCACCCAACAGCCCCCTTGTTGACCCATGACGCCAGTACTGCTGGTGGACTCAAGGAAGGCAGGACGCCATCCATTTGGTGCCCCTGGAGCGTGATATAGAACCACTCCTGCTGCCACAAACCAAGCTCCTCTTGAAAAGAGCTCCGCCACGGAGCATCAAGACATTTGCTTATGACCGCCTCCAGACTCGCTTGTTGCCCTCGATCATCTTTGGCTCCACCTTGAAGGTCTTGAGCCACAATCCAAAGTGAGGGGTAATATGGAGGAAGGCCTCACATATGACAATGAATGACGAGATATGGAGGATGGACTGATTCAAGTCATGGAAATCCAGCCCATAATAAAACATGAGCCCTCGCACAACGGGATCCGCCTGGAAGCCTAAACTCCAAGGAAGTGAGACATAACACCATGTTCTCGCCGGGCTCGAGTGGGAATGACCTGCCCTCGAGCAGTAACCTATGCGCGAGATCTCGCTGGTTAGATACCCGGCCTCGCAGCTTTTAGCACATCTTCTTCGTGGATGGAGGAAGACATCCATCGCCGTGTTGGTCGAGCCGACATCGTCAAGGTCCGCGCCTAAATCAAGCTTTGGGTGTTAGAACTTGAAGCGAGGCTAACTCGGAGGGTGTAAAGAAGAGGGCCTTGGTCTCATTATAAAGAGGTTGAATACCAAGAGCCCACCCCTGCGGGTCAATTAGGACTCGCCGATTGAGGAGATGTGGCTAATCTACATGCTGGGTTACACGTCCGTATTGATGAGAATCCGAATAAGGGGGCATGGTCTATGCTTTGATAAGACGTGCAAGGAAACCGCCTCGCTAAACGCTTAAGGTGGAACGGTAAAAACGATTCACATAAAGGCCCCGCTGGTGTGATGTCACTGAATACGCCGCAGATTCAGGCAAAAGTTATTCTCTACTATGGTATGTGGAACTTGTTTGGCAGCACGGACACTATCCTTGTGTACAAACCTTCTATGAAGTATTTGGAGGAGGAACCCACCGCAATGTCAAGACAATCAACGCCGGACTGTCATATGAAGCCTGGTTCAGGGCTACCGAGGAGTCCCGACTAGGGTGTCCGGATATCGGACTATCGCCAACGGACTCCAAGACTATGAAGATACAAGATTGAAGACTTGTCCCTGTCCGATGGGACTTTCCTTGCGGAAGGCAAAGCTTGCACACGGATATGTAGATCTCCTACTATTGTAACCGACTCTGTGTAACCCTAACCTATCCGTGTCTATATAAACCGAGGGTTTAAGTCCGAGGACTAACAACAATCATACCATAGGGTAGCTTCTAGGTTTAGCCTCCTTGATCTCGTGGTAGATCTACTTGTACTACCCATATCATCAATATTAATCAAGCAGAGTAGGGTATTACCTCCATCGAGAGGGCCCGAACTGGTAAAAACATCGTGTCCTTGTCTCCTGTTACATCCGCTTAGACGCATACCGGGACCCCTACCCGAGATCCGCCGTTTTGACACCTACAAAGCTAAGTTACAGAGTCGGTTACAATAGTAGGAGATCTATATCCAGACGCTAAGCTTTCCTTCCACGCCAAGGAAAGTCGATCCGACACGGACAAGTCTTCAATCTTGTATCTTCATAGTCCAGAGTCCGCTATCCGACACCTCTAATCCAGACTCCCTCACCGTAAGTCCTTTACCATGACACGGCTATTCAATAGATGATGTTAACTTTGTGGGTGTACTTCTTCACACGCCTCGCCACTTACCAAGATGTACACGGTATCTCGAACCTTCAAGCGTAAGCTCGCCGAGGAGTCGGCCACGACCACTAACCACACAAGTCTCTAGTCCAGTGTTTATCGCCTATTCGGGTTCCATCCGCAAGGAGATCCGATCGGTGTTGCTCACGGCCCCAAACGATGTGAGCAGGGTTCCCAAGCCCACCATCTGGTGCGATTTCACACCGTACGCTTGGTATCTCGGGAACCCCGCACACATCGCTCGGGCTGTATGGGAAACCTCGCCGACTCTCGGATGGAACCCGAATAGGCGATAAACCCGACTAGGGACTTGAGTGTTTAGGTAGGCTGTGGCCGACACCCACGCTGGGCTTCCGCTTGAAGGTTGCCGAGTACATGTCGTAAACGATTTATAAGTGGTGAGAGCGTGTGAAGAAGTATACCCCGCAGGTTAAATATGATCTATTCGAATAGCCGTGTCCACGGAGAAGGACTTCGGGTTACCTATATCAGTTCATAGACAAGTAAATGGATACTACTAAAAGCCTCAAGATAGTGTGAGTATCGTGGATGGTCCCTCTCGGGATGACGAGAGGATCCACGATGGAGTATTGTGATGGTGATTAGTGGACTCGTACGACAAAATGCTTTACAAAGTGTGTCACGAGGATAGCTTAGCCAAGAGTCAAAGCTGGCTTGCTGCAAATAACTCCACTTCCTTCCTTGAGAATGTGCATGTATGATAGGATTCGTGGTAAGACTTGCTTTGAGTACTTTTGTACTCATGTTTGCTTAATCAATATTTTTCAGAGGACTATACTACCCCTCCGACGGATTCTATGTAGATGTTGACTTCGATTTAGTAAGCTAGCCACCTGTGTGGCGATCTAAGACTTGTGAAGGGCCATTGTAGATAGAAAGGCTCCAACAAGCTTTCTTTCTTTCTAGAGTCCAGACTCAGACTACTTTGCTTCCGCATGTGCTTGTATGATTGTATGACTTGAGTGTTGGGTCATGTGACCCCTACCTGTATGACTATGTTATGTATGGCTCCTGAGCCTCTTAAATAAAGTACTTGAGTTGTAGAGTTTTGTTGTGATGCCTTGTTGTATTTACTCATATCGGGCATATTATGTGTATGATTGAAATGCTTGGTATGAGGGATCCGACAAACTAGTTGTTTATCCTTGGCAGCCTCTCATATGGGGAAATGTAGTCTCGTGCTTCCGAGCGATAGTAGTCCGCCATGCCCGGTTCACCGAGTCTCGCTAGCCCAAAGACTACCGCTTGGACACTTGACTGGCCGGCATGTGTTTCATTTCGTTCTTATGTCGTCCTTCGGGAAATGTCACGCGGTGATACTTGAGTCCTGCTTAGCTCGCTACAGCCGGGATACCGGAGTCCTCATAGCCCAAGTGCTACAGCCCGAGTTCATACGCTGATGACCGACATGCTCAAGTGATTCATGTATGCCTGTCCCCATAGGTTAGTGCCGCTTTGGGTTCACGACTAGCCATGTCGGCCCGGTTCTTTGTCATGTGGATGCTAGCGACACCATCATATACGTGAGCCAAATGGCTAAACGGTCCCGGCCATGGTAAGGCGACACCTGGGAATACCGCGTGAGGCCGCAAAGTGATATGAGGTGTTACCAGCTAGGTCGATGTGACTGGAATCGGGTCCCGACAGCGCTGGCATCGAGCAGGCTGCCTGAGGTTCGCTAAGCCAAACTGGTCAAGTTGAGTCTAGAAATGCTTTAGTTATATGTAGGGAATTGATTGTGGAGGAACGAAGGCTCTTTTTACTCCTTTACCTTATGACCTCCGATCCGAGTCATCCTCTTCTCATTCGACGGGTATAGGACTAGGCTCTCTTCTCTCTATCAGTTCACGTGTTACTAATCCGTAGTAACTTATAGGATTGTTGGTTATATCCTCGCCTCAGTGCTACTAAATTCTAGTATGCTATCTTTTGAACCGTAACCTTGATATGATGTTGTTGAGTGGTTTTGCGATCTGATTTTGAATGTCTCAAATCTGATTTTGAGCATTTACGATGTTATGCTGCCCGATTTTCCCTAGAAATTCTAATGCCTTTGCATTGTGGCTGTGCTTTCAGATGGCCACCTGCTCCCGTAACCAAGTGGTTCGCTCGACTCGTTGTATTGACGTGTGCGGTCACACGGCCATGTTGGTTAGGGTGATGATTGAGGCTGGTTATCGATGGTATCCTCAATATACCGCCGAGGAGCAGTTTAGGATTTCAATCAAAGCCAATATCTATGCACGGTTCGGATTTATCCATCTTATCCCGGAGCTATCGAGCCACTTCATCGTTCTTATGGGCTCGAATCACTATTGGAATGTCTGCACAAGATGCAGCCTATTCCATGATGACTATTATTCGAGCTGTAATCGCTTTGCCGAGCAACACCGATTTCCGCTATATGCCAAGATCCTTCCCTGGGCGCATGGCTACCTTCGTGGTTTGTACAGCGATGCATCCCATGAGGACTCACCTTCGCACTACTACTCTTGAAGTTGTTGGAGGACAAGGACCGTGAGAACCGGCCTTGCGATGGAGCTTTTTAATGCCCGCTCACCACTGGGCTACTCGACTAGGTTTGCACCTACCGTGCAAGCCGGATATATGGACATGAGGGACTTGTACCTGCAAGGGAGAGTCTGCCAGACTTTATGGAGTGGCGTGAGGTTGGAGGCATCACCTCCTCGTGGGCCTGCCTCGCCACTGCTTGTTGGTCCACGGCCACATCCGAGTCCTTATGGTCCACATGTGCCCCACAGATTGTCTGCTTCCTGACGATCATGTTCCACTTCTGTGTCTGGGTGGTGACTTCTATGAGGACTACTATGGAGCTGCCTGAGATAGTAGTAGTATTCCTAGTATGGTAGTAGTTGTATTTCCACCGTCCTGCGTGACTCGTGGAATACGACTTAGTGTGTATCATTCCGGAAGTGTAGAAAAATAATGTATAGGAGTTGGAATGCTTCCGATGAGATGTAACGCCTTTCCTTATAGTTGTACTCCGTTAGGCTTGTACTAAACTATGAATGGTGTGTATGACCGATGGTATATATATATATATATATGGCAGTTTTATATTACCATGTCATACGGATGAACATCTTTGCATTCCATGCTGTCCATTACCTTCCGCACTTCCTTGTTAAATTCTGCCATCCTAGTTTAAACCTTTGCTTTGTCTCCCGTGATGGTCAACACTCAAATACTCCTCGCTGCTCCAGAGCAGGGAGAAGCCATGCAGCCGAAATGTGAATCTGCCGAACCGCCATCCTTGGCCGAGGTGATGTCGAAGCGTAACGCTAATAAGCGCTAAACCAACCGCTTATTGGAGCGGATTGAACAAAACACAGCACGCCAGCCAAGAAACGATATGGTTTCACTCAATGATTTCGCCAAGCTATATCCTCCAAAATTCAAATGTTCCGCCGAGCCTCTCGACGCAGATGATTGGCTCCGCAAGATCCACCACAAGCTGCGCTCCGCTAACGTGGCTGAGGCCGACAAGGTTACCTTTGCCGCCTATCATCTTGAAGGCCCCGCCAGTCTCCGTGGGAAAATTATGAGGCTATGCGTCCGCTGGACAAGTTACAACCTGGGATGAATTCAGTGCCGCCTTCCGTGAGCACCATATTCCAGAAGGTCTTATGGACCGCAAACGTGAGGAATTCTGCAGTTTCACCCAAGGTAGGCTGACAGTGGATGCCTACAGCCGTGAATTTGGGAGGTTAGCACGTTATGCTCCCAAGAAGTTTCTACCGATGCTAAGAAGCAGCGAGGTTCCGTAAGGGACTTAGCCCCGAGCTACGCCGAGATCTCCGTCTGCATGAGTGTACCTCTTTCCCGGTTAGTCAATAAGGCTATCAGCGCCAAACAAGGCAGACTGATTTTGAGGCTTCACGCAAGCACATCCGTGATTCTCGATCGCCATCCGCTCGATCCCGAAGCGCGGGTTTGGGTCCCAACACGGCTCTACCACCCAGGTTCACCCCGAGGCCATCCTTCGAGGCGCCGCCCAACCAGCCGTATTTTCCACCCAAGACTTATGGAGGTCCAACTGCTAGTGCTGATCCACGACCAAATGTGATCACTTGCTTCAAGTGTGGAGAGACGGGCCACTATATCCGAGAGTGTCCCTAACAACCCCAATCAAGCCGAAAGTCTGTTGGTCGCGGCAAGCCAGCAGAAAGATGCCCTATGCCAAACCAGTTGGCACCGCCGGCCATGTCAACTATGTCTCGCCAAGAAACCTATGAGGATCCCAACGCCGCCCTCGATGCACGCTTGTTAATTGCCATCCGCAATCGTTCTCTTTGATATTGGAGCATCTCATTCATTTATTTCGAGAGCTATGCTCGATTGCACAACACCACATTCTCGTGACATGCCTACCTCCATGGAAATTAAACTCCTGGTTCTAGATGGCAAACCTCTAGAATAAGTCATGGAATGAAATTTTGCCGATGATTAGTCTTTCTTGCATCTCTAATAGCTCTCAAGTCCTCTGACATAAACATCATCTTGGGTATGGACGGATGTCAGCCCATTACGCTAAGATTGATTGCTCTACTAGAACTGTTCAACTTACCCATCCTTCGGCAAAACAAAGGATGTTTTAACCCGAGTGTCTAAGCGCCAGCTTTACTCCTTAAATGCCAACCCTCTTCCGCACCTCAAGATATTCCGTAGTCCGTGATTTCCGGATGTCTTTCCGAAGAACTGCCAGTGTTCCACCCGACAGGATGTCGAGTTCGTGATAGATCTTATTCCCGAACCGCCCCAATCTCTAGGAGACCCTATAAGATGGCACCCTAGAACTAGCTGAACTTAAGAAACAACTCGATGAGTCCTTGCAAAAGGGTTTCATCCGCCCTAGTTCATCTCCATGGGCTTGCCCCGTCCTCTTCGTCAAGAAGAAGGATGGTACGGACCGGATGGTTGTAGATTACCGACCGTCAATTTGGTCACTATCAAGAACAAGTATCCGCTCCCAGATCAACGACCGTATGATCAGCTCGCTGGATCCTCGCCTTTTTCAAGATGGATTTGAGGTTGGGCTACCATCAAATCAAAATCAAGAACGGGACATTCCTAAACGGCCTTTGTCACTCGTTATGGCCAATACGAGTACACCGTCATGTCCTTCGGTTTAACCAATGCTCCAGCCACCTTCTCTCGGTTAATGAACTCAATCTTCATGGAGTATTTGGATAAATTCGTCGTGGTATACCTCGATGATATACTCATCTACTCCAAGAATGAGGAAGAACATGCCGAACACCTAAGGCTAGTATTGATGAAACTTCGAGAGCACCGCCTTTATGCCAAATTCTCTAAGTGTGAATTCTGGTTACCAGAAGTGACCTATCTAGGACATGTAATCTCTGGTAAGGGTATTGCTGTCAATCCCGAAGCGAAGTTCAAGCCGCCCTTGATGGACTCCACCTGAATCGGTCAAGCAAGTTCGAGTTTCTCGGTTTAGCGAGCTATTGCCGCCGCTTCACGAGAATTTCTAAAGTTGCTAAACCTCTAACCGAACTCCTCAAGAAAGATAAGAAGTTCGAATGGACGCCAAGGCGAGATCAGCCAGAACTGAAAAGACGCTCGACATCTGCTCCCGCATTTGTTCCACCAGATTTCTAAGGACTTTATTATCTATTGCGACGCCTCGCGACAAGGACTAGGTTGCATACTCATGCAAGATCGTCATGTGATTGCCTACGCTTCTCGACAGCTAAGGCCCACATGAGGATAACTACCCACACACGATCTAGAGCTTGCAGCAGGGTTCATGCACTCAAAACCTGGCGACATTACCTTCGGGTAATCGTTGTAAATCTACACCGATCACCAAAGTCTGAAATATATCTTCACCCAACCGGATTTGAATCTCAGCAAAGACGTTGGTCGAGTTGATTACAGATTTCACTTAGGAATATCTTACACCCTGTGCAAAGCTAATGTCATGGCTGACGACTAAGTCGCAAATCTTATTGTAACAATCTGATGTTACAACAAAGTCAACCATTCTCCACGAGGAATTTCGTAAGCTTAATCTTCACATTGTTCCTCGAGGATTCCTTTCCACCCCGGTGGCGAAACCTACCCTTACGGATCAGATCATCAAAGCACGTAAGGTAGATCCGGAGTCTCCGTGATCGAGAAACATCAAGAAAGGAGTCGCAGATTGTTTCTCCATTGATGAACAAGGTGTCGTGTTCTTTGGAGACCGCCTAGTGGTTCCCAAGGTGCGCAACCCGAGGCGATTGATCCTTAAGGAAGCTCATGACTCTCCTCTCACCATTCATCCCGGTAGTACTAAATGTATCAAGATCTACGCCAGAGGTTTTGGTGGACTAGGATGAAGAGAGAAATCGCTCAATACATTGCTAATCGCGACGTCTGTCGTCGAAGTTAAAGCAGAGCATCAACGGCCTGTCGGTACCCTTCAACCTTTGGAAATTCCTGATTGGAAATGGGATAAAATCGGTATGGATTTCATCACCGGTTTCCAGACCAAGAGAGGGAATAACGCTATCTTCGTTGTTGTTGATCGCCTTTCCAAAGTAGCCCACTTCCTACCCGTTCGTGAGAGTATAACCGCTAGCCAGCTAGCTGATTTGTACATCTCTAATAGTGTCTCTTCATGGTGTTCCATTAGAGATTAACTCAGACCGTGGTAGTCTCTTCACCTCTCGATTTTGGGAAAGTTTCCAAAACGCTATGGGAACTCGCTCTCCTTTAGCACCGCTTTCATCCCCAATCAAGTGGTCAAGTAGAACGAGTCAATCAAATCCTAGAGGATATGCTTCGAGCTTCATCATCTCTTTCGCATGAATTGGGAAAAATGCCTTCCATTCGCCGAAGTTCGCTTATAACAATAGTTATCAAGCCAGCTTAGGCCAAGCCCTTTCAAGTTCTTTATGGACGAAAATGTCGAACGCCTCTTAATCGGGTCGAAACCGGGAGAGACAACTCTTTGGCCCGGATATGATTCAGGAAGCAGAAGAGCAGGTTCGCGTTATTCGTGAGAAATTGAAAACAGCCCAATCGTGTCAAAAGAGCCAATATGACCGCAAGCATAAGTCTATGACTTATGAAATTGGCGAGAAGGCTTACCTTCGGGTTACTCCTTTGAAGGGAACCCATCGATTCGTATCAAAGGCAAGTTGGCTTCTCGTTACATTGGACCCTTTCGCATTCTTGCCAAACGAGGGAAGTTGCCTACCAATTGAACTACCTCCGCATCTTTCCAAAGTCCATGATGTCTTCCACGCTTCCCAACTCAGCGTTGCTTCTCGGATCCTATCCGTGGAGTGGACCACGTAAACGCTTGATCTCCAAGATAACCTCACCTATCGAGAATATCCCGCTCAGATTCTCGACAAGCCGAGCGCACCACTCGACGCCGGAATATCAAGTTTCTAAAGGTTCAATGGTCAAACCATTCCGAGCAAGAAGCAACTTGGGAAAGGGAGGATCGCCTTCGACTTGAGTATCCCACCTTTTCAAGAACAGATCCTAAATCTCGGACGAGATTCTTTTGAGTGGGGGTGAGTTGTCACATCCCGTATAGACCATGCATTAGGGTGTGCATCATGTTTAAATTTCATTTGAATTTGAAATGGGAAGGCAGAAACCCCGTAACACCCCCCTTAAAACAACTAGGGTTTACTAAAATTTATTTCAATGAATCAAATGCCCTTCAAAATGCTCATCCTCTTTGTTTGGGTTCGTAACCCATGTCAAAGGAGGTGGCACATTTTCTAGGTCATCCAAGGGTTCTAGAATTAATTCACAAGTTTTTGAAATGAGCATTTCAAATTATGAAAATATTTTAAATGTTCAAAATTGCCAAACCAAAATGTTTCATGTTGGGAATATTCCAACAAGTGACCAGGAGCATTTTGGTGATTTTTAAAATAGTTTTGGTATTTTTAAAACCCCAACAAAGTTACGTAAAATAGAAAAAGCTTAAAAAGGGAAATGCTTACCTGTCGCTCGCTTGCCGCCCACCGCTGCCCAGCCAGCAGCAGCTGGCCAATGAGCTGCTTGGCTCGCCAGCAGCAGCTCGGTGTCGGCCGGCGAGCGCAGGCGCGCCACGCAGCTGGCCGCCCTGCCTCACCCCTTCGCCGCTTCGCCGCCCTGGACAACCTCCGCTGCCGCCTGACCCCTGTGACACCCCATTCTCCCCCGCTCCTCTCTCTCGCTCTCCCCCAACCTGGCCGACGCCATCGCCGACGCGCCACCGCCGACGTCGTGCTCCCCGCCATCCATGCTCCTCCCCGCCATGTCCAGCAGCTCCGCCGCACTCCACTACCCCTAGCTAGCCGAGTCCCACTCGCTCTAAGCACCCCGAGGCCACTACACCGACTCGACCGAGCTCAAGCCGCCGGAGATCCCCATCGCCGCCGCCGCCGATCGACCGCCTCGACCTCGACGAGGTTTCTACGGGTTCACCGTGAGCCTGGCTACTCCCCGCCCTCTCCGCTCTCTTCCTCTTGCACCACAACGAAGCGACGCCGATCACCCGAACGCACCGCCATGGAGCTCGTCAGCCGACGAGGCTCCGCCACCCAACGGCCACGCCACCTGTCCATCGTGACTCACCGAGTTGCGCTGGCCTAACTATGCACTTCCGCGCCGCCGAGCCTCTAGCAACAAACCCGACATCACCCGAGCCCCGCCGCCGCCCGACTCGTCGCCGGCGCCCACTCCGCCACCCCTAACCTAATCGACCCCACCAAACACCGCGGCTCACCTCCAGCTCCACGAGATGCTCCCGCGCCCATTTGGTGCCCGAAAGTGCAAAAGCACTTTGTTCGCCATGCCTGGCCTCGCCAAGGCTAGACGCCGCGAAGTTGACCATCGACCTCGACGGTGGGCCCTGCTGATCGTCTGAGTCAATGACATGTGGACCTCTGTTAACTAATTAGGATTAGTTCTAATTAATTTAATTAGTTAAACTAACCTCGACATGCGGGTCCCACTGGTCAGTTTGACCTGGACGACCCTGCTGACCCCTCGACGTCACGCTGACCTCATGCCGACAAGATAATTCAAATTCTGGATTTATTTTTATATAATAAATTCCGAATATAATTCAAATTTCAAATGCTTATAACTTTTTATCTATAACTCCAAATGCAAAGATTTATATATGAAAATTATCAGAAAAATACACTCTATCCATTGGTACAGGTTTCATGCATGTTTAAACAAGTTAACTATGCTGAATAACCAGAATAAGATATTGCACCATTAGGACTAACTCAATGAGCTATCATTTGAACCCTTGATTCAAATGAGTTCATCCCCTGTTCTTTCAACTTGCATTAGGCCAACACACATCCATATTGCCATGTCATAGCATGCATCATATTGTTGCATATTGTCTTGTGTGTTTATTTCGTGTGCTTTCATGATAGGTTCTCGCCTCAAGATAACCTCGACCACCCATCTCAAGGGCGTTCTCTACCCAGCCCATCAGCAAGCAATTCATTGATCATTCCGATACAAACCCATGTTCTCTCTTCGCTCTCGCATCTGCATTAAGACAACGCGATTCCAACTGTTGTGTGCTGCGGTAGTTGAACCCACTTCCTTTGCATGACTGTCATTGCCACAAGAATTAGATGAAACCCACTAGTATGTGTAGGAGTTGATTGAGCCATGTTTGTGATTCCTACCATGCTATGCTTGCTATGCTTAGAGTTGTGTCAGTCCGCTCATCGGGATGATGAACTGGAGTGAAAGGTTGTGTTGGTTCGAGAGTGAAAGTGTTGAACACGATTTGGTAAAGGTATCGATGAGAGGCCATGTAGGAGTACATGGTGGGTTGTTTCATTGAAGCCGCACTTAAGAACTGAGATCTGTGTTTGTGATCCATGAACTAGCTACTACCACGCATTGGGCCCGAACCAATGGACCTCTCGGCTTCTTAACCACCCCTGCTCATAGTCCGGAGTTACAAGTAGTTTCGTGTTTGTAGCATGTGGGGCCGCACGCAACGCTGACCTTAGGGGTGGGTTGTGTTGCGGTAGGCACCGTGGGTCGTGTACCGAGTGCCCGCTTGGTATCTCGGGAACCCTGCACACATCGCTCGGGCTGTATGGGAAACCTCGGCCGACTCCTCATGGATGGAACCCGAATAGGCGATAAACCTGGACTACGGACTTGAGTGTTTAGGTAGGCTGTGGCCGACACCCACGCTGGGCTTCCGCTTGAAGGTTGCCGAGTACATGTCGTAAACGATTTATAAGTGGTGAGAGCGTGTGAAGAAGTATACCCCGCAGGTTAAATATGATCTATTCGAATAGCCGTGTCCACGGAGAAGGACTTCGGGTTACCTATATCAGTTCATAGACAAGTAAATGGATACTACTAAAAGCCTCAAGATAGTGTGAGTATCGTGGATGGCCCTCTCGGGATGACGAGAGAGGATCCACGGTGGAGTATTGTGATGGTGATTAGTGGACTGTGTACGACAAAATGCTTTACAAAGTGTGTCACGAGGATAGCTTAGCCAAGAGTCAAAGCTGGCTTGCTGCAAATAACTCCACTTCCTTCCTTGAGAATGTGCATGTATGATAGGATTCGTGGTAAGACTTGCTGAGTACTTTTGTACTCATGTTTGCTTAATCAATATTTTTCAGAGGACTATACTACCCTCCGACGGATTCTATGTAGATGTTGACTTTGATTTAGTAAGCTAGCCACCCGTGTGGCGCATCTAAGACTTGTGAAGGGCCATTGTAGATAGAAAGGCTCCAACAAGCTTTCTTTCTTTCTAGAGTCGTACTCAGACTACTTTGCTTCCGCATGTGCTTGTATGATTGTATGACTTGAGTGTTGGGTCATGTGACCCCTACCTGTATGACTATGTTATGTATGGGTCCCTGAGCCTCTTAAATAAAGTACTTGAGTTGTAGAGTTTTGTTGTGATGCCTTGTTGTATTTACTCATATCGGGCATATTATGTGTATGATTGAAATGCTTGGTATGAGTGGGATCCGACAAACTAGTTGTTTATCCTTGGCAGCCTCTCATATGGGGAAATGTAGTCTCGTGCTTCCGAGCGATAGTAGTCCGCTACAGCCCGGTTCACCGGAGTCCTCGCTAGCCCAAAGACTACTGCTTGGACACTTGACTGGCCGGCATGTGTTTCATTTCGTTCTTATGTCTGTCCTTCGGGAAATGTCACGCGGTGATACTGAGTCCTGCTTAGCCTGCTACAGCCGGGATACCGGAGTCCTCATAGCCCAGTGCTACAGCCCGAGTTCATACGCTGATGACCGACATGCTCAAGTGATTCATGTATGCCTGTCCCCATAGGTTAGTGCCGCTTGGGTTCACGACTAGCCATGTCGGCCCGGTTCTTTGTCATGTGGATGCTAGCGACACCATCATATACGTGAGCCAAAAGGCATAAACGGTCCCGGCCATGGTAAGGCGACACCGTGGGAATACCGTGCGTGAGGCCGCAAAGTGATATGAGGTGTTACCAGCTAGGTCGATGTGACTGGGAATCGGGGTCCTGACATTACCATATGTTGCTGTGAAGCCTAGCTGCTGTTGCAATGTTCTTTGAAGATATCGTCAGCATCCCGTGGTTGCAAATCTTGTTGTTGTAGTTTATTCTGCACCATATATTTAGGTAAAATTAATTTTAATCGCATGCACTGGTCCGAATTGATCATCAATGGTTCATCTAAACTAATGAAAGAAGGGTGTGTGCATACACGACAATATATCTGCTTCGCTCTATTTTTATGCTTGTTCGAGGTACCAGCACCAAAAGAACAAATATTTTGCTTGATGGGGTTGGCAGCTCCATAATTAATAGAAGCATCAAATTAGTCATGCAACTTGGGAAGATCAAGAACACACAAACAAGTAATGAACAGAGGCTCGGAGCAGTGATGTAATAGCTAGCATCGTAAAATGTAGGGTAAAACGAACAAAAAGCAGCGGAACCACATGCTAGTTTGCTGATGTGTAATCAAGCATAGAGAACATTAAGCATCCGATGGAACCAACAGTGGCATCGTAACAAAACTAAAGCATATTAACTATATGTGCACCGGTATGTAATTTAACACATGTAACATGTTCATCGCTGTAAGTATGGCCCTACAGTGCAAGCGAATAACGCGCCTCGTGAAAAACTGAATGATGCCTCAAGAAATTCAAAGGTGCGGTGCTTATGCTAGGAAAGAGAACGAGGCGCCGTCGTTGGATAATAGTACCGATCCTCGGCGCGATGGGTATCATTGTCATACTTGATAGCTAAGGATCGTCGATGGTGCTCGTGTTGCGGTTGAGTTTGGGCTGGCTGTTGCCGTCACTGAAGCTGCTCCGGTGCTACGGTTGCGGCGCCTGTCGGCATACAAGAAAGCTCATCTGTGGTATGTGAACAGTTGCACGATAAAGAGAAAAACCAAAGGAGTACAAATCGAAATAACCTGATGAGGCTGCGGCGTCGATAAAGCAGGGCCGGTGGAGTTGAATATGGCGTCCGTGGAGCGGGTCCGGTGCAGTGGACGAAGGCTTCGGCGGGCGCGTTGTATAGTGCTTTCGGTGAGGCGGATCTGTTGCGTCAGACGAGGGCTTGTATGAAGGGCCAGCGAAGGGGCGGACGAGGGAGTCAGTGAAGGGCCTACGCTATGGTGGAGGGCGCCGGTTAAGCAGATCCGGTGCGGTGGACCATGATGGCGGTCAAGGAGATCTGGAGCGGTGGACAAGCCTGTCGCTGAAACGGCTCCGGTGAAGTGGTGAGTTGGCAGTTGGGGGTTCCAAGGTGCGGAAGGTAGATCCGGCGGGGTGTGAGGTCCACCGCTGCGGCGGAGGACTAGATTCAGCGGCTTGGCGTGGTTGGGGGGTTGGGGAGGGAAGGGAGGGCTCTAGGGAAGAATGTTGGGGCAAAGAGGGGAAAACAATGGAGTTACCAAAGCAGCCCTTTCCGCTCATGTGGCAGGGTAAAACAGGAATATCGCAGGCTAAACTTTGGTAGCGTGATATTTTGATGTGAGCGGAAGTTTGAAAGCTTTTACGCCTAAAATTATAAGTATTCTGCTCTCGACGCCGACTATGATATCATGGCCGACAATTTGTTTGTTTTGCATGCAAAAAAATGTGCAAGTTTTGAAATTCAATGTCTCCAACTCGAAACTTAGATTATCCATTCAATTCAAATATGGATCATGGAGCTACTACAAGCAAATACCATCATACGGTCCAATTCAAATGAAATTCCAAATGTGTTTATCCTAAATATGATGACAAAAGCAAAAATGTGTATGTGTATGAATAATGTGGATGATTATAAAGTTTGAACATGCCCGTATGTGTATATCTCTAGGTTTGATATATGAATTTGAAATCACGAAATTCGCTTAAAAATGTACCTCCGCTTAAATGAATTACAAAAGCTAATGATGGAGTCAATTCCAAAATTCCAATCTTAGGTTTGTATTTCGGTACATCAAGGTATATCACGATGTTCAAAAGTATCGTTATCTCATAGTACAAACTGTGAAACAAATGGATCAACCATGAGTGCACAATATCTCAATTACGCTAAAGTCCCTCAAATATAGACACCTCACTCTTTATCCAAGTCAAGCCCCCCCCCCACACACACACACACACACACACACACACACACACACATAGAGAAGTCGTTCTTCCCCAAACACCAACACACGAGCACATTAACACCCTCTCTCTTGTAAAGTCCGGACCCCAACATAGGTCTCTATCACTATGTCTCTCGGGCATGCACACATCTCTTCCCTCACTCTCTAGGTCTCCGCTATCTCTCTTACCCAAGCACACGCACTATGTAGAGTGTATATTTCCCATACACACAAAACGTCACCCCAAACGCCTATCTCCCTAGTTATGTGGTTCTCAAGACTCACCTCACACACCACCCCATCGCAAACAAGCACACTTTGTCTCCTTGTGCACCACTCTCCTCTTTCTATCTCTCCCACATGCGGACCCGCCCCAGCTCCTTCCCTGCATACATATATGTCGTGACTCTTTGCATAGCTCCCTAATGTATAATCGTTCTCGATTTCGCACATTGTTCTCTACACCATCTATTCTAGATCTCTCATGAAGTCCCTATCACACACACGATGACTCGCTTCCTTGCGCCTCCGCTCATAGGCCAATTTCGGACAACATCAACATTGTCTCCCTATCTATACGCCATTTATGGACACAAACACCCCTCTCGCCCCTCTCTTCCTCTCTCTCTCTCTCTCTCTCTCTCTCTCTCTCTCTCTCTCTCTCTCGCTAGCTCTCTCTTTCTCTCGCTCTCACACCCCTCTCCCACACACACACTCGATGTCTCTTCCAAATAGTCTACTCCCCCAGCCCGCACCCGTGCTATCCCGCTACTACACATGTCACACCATTCTCCCTTCCCTTATACTAGGTTTACATCATCAGTGGTCTCTCTACTCCACGTACACTCTCTCCCTCTCACACACAAACGCGTGCACAAACACACACAAACACGCACAAACACCCATTTATCTGGATCCTCATCTCTCCCCATGTCCGCATGTGTATCTCACACACTCACTCTCTAATTATGTATGTGTGTCTCCATGTTACACAACACAAAGCCCCATGTACATGTCTCTCTCTATCCCCCACACACATAGACACAAAGAATCTATTATCATTGCCTCAGTCTCTAACATATCACACACGCACACTGTCTCTCTCTCTCTCTCTCTCGCAAACACGCTCATCAAGGGTTTCCCCGTGAATAACTTACCGTCTATTCATCAACAGTCGTGGCAGTACAGCGAACACGAGACGTGAAAAATAATAAATCTACACGTGCTTAGACCACCTAGTGTGACTACTAGGACGAGAGCAAGCCAAAAAGCGCGCCGCCGTCACCCCCTCCTTGTTCGGCGACGGGAAAATATTTGTTTTACACAGTCGAGAAGTCATTGTGCTAAGGCCCCACATGCCGAGGCGTTGAATAGAATGTAGATGCTAGTTTACGGAAGCAAGTATCGATAATACGTTTGTATCTCCATACTTATATTTCTTCTTTTATAAAAAACTGAGGTGGTGATGATGGTACGTGTGCCTTCTTGCAATATAGACTGTCCGATCTATATCTAACGGATGGAAATTAAACTAAAAGATACCCGCACCCCTCTCCACATTTGCGGACAAGGCCTTCCCTCGTTCATCCCTATCTCCAATAAACCTCATTGTTGAGCAATTAAGAAAGGAAGCCTATGGAACAAACTGGCCTGGTGGCCGCTGCCGGCGTCGTCAATCCCCATGCCTCCGCTCAGTCCGACCACCAACCACCACCACACCCCACTCCTCTTCACCTTATCTCATATTTCTCGAGATATCATTAGTTTGTATACATGGGATTACTCCCGCAAGGGTCAATCACAACAAGTGTTTTATAAAAAATTGCATCTTGATGTTCCGTGCAATGCACGGATCTTGCTAGTACTCCTACACAAGACTAAGTTGGTGATGCTGGTGTGTCGCCATCCGTCGCTTCGACCATTAGATCTACATCTAACGATTGTGAGGTAAGTTGTTGCCTTTTCTCACCAACATCCCACTTGTCTACCAATTTGCGAAAAACCCATAATTAGTATCTTAAAACCAACCACATCCCTCCCCGACCTCACCAAAGCAGCCCAAGGAATATATTCTAATTGAAACATATGTATATCAAAATTAGAGTGTTTTGTACCAAGTTTGTGAATAAGTATTATTCTAATTATGATTCGCTGTAACCGACATGAACATTGCTAGTATTTCCAACCATGCATTTTTTCCTAGTATTCCATAGTTTCGAGTTTTCCATCAAGATATTAGTCACTCATGGTTGATATTTACTTTCAATCATGTACACATATGCACTATGTAACTAGCCTTGCTTATTGGCATCCAAAGCTTAACTTTCACTCCTACTTACAATATGTAGAGTATTTAACAAAAACTACCACTTTCAACCAGCCCTAGGAAGAATCTATTGTACAAAAATAGCAAAACATACCCAAAATTTCTTAATCCACGCTAAAAACTACTACCTAGTACTCCTACCGATTAGGTTCGTTTAAACCCATTTATGACAGTGGTTGGCCCACACGTCCGTCCGACGAGGCAGCTTAAACCAACATATTTTGTTTGACCGCTGACACGAGGGACCCACATCGACCTTCTATCCTGTTATTCCTCCTCAAATCATTATTTTCCTGAACATTACTTCAAACAATATCGATGCGTGTTCGTCGGTGGCGCGGTGATGAGCGAGTTGGCCGCCGCTCGTCGGACGGGCCGGACACGCGCTGGCCTCCGTGACGGGTTGGCAGGCTGGCCCGAGCGTGACTCACGAAGCGAGCAAGCCGCCCGCTGGCCTTCGCCGAGCGGATGGTTGGCTCGATGCTGGTGCCATGAAAGCAAGCTGCCCGCGCTGCCGTGCTAATCTAGCTAGCAAACCTTGCGCATAAGCAGCTGGATGAGCTATCTTGGCTAGCTAGCGCCGCGAGCACCGGATGGAGCTGGCATCCGGCTGCCGCAACATGGGCTCCGCACCGCCGTAGCAGTTTTGACTCGCCTCGCCGCGGGGTAGCTGCGCCCCATGGCCGAGGATGACTAGGTGGACTGGTCGGAGGTAGGAGGTCACTCGAGGATTTTTGTTGGTAAGAGCATGTACAATGGTTGATAAGGTAGTCTTATCTTAAGTCTGCTACGTATGCAAGTGGTAGTAATTTCTTGGCATTTTAGTGGTTTCTTGCATTATTAGGGGTTTCTTGTAAGGAACAATGTACGTACTACTAGCAACAAAAGGCGATTCTAGGTTGCGTTGTACTCCAACGAGTACTACTAGTGGTCACGAGAGTGTATACCTCGTTTCGTGGGTTCGATCCCGGCCGAACGCACGGCGGCCTTTTTTTTAAAATAGTACTACTGCACTTCGCTGCGAGCCATATTTTACACGGGTAGTTTGATTTTTGAAGTCGAACGGACGTGCGGCCCCACAATCTGGGTGCACTGGACAGCCTAGCCACGTGAACGGGTTTTCCTTCCCAGCATCCCGTGGCTCACGTGCTTTCCCTAGCCACACCTCACTTGCAGCTTCCTCATCAGCTAGTACTCCCTCTGTTCCAAAATAGATGACCCAACTTTATACTAAAGTTAATACAAAGTTAAGTCATCTATTTTGGAACGGAGGGAGTAGCATATTTAAACTAGCGCCTCCCAATTAAGCCCGAGGAGCCGGAAAAGCCTGGCGGGGCATTGGGAACTGTGCAATATGGCTACGTACGTAAAGTGCTCTACTACTACTCTGTAGCTTGTGGCGTTGCACGCATGGACTTCACTCCATTATCGGCTCTACTATAAAAGAAATTCCTCTTGACGTGTTTTTTTAACGGAGGCAAAAGCTTTGCTTCATCTCATTCATAAAGAAGGAACTACTAACAAAGTTCGACGAGATCCATTACACCTCCACAAATGGAAGCGAAAAGCCTAGTCTCGCTGTATCAAATAACTCAAATGTTCTGCCTCGCAAAGAATCGTCACCGATAAACAGGCTGCTAGTGTGTGCGTGAGAGGAGCGGCTGAGTAGGTCAGCTACTCCTACGTGAGAGGAGCAGCTGAATATAGCACCGAGAGTACCCACTAGGCCACTACGCAGGTGTACTTCCCCTGCATTGATAGTACAGCGATGGTTCTAGAGAACAGTAGTACCCTCCACTTCCAACTGTAGCTCCTTGGCCCTGAGATTCAAGAGTTCAAAACTGGTGCACTATACTAGACTAGACTAGAAGTACAAGACATCGCACTACTAGTTGAGAAAAATAGTACTGGTATCTGCTCTGAAGACGAGTACGCACTCCTCCGTCACATAACGTAAGACATTTTGGACACTTGTTGGCGTGTACAAAAAATGGCAAAAACATACCCAAAATTTCTTAATCCACACCAAAAACTACTACCTAGTGCCAAAAATTTCTTACTAGTGCTATTATTTACAGTATAATGCAATCCCATAACGTTCCATAATGCTAGGACTAGTAGTAAATAATAGCCTCACCCCTTCGCTGAGGAACGATCTACAGTTGGAAGGGACGAGGCCCTGCGGTTACTACGCTCTTATCTCCTCCTCGCCAGTTCCCCTCCCCCCGATGAAAAGGCAGCTCGTCGCTGCTCCCATGGATTCGCTAGGCGGTTCTCCTCCTCGTCGGGGTTGGGAGACCTTGGACGACGATCCTCTAGGAGAAATTGCACGCCGCTCCGACGTCCTCACCGCCGCAACACTCGGTGCTTCCTGCACCAACTTTTTCAAGACGCTGCTTAAACAGGCTTGGGAAAAGGCCATGCTTGTTGGTCTTCCATGCGTCCTCGAGGAGAAGGTTCTTCTATGGGACAATCCTTCGAACAGTCCACCACTCCCTGGCCATGGTTGCACGTTGACTCCGCTAGAGTTGCCGACGTTGAGAGGTAGTCGGATTTTGTCCGATGAGAAGGTCAGTAATGGAGTTTGATCATGTAGTACTTAGTTATTCCATTTCCATCCCGTAATTTATCCGCTGCCCACCGTCTTATATATAGGTCTGGGTCGGTGCCAACAAAGATTGGCTTGCATACCTCCGCCGGTACCACCATCATTTTGCACAACATCCACAAGAAGGCGGCCGTTCCGAGACCCCTTCTCCACCATTGGGACCGGCCTTCCGGATTGGCTAGGCTTTAATACGTATGATGATGCCTACATGAGATTGAAGAAGATAGCAATTGCGGACCCGCCGACAAAGCGACGCTGCCACGATGATTACTATCTCATCGCGGTGTTCGACATAAGGATTGCCATCAATGCAAGACGCAGAACGGTAGAGGTTGGCGATGTTGGCGATTTACAGATTTGTACCCCTACACGCTCAAGACGCCAGGCGCCATCTAGGCCGCATCTTCGCGGTGACAAGCTAGGGACTTGTTTCATCTGGTTGCCATCCTACGATGCACGGAGATTACAAATGGAATGCACAAACCATCATTTGCATCCCTAACGGTACTCCATTATTTTGCGAGACCAGTCATCCCGATCAAAATAAGATCGCCGATCCTGGATGTGCATTTGCATCCGTGATTCGGTCTAACACGGAACCTTGTAGCTGACTTTGGCATATTGGGATCAACTATCTTAGCGATCGTTACCCATGGTACCACCGATGTGCAACATGGTCACACAATCTACCACGATCGGACCGTCACCATCTACCCTGTATTCCATTTTTAACCCTCTCACCTTCTCTTTCATTGTTGTACTAGTAGTATACTTAGTAGTACTAGTAGGAGTACTTTTACCTTGAGGACGCAGATAGCTAGCTAGGCCCTTGAAGACTTGAACCCACTAGCTGCCACCATTTTTGTTTTTCCATGTCTTACTATCTCATCCATGTAGCCAAGAGTGGCTATATATAATAAGCCGTTATTTTACTTCCTCTATACGGAGTAGTATTATTTGCTGCACAAGACATCGACCGCCATATTTGAGCACAACATTATTATGCATGGACCTTGACTATGTATGTCACCATGTGTCCAGATCTAGGATGCCGCGTGTACCGATGAACGGCGCCGAAGTTCGACCCCGTGATGCTACGTGGGTGCCGAGGAACACTCTTGGAGAGTACTCGCTTTTCATCGGGTACAGCTACCCCATTGTGAAGAGGATGCCACCTTCCGTGCACGACACGGAAGGCCTGCCGTTCATGAAGCATGGTTGTGTCTTCATTGCGCACCGCCGGATGAACGACATGCTGGGACACGCTATTCCTGATTTATGCCGCTTCATCTTGGATGAGTCTCCATCATGTGGAACCGGACTAGAAAGCTGTGACAATGATTCCCGTTGCCCACCGCTATGGATCGTGCCATCCATGAAGAACACCTGGGACTGGAACCTGGAGGAAGACATGCATCTAGCCCATCTATAACGTGTAAGTGGAGTACGGTAATTGTGAACGGTAGCGCTGTGAATATATGTAGACTAGTCATGCACAAATTTATCACATGAATTGGAGATAAACTTGTGTGGCATACTGGCATTAGTCCTTTGGAATTTATTACTAGTAAATGTGTTATGTGTACGTGCAACTTGTGTGGTTGTTGCACGGGCTCCAACACGCTCTTTGAGAAAAAAAAGGTGGCACAGCTTTGGATATACGTGACGTGGCGGCATCACACAGTAGCATCGTTCGCTATAGTTGTACTACACTCCTACTAGGACGATAACTCCTATAAAACCTTGCGCTTGGCTCTTTGCCTCTTCGGGAGGTTCAACAGTTCGTACTCGTGTGAACCTTGCACTTGGCTCTTCGCCTCTTCGGAAGGTCCAACTATGACGATACTACAGTACAATATGCTTCTGGCAATCTGACACCGATTGAACTGCTGCACGTCCACCGCAAGGGCGAGGGCGAGGGCGAGGGAGAGGGAGAGGGAGGGAGAGGGCGTTGTAGTCAAAACCCTCTCCTCGTCCTGCGAACCACCACGCGCGTGGGCGAGCGAGAGGCGTAGTAAGCAAGCTTCTCCTCCTTCGGTGAGTTGACGGGACACATCAAAGGAGTACTAGTACTAGTAGTAGTCCATACTGCGTCCTTTCCGATTAATATGGATTAATTTGAAACAAGAAAAATAGACTGGCGGTCAACGTATGTAACAATACGCTCTTTACGGTCACTATATATAGTTTTGCGGCGATTATACGATCACTAGCTCATCGTAGAGCACCGTATTGCACCCTACTGACCGGCCACATAGTCCACATGGCACTTTGTTGACTGGTTAAATTCTCACCTGGTTTCTGGGTCCCACCTGTCAGTTGGCAGAGCAAAGAAATCAGTTAAACAAAACTTTACGCAGGCGCGACACGAGTCCAACCCTTGCGCGCGAACCGCCCTGGCTGTGTATGTGAGTGCATGCACGTGTCCTCCCTCGGTCTTCCAACAAAGAGTGTACATCGGCTACAAAACAAAGAGTGTGGTACATAATGTACATCTACACTTCCAATGCATTTAGCCTTTAATCTAAATCGATATTGATTGACTAATGCACCAACTTGTGTTGTAGGTATAGGCTACATGTCTATCCTTAATTACAGCATGCAACGGCCTTCATTTAATCTTCTTATCTCAATGGTCACATGCACACATAAGTCTGCTACTTTTGGCGTTAATTATGCCCTGGTCAATGTGTAAATCTCTAAATGTACAGTCTTTCACGGACGTAGGGAGTAGGTTGAGCACTGGAGCGTGAGCTGTGTGTGTTGTGTCGTGTGCTGTGTGCCGCATGGGTGCGTGAGTGTTGCGTGCGTCCATGTGTACGTGTGAGTGTTGCATGTTGCATTCATGCATGGGGCTTACTCCATACCATTGACATGTTCATATTTCAAGCTTCCTCTGTTCCCTCCATATGGTGATACTCCCTCTGTTCCCAAATAGTATGGAGTAAAAGCCTCCCTCTGTTCCCAAATACGGATTATATGTCTTTCTACAGATTTCAACAAGTGACTAGGTACGGAGCAAAATGAGTGAAGTGAGCATAGAGGCATAGGGATACTGTAGAAAGGAAGTACTCGCGATCCATTATTCCCCATCTCGGTCAGAGAGAACTATTCAACTAGTCTTCGCAGTGAAGTGACAATACACGCTGCAGCAGATGGGACACGTAATTAATAAGCTGAACCAGCGTGTTGTTGCTACTAAATCAGCCTTACCCAAGATCGCCATCATGTTTGCCAAGAGAGCACGCTCCGCAATACGCCCACGCACCTCTGTCCTCCATTAAGCGACATATGGGCCCTCTTGTGGTAGACCCACATGTCATCGGTGTAACTATTTACACCAAGGACGGTATATCCTAGTAGTAGTACTAGTAGAATTGAGATTTAATGCACTTTCTTCCCCGCCTTCCACTCTTCTTCCTCCTCTCTTCTTCTTCCTCCTCTCTTCCCCATCGGCCGCACACCATTTACCCCGCCACCGCCGCCTCGCCGCGCCATCTTCCTTGGTAGCTTCGACGCACTATATCCCCAGCCACCGCTTTCGCCACACGAGGAGAAGCTTCTTCGCCGCCCACCAATCCACTTCCCCGCTGGCTCGCAGCACCAAAACCCCAATGGCAGAACCGACCGACACGCAGAGGCATGATTGGAATTCCTCCCGATGTTCTCTTGGAGCAGATCTCAGAGTCGATGGACCTACTCAGACCGTCCGTCGCCGCATGCTCGGTGTCTTTGTATCGTCTACTCATCTGCGACCGGCCGGCTCTTTTCAAGATACCCTGCTTGCTGATGCATGATCCTTGCAGGTGGCCTAGACACCGACTTGACGATCCTACGGAGGTTGTCGTGGTGCCCCTCGACATGTTACTACTACCCGTCCACCTGTCCTTCATGCGCAGCCACTATCGGGCGGGCATGAAGGCCAATCGATCGCCCTCATCCACCACACCGTAGTCCGTGGCGCCTCGTGGATATCTACACCCAGCGAGAGTTCACCTTCCATTGTTGGATACCGCCGACATCGAGCCTCGCGCCCGCCGGACACTCCTGCCTACTACGCACGAGACGCGCAAGCTTTTGGCTCGACCTCTCGTTTGCGAAAGTTGTAATCTGCGAAATGCCCACACCATCGAAGACTACATGGATTACAAGCTCATTGCCTTGTTCAACATGGGATTAGTCTATCTCGAATCCGTCGCCATACATGGTTATGGCTCATCATCAATCTGTTGAGGCAACATTTCGCTCGATGATATAGTGCACGATGGCATCGTTTACGCGGTCGATGCACAGATTGGCTGCCTATACTGGTGGAATCTATCGTCGTGTAATTGTTCTATCTCATCTCATCTTTACCTTATGAATACGACTGCCTGTTCATTTGTTACAAATTTAGAATGCATAGCATGTCTATAACCACATCATTGCTATGTGTTCCTCTCATTTCCTAGATTTTTATGACCACACATGTTATTGATAGAGTTGATATGAGAACAATTGGCATCTAATGATTGTTAGAA
Organism: Aegilops longissima; assembly: GCA_021605205.1. Classification (NCBI taxonomy): domain Eukaryota; kingdom Viridiplantae; phylum Streptophyta; class Magnoliopsida; order Poales; family Poaceae; genus Aegilops; species Aegilops longissima. The sequence goes on along the minus strand of CM038678.1, from coordinate 99,970,839 downwards.
TACATATTATGAGCATAACATCATGATTGCTATATGTTACTCTCGTTTACAAGATTTTTATAACAGCATGTTATTGCTTAGAGTTGATATGAGAACAGTAGTAGTTAGTGCTATGGTAGAATATGAGTAGGCGCTGTCATAGCTATTTTTCTCTCATTGTTACATGATGTTTGAACCATGACATGTTGCTAGAATATGAAAGCCATTGGCTTATTTTTTAACTTGGGGTATGATTATGACCACGCATTGCAATTCTCTGCCTATGATATGTGTCACCGTTATAATAATCTTAATTCCACACATACTCGAACATGATTGTTTATTTTTGTCCTTTTGGTCTCCAATTTGAATTGTTGCAGCAGACGCATAAATGCGTTGGCCTTCATGATTCCAGGACTGGAATCATACCAGCCGATGGGTGGTGGTTTATCGCTCGTTCACCGACGGCGGTCATTTGATGCTCATTCACACGCACTAAATTGACCAAACCATTACATCAAACCACATGCAGTACAATGCGGGCGCTCATGACATTGATGGCTATGGCTGCTTCGTTCGAGAAAGATCCCAGCTCCGTTGGGCCAGGCGTATTCAACTGGAGGCGGGTTTACAGCCTCGGCAACCACTCCTTGTTCCTCGAGCTCAATTATCCAACCAATCATCGATCCTATCACCGGCGATGATTACTGTGCTATGCAACTTCCATTCGCGAGGGGGGCTGTGTTTACACATCATACCATGGGTTTCATGAATCACCATATCCAGAGATTCGTCAACACAGCTTGTTGCCAAGTAATCTTCAGTGTGTGAAAGGCATCAAGCTTCCATGCGATGGATGGCTTTTGCAAACCCGACATGCGCCGATGTGGTTCATGCCAACAACAAATATGCACAACTTGATTCGTGCTGATATCTAGACTGAGCCATGTATTCTGCTGCTGTAGCACGACCCACTTTTGTTGGATATTATGAACTATTGTTAGTTTGAAGCACTCCTCTGGTTTGATGGATAGATACCTTCCTGGGATCAAGTGCATCCTAACTCACCTGTGTAGGATGTACTGAAAATGATGATGGAGATGCTATATATATATATATATATATATATATATATATATATATATATATATATATATATATATATATATATATATATATATATATATATATATATATATATATACATCGATTAGGCTTCAAGTGCGTATTTGTTAGTTAAACATATGTATAAATTGTGACACTAAATACGACTAGTAAGTAGTACAAGATAAAGTACTAGTATACGTCGGTCAAATTATTCATCATGTCCACACATTGAATTGACGTGACAACACGCTGCACGTGAGGTGACACAAGAATCCCGGCGGCATGTTCGGGTATTCGGACTTCAGATTTGGAGTACCACTTATCTGTCGAAATCTTTCATCATTCACTTAAAACAGTCGATTGATCATACATTGAGTACCATATAACTAGAATTACCGATGCAAGTTGAAGAAGGATTGGCGGTGCTGCCGGCTGGCATCAAGTTCGATCCCACGGATCAGAGCTGATCGAGCACCTTGAGGCCAAAGTGAGTGCCGACAACATGAGATTTCAGTCTCTCATCGATTTGTTCATACCAACCATCGATAGCGAGCACAAGATATGCTACACCCAACCCGAGAAACTTCCGGGTAAGACACCGATCGGCCGTCTACTTGCACAAACATATTCCTTTGTTTATAGCTCTATTTTTCTTTTTTGGCGCAGACTTGGTGAAGCAATTACAATTTGACAGCTTAATAAAAAGTGAAACAAGTGACGCAACATGCCAAAGATGTTATGAAAATGCCAACTACGTACACTAAAACATGTATTCCACAATACCGCAGGTATCACATCGAGTGGCCTAAGGAAGCAATTCTTCCAGCAATTCCAGGCGCTCAAAGGGGCACGGACGCGCCGCAAGATACATTGAGTGCGGCATGCACGCGATGTGGCACAAGACCGGCAATACCTTGCCGGTGATGGTCAACGGCCGCAGATGGGCAGCAAAGGTTTCGTGCTGCACACCAACAAGAACTTCACCAGCAGAGGACCAATCGGGTGATGCACCAGTACCACCTCGGGACCGGGAGCAAGAGAAGGAGTGGGAACTGGTCCTCTGCAAGATTTTCTACTAGACGAACACTAGGGCCAGGAGTAAAAAGATTATAAGTTAGTTAGATATTGGTAGTTGTACTACCTTGTCGTCCGCAAGTTGGTATTGTTGTTAACGATCTTTTGGAATGAACTTGCATTTGCTTCCAACCATCATGCCGAGGGTCGGCGTGGATATAAAGCTGAATCATTTGTTTGGAAACGAATTTTCAGGCACCTGATTTTTATTTGATGGGTAGCATAAGAACCCACCATTCGAATTCCCAGTTCTCCAATTTTTTCGAAACAAGTGCATGCACTTATTATCACGATAAAAAAACAATATCTGTGATGCATCCCAGTTATCAGTCTATGCTTGCAGAATTCTCTCGTTTATTGAGCACGTATATTGTTTTTTCAGGTCGAGCAAGTTTCAACTAGGCTGTAGACTGCCCAGGGTTGGTTTTGTTTTTAACAGGCCCATCCCATGACGACAACGGGGCACAAAGATCCAGCAGGTATCTACTGGCCTCTGGCCCGCGAACATTAGTTATATTTTGTCTTACAACATCCGCAGGCAGTTTTTTTACTGAATCAAACACGCAGCCCAGTTCTATTTTCCTCTTGAAACGCATGTCCTACATCCGTTTTCTAATCTCTACCTATAGTTTTACTAGTTCATATACACGTATCATTATATTGAAAACACATGAAATTACCTTTTCATATTTACATCCTTATTTTTGTTGTTTTTTCCCACCCAGCGCTGATTTTTTTACCACTGGTTTTCCCTTAAACCAACTCAATTGTCCCACATCTTATTTGCTCACAAAAACAAAACGATTATTTGGCAAATCAATAAGTTCTTAAAAAATGTTTATCATTTCGGGATTACAACAGTTCGGACTCCACCGAAATATGCAAAATAAGGTTGAACTTTTTGACCGTGGTCCTGGGAAGAAAATAGGATGTAATAAATTACTTAAGAATTAGCAAATGGGCTACAAATTATAAAAAGTAGCAAATGGGCTTTATGTTGTCTGCCACAGATTTGGAGGCTGACTTGTGCTCCCTCGTGCTCCTCTCCGTGTGGGCATCCACTGCCGCGTCTTCCCCGGCTCTGCGTCGTCCCCTTCCCAGGCCTCGCCGTCGTCCACCACCGTGGTGCTCTTGGTGCGGCGTGGTCAGTGTGGTCAATGGCCGACTTCTATCGGAAGAGTACTGTACGTGGAGAGGCTGACAGCTGGGTCCACGGCAGCCGCAACGAAGTGCCTCCTTATTACGCGCAAAATAATTATTCCTCCACCTGACAGCAGGGACCCACCGGATGGGCCACCAGTATTTCGCGGAAAAAATGTTTCCCCCCTGACAGATGGGACCCACCGGACGGGCCACCGTATTTTGCAAAAAAAATGTTTGCCCCTGACTGCTGGGACCCATCGGACGGACCACCGTATTTCGCGAAAAAACGTTCCCCCCGCTGTCAGCTTGGACCCACTTGAAGTGCCTCCTTATTACGCACAGAAAAATGAATACTCCCCCTGCTAGCTGGGACCCACCATGGTGGGAGGCTGACTTGTGGGCATACTAAGTTGACAGGGAAGGAGGGCTTTGTCAACTTAGTCAATATGAACGATTCTAGCTCCAGTGATCGTACGATGTCCATCCAACGGCCGTCGTGCTTCTTCAATCTCTGCTCTTCCTGCTCCAGCCGCTCAAACAAGTGCCAAGGGACTGCTCGCTTCCTCCTCCTCATGCCGGGTCAGGTCGTGCCACGCAGCCCTCACAGCCCCACCGTACTCCCATCACCGGCCTAGCCATCCCTCTACTCACCCACACCTGCTGTTATTCTCTGGCGGCGACGGCAGATTTAACCAAGAACCCTCAGACATCAGACTCCCCTCCGCTGGGAAACAACTACCGAAGTCTTCCCTGCCTCCATGTCGTTCCTTCCTAGGCCTCACCGTCGTCCACCGCCTTGGTGCTCTCGGCACGGCCTGGTCAACGTGGTCAACAACTGACATATATCTGAAGTGGACTGTGCGTGGAGAGGCTGACAGCTGGGTCCACGGCCACACGCAAGGAAATGCCTCCTTATTACGCACAAAATAATGATTCCTCCACCGATATCGGGACCCACCGAAAGGGCCTCTCAGATTTCAAGAAAAACGTTACCGCCCGCTTGACAGCTCGGACTCCACCAGCTATATCTTCCTGTGCAAGGAAGTGCCTCCTTATTACACACACAAAAAATGAATACTCCCCACGTTAGCTGGGACCCAAAGATAGTGGCAGGCTGACTTGTGGGCCTACTAAGTTGACGGGACGGAGGGCTTTGTCAACTTAGTCAATATGCACGATTCTAGCTCCAAAGGACCGTCGATGTCCATCCAACGGTCGTAGTGCTTCTTCAACCTCTGGTCTTCTTGCTCCAACCGCCCAAACCAGTGCCGGTCATGCCTTGTGCTCCTGCCTCCCGTGGTCGTTTGCGATGCGGCGGAGGCGTCACCGCCCCCTACTACTCCCACCGCTGGCCAGGCCATCCCTCTACTCACACACACCCCTTGTTATTCTGCGGCGACGGCAGCCTCACACCGCAGCGAACCAGTGAACCCTCGTACTCCTCTACACGTGGGCATCCACTGCCGCGTCTTCCCCGGCTCCGTGTCGTCCCCTTCCTAGGCCTCGCCATTATCCACCGCCCTGGTGCTCTCGGCGCGGTGTGGTCAATGTGGTCAAGGAACGGCTTCCATCAGACGTGGAATGTACGTGGAGAGGCTGACAGTTGGGTCCACGGCCGCAGCAAGGAAGTGCCTCCTTATTACGTGCAAAATAATTATTCCTCCACCTGACAGCGGGGCCCACCGGACGGGCCACTGTATTTCGCGAAAAAAATGTTTCCCCTGACTGCTGGGACCCACCAGCTACATCTTCGCACGCAAGGAAGTGCGTCCGGGCAAAAAAAAACGATTCGCCCCCCTGACTGCTAGGACCCACCAGCTACATCTTCGCACGCAAGGAAGTGCGTTCGGCAAAAAAATGATTCTCCCTCTCATTGCTGGGACCCACCAGCTACATTTTCGCACGCAAGGAAGTGCACCGATACGGGACCCACCTGGTGAAGCGCACGTGGCGTTGTCATTCTGGTCGCGAACGGTATGCGCACATACCGGTCGCGTTGTAGAGGCGCCGCACGTGTCGCGAGAGGCGTGCACGTAGCATGTACACGTACGTACAGCGGCCAGGGTGCAAGAAAGAAAATACGGCCACGTATGTGTACATACTGGCGGGGTCTCGAACGCCTACTCGCGCATACGTACGGCGAGGGCTCGTGTACATGGCTGTGTCGGAACAGAGAAACAGCGTTGTCGTCCTGTTCATGGGGAGCCAATCGGCTGGGTCGGAATGGAATGCGTGGTCGTGTTCATCGGGAGGGCTTGGACGGAACAGGCGATGGAAACGAGGCCTGGCGTACCGCACAACGGAGGAAACTGACCTCCTACGTTCGGAACGGGGTCCTGTTGATCGGGAGGGGTGTGGCGTACCGCAAGACGGAGGAAATGGAACTCCTACGGTCGAAACGGGGGTCCCGTTGATCGGGAGGGGTGTGGTGTACAGCAAAACGGAGGAAACGGACCTCCTACGGTCGAAACGGGGGTCCTATTGATCGGGAGGGCTGTGGCGTACCGCAAAACGGACGAAACGGACTTGTGTTGGAGCGCTACGGTCGAAACGGGGTTCCTGTTCATCGGGAGGGGTGTGGCGTACCGCAAAACGGATGAAACGGACTTGTGTTGGAGCGCTACGGTCAAAACAGGGGTCCTGTTCATCGGGAGGGGTGTTGCGTACCGCAAAACGGGACTCCACGGGATACTATTCATCTCCACCATCGACCTCCTCCAGCCTCCACGGGTGCCGTCGACCTCCTCCAGCCTCCACGGGCTCTCGCTCATCCAGCCTCCACCTTGCGCTTACTCCACCGGCCTTCGCTCAACCACCCTCCTCCGCTCACTGTTCATCCAGCCCTCCACCGTCTCATCGCTCATCCAGCCATCCACACCACGGGTCCTGTTCAACCACCCTCCACGGCCACCCTCCACCGCTCATCGCTCATCCAACCCTCCACACCACAGTGGTCCTGTTCATCCGAGGCAACGCCACCGCCATCGCTCATCCACCCCCTCCGCAATGCTCACTGTTCATCCAATCGATCGGCTTGATTAGCAGCGAGCGAAGAATCGCCCATCGGGTTCGATTAACAGCCATCGATCGATCGCGGGTTCAAGAACGATGAGCGTCGCTGCGGCAATCGCCGGGTTCGATTAGAGCCCAATGCCTCGCTTCGGGTTGATTAGAGCCAACGCCCGCACACACGCTGCAGCGCACGTACGAGAAACGCACATCGCCGCCCCGACCTCCCACCGTAACCGCAACTCCCGAAATTTTCCTCCCCTCGCTTCTACCACGGTTTTTTCTGTCATGGACGGCCCAAAGAATGTCATGCAGCTGCGTCTCCGCCCGCCCGGGACGAAAAGCCCATTTTCTGTCATGATTTTTGTCATAGAAGTAGGAGCCCACCACATCTATGATGATACCGGTTTTGTCACAATTATCGTCATAGAAGTGTCATATGTATGACAGAAAAAAAAATTCGTTCGGCCCAACATGTCACGGATGTGTCTTTTTTTGTAGTGACGCTCGACCTTTCGGTCTCAGTGTTCCGAGGCCATATCTGCATATGCTAGGCGCGTCAAGTTTAACCCGAGTATTCTGCGTGTGCAAAACTGGCTTGCACCCGTTGTATGTGAACATAGAGCTTATCACACCCGATCATCACGTGGTGTCTCGGCACGATGAACTTTCGCACCGGTGCATACTCAGGGAGAACACTTGTACCTTGAAATTTAGTGAGAGATCATCTTATGATGCTACCGCCGACCTACGAAAAATAAGATGCAGAAAGGATAAACATCACATGCAATCAATATAAGTGATATGATATGGCCATCATCATCTTGTGCCTTTGATCTCCATCTCCAAAGCACCGTCATGATCACCATTGTCACCGACTTGACACTTTGATCTCCATCGAAGCATCGTTGTCATCTCGCCAACTATTGCTTCTACGACTATCTCTACAGCTTAGTAATAAAGTAAAGCAATTACATGGCGATTGCATTTCATACAATAAAGGGACAATCATATGGCTCCTGCCAGTTGCCGATAACTTTGTTAAAAAACATGATCATCTCATACAATAAAATTTAGCATCATGTCTTGACCATATCACATCACAACATGCCCTGCGAAAACAAGTTAGACGTCCTCTACTTTGTTGTTGCAAGTTTTACGTGGCTGCTACGGGCTGAGCAAGAACCGTTCTTACCTACACATCAAAACCACAACGATTTTTCGTCAAGTGTGATGTTTTAACCTTCAACAAGGACCGGGCGTAGTCACACTCGATTCAACTAAAGTTGGAGAAACTGACACGCCGACCACCGTGCAGCGAAGCACGTCGGTAGAATCAGTCTCGCGTAAGCGTACGCGTAATGTCGGCCCGGGCCGCTTCATCCAACAATATTGCCGAATCAAAGTATGACATGCTGGTAAGCAGTATGACTATTATCGCCCACAACTCTTTGTGTTCTACTCGTGCATATAACATCTACGCATAGACCTGGCTCGGATGCCACTGTTGGGGAACGTAGTATTTCATGAAGAAAGCAATAGCAATAAAACTAAACGATCATTATACTAAGCTAACGGGTGGGTCTTGTCCATCACATCATTCTCTAATGATGTGATCCCGTTCATCAAATGACAACACATGTCTATGGCTAGGAAACTTAACCATCTTTGATTAACGAACTAGTCAAGTAGAGGCATACTAGGGACACTCTGTTTTGTCTATGTATTCACACATGTATCAAGTTTCCGGTTAATACAATTTTAGCATGAATAATAAACATTTATCATAATATAAGGAAATATAAATAACAACTTTATTATTGCCTCTAGGGCATATTTCCTTCATGTCCCACCTGCACATGCTTCCCGAAGTCGTTCAAAAATTTCAGTCGAAGATGGTTCAAAATGTTCGAGCAGTACATGAAGAATGAGCAGTTCTCTCGAGGTTCCAAGTGGAAATGTATGTGAGCCGTGGTGGTGGTGGTGGTGGTGGTGGTGGTGATGGTGGTGAGGGGGGTGTTTTTCACCCCTCTCTTCCGGTGGCGCTGGGGGAACTGTCATCACCACCACCCTCTCCAACGAGTTCACCACCATCTCCATCGCCATCTTCTTCCTCTATACATCGGTCCATGCATCCACGAACCTCTATAATACCCTAATTAAACATGGTGTTTTATGTGATGAATTATTATACAATGATTTATTTCACTACCATTATGTCTCAGTAGTTTTGTTTTGTCATGTGGCATTGGTTGTCTTTATGATTGATATGATTTGTATGTAATGATATGGTTCTTTCCTCTTGTACAAATATATGAGTGCAGGCATATGTTGGATCACACTTGAGTGTTATTAGTGTGCAATGATGAATCTATGTAAGGAGGACGGAGTGCCAATCAATCCAGAGTAAAGGAGTTATGATGCATGGGTCAGGAGGACCCCTAGAACTTAATGCTATGGTTGGGTTTAACTTAACAATTTATTAGTATTTGTGGATGTTTGCTAAGGGTTCAAATCTTAAGTACACGTGAGTCAATGAATTTTGCAGCATGTAAGTATATGCCTCTCCCATATATAAACTACAAATATGTAGATCGATTATTTTATCGTATCCAATTGCCTAGGGACAAATTCAGCAAGCGACTCCACCAATTTATTTGGAACCACCAAAAAAGGCACACAATCGCTCTCCTTCTAGTTATCAAACTAACTAGCAAAGTGGCCCGTGCACATGCACATGCAAGTTCTTAAGCATATCAGTTGTAATACTCGGTCCATTTCTATATACAAGGACACAAACTCAAACTACAAGCACCGAGGTTAAATTAATGCCTGCTTTGCAAGCCATCTTGTCTTCTCGTGTACCAGGTTAATTAATCGTGCAAATGTTGATTAAAGGAAAATGAGCGGATGTGAGGAAGGAAGTAGCTGAGTAGACCATTATTATCCACTGCAGGCATGCGAGTAGTTAAATCATGAGTTGCTAGTACGAGGCAATGTCATCAAATTTTGCCTCTATTACTGTTGGTGACCTTGTATAGCTACAAAATGTATTTTCATAGTGGCCTTTATACAGAAATAGAGGGAATACACATTCTTATATATATATATATATATATATATATATATATATATATATATATATATATATATATATATATGACAAATGTTTCCTACAAGCAAGGGTAGTTACCACCACTTGTGTTTTGTATGTTGTATGTAGTATCTATCAAAAACTAGAGTATGTATGTGTAGTATGTAGTATATAACAATGATTAGGTAGTATATATATACTAATTTTAGGCAGTATGTACCATGTTTTGAGTATGCTCTTTTTACGCAAATATATGTACGATTTCACAAATATAACAAAAACTATGGGCTCATATGTAATTTTTCATGTAACTTGCTCTCAAATATCTTAGATATAGTATATGAACATATTTAAAATAAAAATAGTATATATAGTACCACACGGTAGTATATGAGTATATATATATATATATATATATATATCCGGTCTATTCTGCTAATATTAGCAGAATAGTTATTCTGATAACACTTCCACTTTGCATGTTCAATGTGTTTAATCGCATGTTCTTTACGCTGCGCACTGCAATGCTACACGAGAGAACTGCTTCATTTTCTGGCGGTCCGCCCGCGTATTCTGTGTGGAATCGGGTGTTGCGGGATGATTTAATTTGTTTATGGATGTCAGTTGACCTTTATTCTTTGTAATTTACAGGAAAAATGACTAAAATCTTGGTAAATCGAGGGATTTGGCGGGCGAGTTTTGCTCTGTTCGTTCTTGTTCGTGTCGGAATCGACTTTTTGGTGCTCGGATGTTGTTTGTTAGTCGGAATTGTTTGATATCGTTCGTTTAATCGCACCTTTTACTCTAGAAATTGTGTAATTTTTAGGAGTTAGTTTTTTGTTCCCGCGAATTTGGTTGTGTGGGTGGGTGAGCTTCGTCCGCTCCTCTCTTCTTGTTGATTTTCTGGATTTTGCGCCTCGATGTGTTTTTGAATCTTGTAATTACTGTCGCTGTTGGTTTTAATTCATTGTATTGCGGGTGTAATTCTCATTCTTTGATTTGCAATTTTTAAATAAAAGTTGATGCTGTTCGTCCAGTTGTCGTGTGTTCGATGTAGTTTTTTGCGGGGTATTTTTCGATAGTTTAGTTGTTGGAAAAATTTTAGGCGAGTTATGTAAGTGCGATTGAATTGGCACCTCTGTTAGTCTACGACTTATCGGTATTTCTACTGGTTTAATTTTATTGTTGTTGTTCTGGCATACGTTGTAGTGCACTGCATTTTCGTTAGGAGTGTACTTCGTTTTAGCTGTATTACAGTGGTCATGGCAGCTTATGAGATTTCTCTTTTCTTAAACTGCATTCTGTGTTTTAGAGGACTGCATAATATGCACTTTCGTACCGCATTAGCAGTATGTTTAATCTTCTATTGTGCTATTAGAATAGATGGTCCATTATATGCTTTTGTTAGCTGAATAGTTATTATGACAATTTTTTTGAACCGAATACTATGAGAATTCTTTTGAACATCATATGTTAATTGCAAAGTTTCGACCATTCGCATTGCATTGTTACTGTTCAAATGACTGCTTTTTTATATTTAGGATCAACTATGTGTTTGAGAGAGCTGCATTACTGCCAGCAGCAACTTGTCTAAAAATGGGTGATAAAATGATGCAGATGAGGTTGCATACTTTAAATAGGCACCGTTCAAAGTGTCTGGTGGACATAATTTTAAAAGCGTATAGCATTAGCAAAGCATTAGAAATATGCCACCGATGGCTTGCTTCATATTTAGACTGCCTACAGTGCAAATATTGTGAACTTCAGGGAGTCTTCTTCTTTGTAGAAAAACAACATGGCCACCTCTCTGACCTCAAAGCCATTCTGGGAGACAAATTCTTTCCAACCAGTAGTTATGTTGATGCATTCTTCAGAGTCGATGTGGTAATCAGTTTGCATGTCTCCATACCCATTCTTGTGTTCTATCTCCAAACTAACCTTCCCTGAACTCGGAGCAGGAAATTTTACTGTGGATGGCAGTTTCTGCATTTTGGAAAGGATGGAAAAAGAATGTTTATAAGTAAATAACAATGTATGAACATATATATACCCATTCTTTATACTTAGGATGATCTGTGTTTTTATGTTGAGTTAAATATGTACATATATATGACTACTATTTTTATAAAGTAGTTGCAATGTATGAACAAACTTATATACGGAATTGACCTCTAGTTTTACTAGGATATATATTATCTTTGTAACATGTTTGTCTTTGCAAGGTCATTTCTGATGTACTTTGCTAACATGTTAAGAGAACTGCAGTATTGATCTACTGACCCTCTTTCTTGTTCGTGTGTTGTGGTACAGAAGAAAAATAGGTGGAAGCATCTATTCTTAATAGCTAACAAATTTGAACAACAATACAAATTATGTTTTGTATTTTGTTGACACTACTGAAGAAATTGATTGAACTATATATTCAGATGTGGATTTGCAGGTAGATTATGTACAAAATTTGTTGGGGAACGTAGTAATTTCAAAAAAAATCCTATGCACACGCAAGATCATGGTGATGGCATAGCAGCGAGAGGGAGAGTGTATGTCCACGTACCCTCGTGAGACCGAAGCGAGCGTTATAACAACGCGGTTGATGTAGTCGACGTCTTCACGATCCGACCGATCCAAGTACCGAACGCACGGCACCTCGAGTTCAGCACACGTTCAGCTCGATGGCGATCCCGGGCTCCGATCCAGCAAAGTGTCGGGATGAGTTCCGTCAAGACGACGGTGTGGTGGCGATGATGATGCTTCACCGGCGCAGGCTTCGCCTAAGCTCATGACGATATAACCGAGGTGGAATATGGTGGAGGGGCACCGCACAAAGCTAAGGAGCGATCACGAGATCAACTTGTGTGTCCATGGGTGCCCCCCCCTCAGATATAAAGGAGGGAGGGAGGAGGAGGGCGGCCCTAGGAGGGCGCGCCATGGGAGTCCTACTCCCAGGAGTAGGATTCCCCTTTCCTAGTCCAACTAGGAGTCCTTCCATGTATTAGGAGTAGGAGACAAGGAAGGGAAGAGAGAAGGGAAGGAAGGAGGGTGCGGCCTCCCCTAGTCAATTCGGACTAGGCCATGAAGCGCGCGCCTGCCCTAGGCAGCCCTCTCTCTTTCCCAGGCCCAATAAGGCCCAATACTTCTCCCCGGCGAATTCCGTAACTCTCGGTACTCGAAAAATACCGAATCATTCGAACCTTTCCGAACTCCGAATATAGTCGTCCAATATATCGATCTTTATGTCTCGACCATTTCGAGACTCCTCGTCATGTCCCCGATCTCATCAGGGACTCGAACTCCTTGGTACATCAAAACTCATAAACTCATAATATAAGCATCGCATCGAAACCTTAAGCGTGCGGACCCTACGGGTTCGAGAACTATGTAGACATGACCTAGAACTATTCTTGGTCAATAACCAATAGCGGAACCTGGATGCCCATATTGGCTCCTACATATTCTCTGAAGATCTTTATCGGTCGAACCGCATAACAACATCGTTGTTCCTTTGTCATCGGTATGTTACTTGCCGAGATTTGATCGTCGGTATTCAATACCTAGTTCAAGATCGTTCTTGGCAAGTCTCTTTACTCATTACGTAATGCATCATTCCGTAACTAACTCATTAGCTACATTGCTTGCAAGGCTTATAGTGATGTGCATTACCGAGAGGGCCCAGAGATACCTCTCCGACAATCGGAGTGACAAAACCTAATCTCGAAATCGCCAACCCAACATGTACCTTTGGAGACACCTGTAGTACTCCTTTATAATCACCCGATTCACGTTGTGACGTTTGGTAGCACCAAAGTGTTCCTCCGTAAACAGGAGTTGCATAATCTCATAGTTACAGGAACATGTATAAGTCATGAAGAAAGCAATAGCAACATACTAAGCGATCAAGTGCTAGGCTAACGGAATGGGTCAAGTCAATCACATCATTCTCCTAATGATGTGATCCCGTTAATCAAATGACAACTCATGTCTATGGCTAGGAAACTTAACCATCTTTGATTCAACGAGCTAGTCAAGTAGAGGCATACTAGTGACACTATGTTTGTCTATGTATTCACACATGTATTATGTTTCCGGTTAATACAATTCTAGCATGAATAATAAACATTTATCATGAAATAAGGAAATAAATAATAACTTTATTAAAAATTGTGAGGGGAAAAACATACCCAACTTTCCTGTAGAACTGCGGTTGTGAGGCGATGAAGAAATGGTGGCTAAAACCCCCTGTTGGGTATCATCAGGCACCCGAGCATGCTACGCCACTCGATGTTGGTGAGCTCTAGACCTTCTGCGTACACGCACGTGTCCGCTACCGGCGCCATCCTTGACAAACACCCGCACTTACAGTCCATGGCGGGTTCAGTGGAATTCCAGAGAAGAGCTGGGGATGGGATGAACCCTAGATCTATGATTTGAAGAAAAAGAGGAACGAGGGAGGAGTTGTGTTAGTCTGGAGCATGAATGGATACGTTTTTATGCAACCAATTGACCAACGGAAGTAATAAATGTTTGTGGTTGGTGTTAGGTTGCGGATTTGTTCTGATTCAGTGTCCGCGAATGCATTTGAGTAGCAAGAGGAACGCTTACTTGAAAATAGCGAACTGCATTGTCATATCAAGACGAACCGCGGAACGCGTGGTTGGGCATGCGTTTGTGTATGGTAAGTGGGATTTTTTTAAAATTTTCAGTGGCCTCTCTTTTTGTGTGTTGGGCCTGTGTTCGGGGAGTGAAGCTGCATTTGGCCCAAGTCGGCCTGTGAGCACGGCTGGTTCCTGGTGCGTTGTGTGTGGCCTAATGTTTGTCCCACCTCACCCGTGGATGGCCTGACCGACCTGTTTATAAGCGCTGGTGAGGCAGCCGTATCGAACTCATCTGGTTACTTATTTGGGCGCTTATACACGGCGCTCGCTGCTCTATACTCTCCGACCTATGGGCCCATGTGCGCCCGGCCCCACGCATCGTGGCTCAGAACGACTCACCTGCTGTGGGCACAGACATACTACGAGACTGGCTGGGGCCGGTTGCACCTGGGTGGTCATTTTTTCTATTGTTTTTTTCAATGTAAGGGCGTGCACTGCTTAGCAAACCATCCTTGCACTGCATTCATCAGTGTTCTGTACTGCATGTGCACACATTCTGTACTACATGTATAGTTATCATTTTTTGTTTTCATGTTTTTGCTCTTATGTAATCTTTTTTCCAATGTAGGGGAGTGCACTGCTTAGTAAACATACTTGTACTGCACTGATTATCATCTTGTACTGCACATTCATATATTTCCGCACTACATTTTTTTTCAATGTAGGGGCGTGCACTGCTTTGTAAACCATCATGCCGACCTTGATTAGGGTTACTGTACTACATGTGCACAGTCAAATTACTACATACATGCAGTTCTCATTTTTGTTTTCGTGTTTTTGCTCTTATGTAATCTTTTTTTCCAATGTAGGGGAGTTCACTGCTTAGTAGATCATTCGTGTACTGCATTGATTACGTTTCTGTATTGCACGTTCATATATTACCGCACTACATATACATATCGCATTTTTCTTTTTGTGTTTTTTCTCTTATGTATTCGTTTTTCCAAATTTAGGGGCATGCACTGCTTTGTTGGGTATGTGTAAACTTCATTTACATGAGTGCAGATTGCATACACAACTTGCCTTTGCATCGTCCTATTGCACCTTCGCTCGGATCTAATGATACATAAGCAAATAACAGAAAACAAATTATCACAGGCATTCTGTACGACAAGTTCATCATCAGCAAAGTAATTTCAACAGAAAGCATTCTAACATAATCAAAGTTCATCATTACAAGCGATTCTGCATGGCAAGCAAACTAAGTCCAGCAAAAGCAAATGATCACAAGCAAACTAACGATACATAAGCAAACAACATAAAGCAAATTTCATGATAATTCTAAAACGACACTGGCATTATTGGCTCTTTGGACGGCACCATCTTCTTCTTCACCAGTTAGCGTCTACCCATCCCCAGCTGCTCCTGGCGCGCTTCTTGGGGGGCTCCTCCTTCTCCATCTTTGCACGGCGAAGCCCGTCCTGGGTGAGGGTGATGCGGTTCCATATCTCGTACGCTGCGTAGGCGTCCTTTCCCGCGTACTCGATGTGCCTCATTGACAAAGGCAGGGTGGCCCAGCGCTTGTGCTCGTCGTCGGTGATCTTCTTCTTCATGTTGTTGTAGTAGTCATCAATGAGCATGCCAGAGACGTCTCCAAGGGAGTCCAACTCCTTGGTTGCCTCGGGCACCCTCCACTCCTTCTGGATGTCGACGAAGTTGGCGACCTCCAGATTGACGCGCTCTAGCCTTTTTTTGTCACCATCGATGGAGAAGCCTGCAAAGGTGTACCTGGGGTCGGCATGGAAGTTGTCGAAGATGGTGCACCTTTCAGCGGCGCTCAGTTGGAAGAGCAGCACCGGGTGTTTCTTGCCGATGGAGAGTTGGCAGAGGGCGGGTTTCTGCGTCGCTTCAGGCCCGTTGTTGTACTCGAGATCAATGCCGACGATCTTGTGGCGCTGGAGGCTGAGGTGGCGCTCGTACTACGCGAGGGTGATCACCACCTGCTTCTTGTCGTTGGTGTGGATGACGTGCAACTTGGTGTTGTCGTGGGCCTCCATGCCCTGGTACTCGTCGGCGAACGCCATGGCCGGTAGTAGGGCTTGGTGTTTTGCATGGAGATGGATGTGATGGAGTGATTTTTTGGCAGCGCAATGGATACTTGTGTTGTTGTGGATGAGAATCCCTTTGGCAGGGGTCTGAATTTAAGGGGAGGGCGCGGGGTGGGATGGCCCCATCGGATGAACTGCACGATCTCGCTGACGATGCGGCTTGTGCAAATCGTGGGTTGGTGTTGCGTCTGTGATCGTGGGCTTGTGGCGATGGAACCGCTCCGATTGGGTGGTTGTATGCGAACGTGGTTTTTTTAATGTGTTTTTTTATCAGTAATTTTTTAACCACCACTTTCTGTGCGAACGGGCATTTGTCACATTTATATGTATCCTGCGTGATAATGAAACTGCATTGGTTAGAGTTCTGCACTGCATCGTGTGCAATGGAGAACTGCTTGTTGTCTACAGGTGCGTACTTCACCGTTTTTGTGTGTCCTTGCTGCAGCCCCTGAATAAAGTACAATGTATTCCGCAATTTTACGAGTTTTTTTCTGTGTTCTATACCGTGTATTTATTCATGTAGGTAATCCGGGCTGGATTGCTATACCGTCTTGCCATGTAACGAAATGCTTTGCATTTTTCTAGTGCTACGTCTTGCATCTGTTTTTGCTGTACTACTGCGAGTCCACATGTAAGGGAGGGTAGGGGTTGCCCCCCATTTTTGTGTGGCACTTATTTGAATGTAGATTTTTTTGTTTTCGGATGCGTTTTCTTTAACATGCGTGTTGTTTTTATTTTAACTTTTTTTACGAACTGCGTTTTTTTTTGTTTTACCGATTGAACTTCATTGTTCTTCATAGAGAACTGCATCATGTGCGTTTTGATGTGGTCTTTCTTATTTTAGCCGAGCCGTTTTTGGGTCGGCCCGTTTTATGTTGCTTTTTGCCACACGCGGGCCTTCTACGTGTCCGTTCCAGGCGATCCCACCGCTCCGCTAACAGGGAGAGAGACCGAGAACAATCCCCTCACCTCTCTTGCAGTTCCTTCCTCGAGCAAAACCGCCGTCGCCCGCAGCAACCGTCGTCGCCCGAGGAACCGCTGCCCCCAAGAGGTTCTTATTCCTGCATTCCGCGTCGTCGTCCGCTCTGCGAGCCCTTGCCGATGCGCTCACGTAGCCCTTTCCTATCGGTTCCCGTCGCCGCACCCTCCCCCTCCCCGCCGTCGCCGCCGCCGCCGGCGCCGCACCTTTTTTGTGGTACGTTCCACTTGTTCTCGATCTTGATCGTCCCCTCGTCTTGTTTTGTTATTCTCGTAGTTGCTGTTGTTGTTTTTGCTTGTGTAATTTTTCCGTAGGCAGCCGATTTTATCTCGATTTTGGAGTCGATACTCGTGTGTAGCAAGGTGGATCTATGGTTTCGTGAGATTTTCGACGATTTTGTTGCTTACATCTGTCACTTCATCGTTGTGCTGCAGGCAAACGCCATGTCTTCGCCGAGCAGAGCGGGAGGAGGAGTTTAGGGTATGTGGAGTGCTTATTTTAGGCTTTTGTTTATTGTCGTTGATGTTTATCTAGTTTCCTAAATCATCCTGCATATTGGTTTATGCTCTGTTAGTTGTCAGCGTTCGTTTGCATTATTTTGTCACGTGATGTTTTGTAATTTCTGTTTCTGGTTCTTTTTGAATCAAGTAGGTGATTGTGGTTCTCATAATGATACACCAATTGGCTCTCGTTGTCCTGGTGGTAAGGATCATGGTGTGGAGGGAGGACATCAATTGAATTCGCCGATTGAAACTTCTCCCTTAAGTGTGGCTCCTCCTTCTGGTATGTGATTGATTTGTTTATTTTATGTATGTTGGTTACTTTGATGTTGTACCAATTGGTGTTGCCTGGCTGTATCTAGTCCGACATTTTGTTGGGAAGAAACATGAAGTTAGTGTATGCAGCACTATATTTATTTTGTATATGTGAACTCCGCTATATGTATATGTGAACTGCATTGTTGTTTTATTCAAGTTTTTTGCGCAATGCATTATTTTTTATCTTTAGCTTATGGTTGGAGAACTGCATTTTATATGTCTAAGTGTACTGCATTTGTTCTTTTTGTGCACTTTTTAACGACCATAGTCAAACTTCATTTTGTGTGATGTCATTTTCCATCTTTGAGGCGCTGGGTTTGAGGAGGTTACTCAATTGATTGACCATTATTTTGCGAGAGGTAATGTTGGTGTGATCTTTGACGAGCGTCCGTTTTATGCGAGACACAATCGCGATCATTGATGGTGCAGAGGAAGTTACGAGTTGGATGGTCTCGAAACAGCTTCGTGAATATGAGTTGAAGCAAAGCAAGAAGAAGTTGAGGTTTGAAAGTGAAACAAAAGAGTTTGCGGAAAAGGAGAAGCAGAGGAGAGCTGCAGATGGTGCCAAGGGTGCCAAATTTGCCAAGGTGAATAAGCCTTCTTTGCAGAAGAAGAGGCTGAGTATTGTTGCTGAGGAAGGTGGTACACCTCGGCGGAGTCCACATGTTGCGGGCATGAACAAGAATCTTGGCAAGAGAACTGCTGAAGCTGGTGGAAAGGATAATCCTCAGTGCAAGCGACTACATGTCACTGAAGGTCCCAACTCTGATGATGACGACTTTGTGCTTGCTGATTTTGTGAGGGATGTTCATAGTGGTAGACGCAAAGACTGTGGTTCATCTAAGAGTCTACCCAAGCGTGCCCGTGATGATGTCAATGGAGATGTTTGTGGTGACTCTAGCGAGGAGGTGGATGTTGTTCCAAAGGTTTGTTGAAGTGGACTGCATTTATTTCCTTCATTGTTATTCTATCTGTGTTTTCTCTGTCTCTTTTTTTATGGCTAGTCTTCTAATGTGGATTGCATTTCCCTTTACACAGAGGAAGAAGTCTAGTAAGAGAAATGAAGCTGAAGATGATGCTGAGCGAGATGATTCTCGATTTAACAAGACCGTACAATTGTCGCTTCCCACTGTTTGCAAGGATGCTGCCTTGTTGAAAGAGGCACACTGTAGTCGTGTTTGGGATGCTGGATTTGGTGTTTTCTTTGAACTGACAGTAAAGAAAAATATGTCGCGCATTCTTATGTGCTATCTAATGGGAGTGATTGACCCTGCCACCATGATAATGGACTTTGGGAATGGCAGGGTTCTTTGAATCAATCATGATACAGTTCATCACATTTTTTATTTACCCATGGGACGTCACTTTGCACCCATACTGCTGCCGGTGCCATGATGACTTCGTTGAGTGCCCTCAAGGATGAGCTTGGCTTTGACCGTTCAAAAAGTATAGGTGTCAAGTACTTGCTTGAGAAGTTGAAGGTGTTGGTGGAGGAAGATGATCATGTATTTGTTGACCTTCTTTGTGAAGGTGTTCTTCACGATACTCTACGAATTTGTTGTGTCCGGACTGCGATTCGTTTGGGTAGAGTTCTTTGCAATGGTAGAGAACATGGATTATGCGGCTATGGCTCGGATGTACTTTTGCCGACTTGTTGTTGATGAGTTGCGAGCAATTTGTGGTGAGGTGGCAAGCGAAGGCAGACAAGCGAGAATTGTGCGAGAGGTTGTGCCATTGTCCCCGATTATGTATCTTGGCTGCTTGAAGCTTCGCAAATTTTCAGTCATGCACACGTTGACGCCACGTGCATCATACCTGACGACCAAGGACCTGATGAAATTATACAATGAGGATGTGCTTTTCAAGGGAAATATTTACTTGGAAACTTACAAATTTGGGAAGCTGCCGGTTAGTGCATCTGAGTTTTTAATATCAGTTTTTAAAAAAAGGTGCAGCCATTATAAATCTGAACTTTTCTAGTACTCACATGTGTACTTCTCTTTGCCTCTTGTCTTTTTTTTTGCAGTGGAAGGCGTCAGGTGATATTGTGTACAACCGTCCTATTGCAGTTGTATGCGGCAGCTCTGATGCGGGACCTAGCACTCATGCTAGGTTTTATGAGCCTATATGTAGCCAGCTTCCTGTCTGTGATGATGAGGTGCCGCGTACTCGTGGTTTCATGGCTCGACAAATGTTTGATAACAGAAGTTCTTCCGAATAGACATTTGTTGGTGGAAAAAAACACGAGGAGATTGATGAGCTTCTTCTGAAGGTTTTGAAGTTGACTGAAGATTTGCCAACCTCTGGTGACAGGTTGAGGATAGTTGCTCGTTTTTTCCCTGTTGGCCATGGCCCACGAGATGAAGATATTGTTGCTGCTCACAATTTTGATTGTGGCGTGATTGAAAGCCTGAAGATTGCAGTGACGAATGTTCGGTCTTCCTATGCTCAATTGAGACATACACAGGAGGAAAAATGCGGTCGGTATGAGAAGGATGTTGGGCATATTTTGGATGAAATGAACCGTCAGGACGCTGGGGTTGGCGCTGATAATGTATGTTCTAGGTTTTTTGTGGCTTTGAACCTCTTTTGTGTATTATGTGGACTGCTCCTCACTATTTTTGTTTTTTGTGATAGGCTGGAGTGGGATCTTCTGGTGTCCATGGAACTAGGGACGATGGAATTGGTCAGGTACAAGTACTTACGCCATATACATTACGCCATGCGTCCCTCTTCTTAAACTTGCATTTGTTGCTTTCCATTTTTATTGTATTTTTGTGTACTTCACGGTTGTAAAGTGTGTACTGCTTGTGCATAGTTGATTTTTTTTGTCATTACCATATTATTTTCGTTTTTGGTTTGTTCTATGCCCGTAGAATGGTGTTGCTGCTTGTGATGTGCACAGAGAGTCCTACGATGGCTCTGGGAAGGATGAGGTCTTGGCTGATGCATCGTCCCCTCCGGATGTTGTGGTGATAAGGTATAGTTGTATTACTTGTTACATTAGTGTGTTGTAATCTAATTTTTTGTTGTTGTTATAAACTTGATGTCTGTTGTTATGCTCGGTCATATGCATTTTCATTTACATATATTAGCTGCAATAGTTTTACATGTGTGAGCTTGATCTTTGTGATGAAGCGCATTCCATTTCGCATGTGTGGTCCATAATGTTTTACATAAGTAAGCTTTAGTATTTAACATAACTGAACTGCGGCGTTTGACAAAGTGAACTACAGTTATTTTTTTTACGTATATGTGTGTTGAAGTTGTAGTTATTTTGATACACGCGGGTTGCAGTTGTTTGTTGTGTTAATTATCCGGACGCTCATTTTTGTGTTATTGTGTGTTTTTTAATCTTTCCACAGCCTGGAGAAGAAAACGTGGAAGTTCACGTTGATCTGAATCAGGGCAGTTGTGTTGTTGATGGTGGTGGCAGTGTTGGTGCTTCTGCATCGGTTGCCGTCGACTGTGCAGACCCTTCTGTAGCTCAAGAATCCCATGATGCTGTTTCCCCCAGCCGGCATGAATATTCTGATTTTGGCATTGAAAAGCCGCTCGAGAATGTCATCCCTGTTGTTAGTGTTGTTGCTTCCCGTTTTTGTCTGGCGGCCAACGATGTTCCTGAAGTATTGAGAGTGGAGCCTCATGTAGCTGAAGTATCTAAGGACGTTGCGGTTGACGGTATTGTAAATCCAGAGAATGTTGATGTTCTTTGCGGAAAGGCGATCCGGTGATGTTGTGGTGGATTCGTCGCAACCTATCCAAGAAAATGTTTTTGTCAGCTGTGAAGAACAACAGCATGAAGACTCTGACACTGAAGGCAAGAGTTTTTTTTTCAAACAGTACAGTTGAAGTTTTTCTCATTTCATTTTGTTTAATTACTATGTTATCTATATTAGATGTTTAATGATAAGTGAAACTTGATCTTTTTTTTATGATTTTCAAAAAAGCTAGCATAATTTCCTTGTCTTAATATTTGAACTTCATTATTTGGATAAGTGAACTTCATCTTTTTATTACAGATGACAAACTTCCTGTTGTGACACCGTAGAGCATTGATCCAGCTCTTCTGAAAAGATACAATGAGTTGTACGCTTCTGTTACGAGGGTTCGGAAGGACAAGAAGAAGAAGTATGGTTTTTTAGAAATTATTTTTTTCAAATGTATTTTCTAATTTTGGTTTTTAGCCCTTTTTCTTTCTTGTTATTTTTTTTAATATCTTATGTTTTAGTTTTTCATGAAAAATTTAGGGACATGATTGCTTTTAAAACTGAGATGGGTGATATTACCATTGGCGAAGTTGGTCAATCCTTTTGGGATAAAGGGATGCTCACTATAAGACTTGTAGATCTTGGGGTTTCTTTGCTGGTAGATAAGTTTAAGGGATCTCCGACAATAGTTGTCCCGTACCATATTTGTCTAAGAATGCAGAAAATTTTGTTTTATTTTTTTTATTTTCTTTTCTGATTTCGTGCGATGACATGTTTTCTTGAGCACTATTTGATTTTTGGTTTTGTATTGGTAGGCAAATATTTGGAATGGTGGTACTGTAGGCAGGAGTGTTAAAATGATGTTCTCTTCAAAAGCCGAGGAGCGTGTTGATAAAAAGGATATGGTGAGTAACGTTTTATGTGTCGAAAACTATATTTTGCGTGTTTGTTTTTCATAGTGTTCTGTTTCTTCTTATTATAATAATTTTATTTATTTATTAGTGCTTTGAACAGGTCCTTTTGCAACTTTTGGTCCGCCGGAGATGAGGATGGCGTTGGTCATTATTGTGTAGTTCGTTAAATGTGAAAGAAAAGCGGTTTGAATTTCTTGACTTGCTCAATAAACACAGCAGCCTGATGCGATCGGGGTTTTAGGAGGATGGTTAAAAATATCAAGCGTGCATGGAAAGAAGGAAGCTCAAGTTACGATGAGCCGATAAATCCTCCTACACTTGATGGTTGTGTTGAAACATGTCATTGTCCCAATGCAGCCTGATGGGTGTGTTAAAGACAGCCCTCTTCCCCATCTTGCTCAAGTTTTTTAATTTCATTTAGTGAAACTGATGTTTTTATTTTTTATTGCAGGCATGATTGTGGATTCTATATGTTTCAATTCTGCAGACTTGGGATGGTGTTCGAGTTGCTTTCGGTTTGGGGTGGAGCACATTGGCTACATCAGAAAGGCCATGCTCTATAGTTGGCTCACATCGAGAAAGTGTTCCCTTGATTTAACATCACTTTTATTTTTTGCAGATAAAGGTTGTTTTAGTGAACTTCTTTATCCTTCCTTTATAATTTTTTTGTGTACTGCTTGCTTCCGGTTCTTACGGGCTTTTTTTTACTAGTTTGTTTAGTTAAGTTCGTGATTTAGAATTGATGTGTATATTTATTTGTTGTGTTAGTGAGATGCGTTTTATTTTTTGGGCAAGTGAGCTGCATTGTTCTTTATAAGTGGGCTGCATTGTTGTATACAAGTGGGCTGCATTGTTGTATACAAGTGGGCTGCATTGTTGTATACATTTTTTTATTCTGCATTGCTGTAGACAAGTGGACTGCATTGCTGTAGAGAATTGTGTTGCATTCTATTCTTTAGTGAACTGCATTTTTTATTTTAATGAGATGTATTACATGTTTTTTGGTTTTGTTTTTTGTGCTGAGTGTTTCCATGTTTTTTCTACACGGTTTTAGGTTTTGATGGGGGGCTTCATGAAGGTTGTACGTCACTGTTCGAGTCCCAGGGTTCTAAGGTGGTTATGGAGGATTGTGCCATTGAAATCTCTCTAGATAATTCTGGTTCTTTGGCTGGAGATGGTTTGAACATAGTTGTGGCGTCTGGACCTGATGGTGGAAGTGTTTCTCGACCTAGCTCTCCACGCGATGTATTTGATGTTGATGATGATGATTTTGTTACGTCGTGTCCTCGCGCCACTAGGGCTAGGAGTGCAGCAATTAATCGTCCTCCTGAGGATGACGTTGAAATATTTTCGAACAAGAGGGCAGGTGAGAGGGCTTTTAAGTTGAGATGCTCTATAGAGAAATTGAAGCCTCCGAGGTTCAAATATATTGATGAGGCGAGGAAAATAAAGGATCTTGTTCCGAGCAAAGATTTTGTAACCAAATACCACGAGTAAGTTTTATGTGTGTGCCCTTAATCCTTTTTGTGTGTTTTGTTTTTAATTTTAATTTCATTGATCCCATATCGGTATGTTTACTGCAGGAATGCGTTCTTTATGCTGAATAGTCCTTTTGGTGATCTTGATACTTACTTTATTGACTATATATATAATACATTTGGCAAAGGAGCTTTAATGGATTAAGTATCTCATGGATTTTGTCATCAAATCTTTGGAAGCAAGACCACGAAATGGGTTTAGTTTATCATTACGGTGAGCGTGTGCTACTTTCACCCTTATTTATCATGGTAAACGTGTGTTGTCATTTTTTTTCTATTGTACTGGTTTTTTTATGTCCATGCCTGAATGCATTGTTTATTCCTTTTTCTCATTTCCTTTTTTTTGTTCTTTTTTCTTTGCAGTATGTTCTTCAGATGGAAACCTTTGTGACGAGAGATGATGAAGGAAACCCTGTGTTGCCAGTTGTGTATAGCCCGTTTGTTTTACAAGATGCAGTTAACCAGTTCAAGGTTTTTATGAGTGACGACATAAACCTGTTGGATGCAAAACTGGTAAGTTCATTGTTTCCTGTCATTTATTTTTCTGGTTTGTTGCATTTCTTTTTATAGTTATTTTTTGGAACAGTGATCCTAGTACTACGTGTCGAAATAACTTTTCATTTCATTTTTTTATTTTTTTGATGTGAACAGATTATGATGCCGCGCTCCAAGGATGGCCATTATTCCTTATACACGATGAACCAGCATCGCCAGACGTTTGATATCCATGACACTAGAAGTACACTAGCCATCCTGATGTCATGACAAAGTGGCGGGGTGATTACCACTCAGTTACCTTTGAAGTGGTATGTCATTTTTTCTTGCCAAGTGCAGAGCTTTTTTGTGTTTCTCCTACTGCATTTTTTTATAAAGTGCACATGCAATGTTATCACACAAAGAACCACACTTGCTTATGTAGTGCACTGCAACATATGCCAGCATAGGGAGCAAACGAGTGCGGAATCTATGTTACGAGGGTGTAATTTGATCATGGTGTGTGTTATTTTATATGACGAGGAGGATGACTTCAGCGTCTAGTTGAGAAAATTATCAAAACCGACGTAACAACTTCTCTGTTTTCTTATTTTTCTTGTTACTTTTTTATTATTTTACCTTTTCACTTTTTGTTCTTTATGAAAACCTTTTATTTAATCACTGTCTGCAATTTTTTTATTTTCTTTTTCAGCCTGCTGTTGAAGATTGGAAGACAGAGTACATGTTCCAGCTCTGTTCAATTCTTCGAACATGTTGTGTTATGAAGACATGCCGCTTGAGCTACGAGAGCTGATTGCGAACCTCGGGCTTACTTCCTGTCATGTCCTTGAGTAATGATCATGATCTTGATAACAATCTACTTGGTAAAAACCCTGTGTATGGACACAAACTAGGGTTCATGTTGTGTACTATGTGGTGTCTAAGGTATATAATGTATGAAAAGACTTTTGTTTTCTGTTGTTTTGATTTTCGTCTACTTTTTTGCAGCAGTGTTTTATGGACGAATTTGTATCAGTATGTGTATTTTATATAAATAATTCATACAATATATATATATATATGTGTATATTTTTATTTTTATTGACTTACACGTTCTGTGTGAACTGGCATTTTGTCACGCTTATATGTATCTTATGTGTTCCATAAACTGCATTGCATGTGATGCCAAACTTCTTCGCCCAACAAAAAGCACTGCATTTGTCTACAAGTTTGTCCTGCACCTGTTTTTTTGCTGCACTTTTTGCCGTTGACCCTGCATTTATGTGTGTATCCTGGAACTGCGTTGCTTTATGATACTACACTGCTTTGCCTAACCAAGTGCATTGGTTTTCCCTAAAGATGCGTCTTTAGTTGGTTTATTTTTTTATTGTTTGTATTGTAAGGTAGGGGGGTTGGGGGCCCATTTTTTCTAGTTGTCTATAGATTTTTTGTTTACTCTTTGTATTCCCTGTACTTAACGTCTTTGCGTGCGTTAGCTTGAGCCAGCAGGAGGTGGGAGGGGTCGTCACCCCCCTCCCACCCCCGCAAGGCCGAGCACAGAACAAGCCGGAGGCGGCGGCGGCGTCTTGATGGCGCCGCATCTTGAGTGGAGAATCCGTCACACCCGTCGCCTCCTGTATATCTTAGGGGTGTGGCTTTGGGGTTGCGTGCATCCTATTGTTGGAAAAACTGAATGTCCGTGTGCTTTGTCAACCAAGTGCCTTTGCGTGCGTTAAGCGAGGTCGGCAGGGGTGGGAGGGGTCGTGACCCCCCCCCCCCCTGTGAGGCCGAACAGCGAACAAGCGGGAGGCGGTGGCTGGCGTGTCTGTGGCGCCCGCCTGTGGAAGTCCGTCACCCGTCGCCTCCTGTCTATCTTAAGGGTGTGGCTCAGGGGTTGTGTCGTGCCCTATTGTTGGGAAAAAAGAATGTCCGCATTGCTTTGTCAACCAAGCGCCTTTGCGTGCGTTAGTGAGCCGGCGAGGGTGGGTGGGAGGGTGGCCCCCTCCCCCCCTGCGAGGTCGAGCTGAAACAGCTGGAAGCGGCGGCGGCGGCATGCGCGGGCGCCGCATGGCTGCAAGTCCATCACACCCCATCGCCTCCTGTCTATCTTAGGGGTGTGGCTGCGGGGTTCGCGTCGTCCTATTGTTGGAAAAAGCAGAATGTCCGCGATCTGCACTCAACTAAGCGCGCCGTGCGTTAAGCGCGAGCGGCGGGGGTGGGAGGGTCGTGACCCCCATCCTTGCCCCCACAAGGCCGAGCACTGAAGGGCCGGAGCGGCTGTGGCTGCATCTGTGGCGAGTCCGTCACACCCCGTCGCGTCTCTGTCTATCTTAGGGGTGTGCCTCTAGGGTTGCGTGCATCCTATTGTTCGAAAAACAGAGTGTCCTCACTGCACCTGTCAACCAAGCGCACTGCGTGCGTTAGCGTGAGCGGCGGGGTGGGGGGCGGTCGTGACCCCCTCCCACCCCTGCGGTGAGCACTGGAACAAGCCGCAGGCGGTGCGGCGGCATCGCTTGGCGCCGCATCTTGTGGCGAGTCGTCACACCCGTCGCCTCCCTATCTATCTTAGGGGTGTGGCTGCGGGGTTGCGTCGTCCTATTGTTGGAATAACAGAATGTCCGTCTCGCTGTCAACCAAGCGCCTTTGCATGCGTTAGCGAGGCCAAGCGGGGTGGGGAGGGTCGTGACCCCCCCCCCACCCTGCGAGCCGAGCTGAAAGCAGCCGGAGTAAGCGGCGGCGTGGCCTTCATGGCGCCGCATGTGCAGGCAATTCCATCACACCCCGTCGCCTCCCTGTCTACCATGCGCAGGCGAGTCCATCACACCCCGTCGCCTCCCTGTCTACCATGCGCAGGCGAGTCCGTCACACCCCGTGCACCTGTCAACCAAGCCAGGATGTGACGTGGGATTGTGGCGTTGTAGCCAAGTGAAAAGATTCGCCGTGGTAGTGTTTTTGATCTGCTGGAAAAAATGTTTGTCTAAGCGAACTGCAATGCTTTATTAATGACACATATTTAGTCCCATCGGACTACTGCATTTTTTTAAGGTGAGAAGTCTGGAGTAACTTGCTAGTTGTGCGTCATTGGGCTTTGTTTGTTTTTGGGCTGTGAGAATTTGTCGGGCCTGTGTTCGGGGAGTGAAGACGCATTGGGCCCAAGTCAGCCTGTGAGCACGGCTGGTTCCCGGTGCGTTGTGTGCGGCCTAATGTTTAGTCCCACCTCGCCCGCGGAAGGCGCGCCCGACCTGTTTATAAGCGCTGGCGAGGCAGCCGTATCAAACTCCTCTGGTTACTTATTTGGGCGCTTATACACGGCGCTCGCTGCTCTATGCTCTATGACCTGTGGGCCCATATGTGCTCGCCCCCATGCATTGTGACTCGGAACGACTCGCCTTCTGTGGGCGCGGACCTACTACGGGACTGGCTAGGGACGGGTGTACCTGTGGTGGTCAATTTTTTCTATGTATTTTCTATCTTAAGTATTTTTTTCAATGCAGGGGTGTGCACTGCTTAGCAAATCAACCGTGCACTGCATTGATCAAGGTTACATCTTTGCATGTGCCGCATTCCAGTACTACACATGTTTGCGCTACATTTTGTGCCTTTGCATGGGTAGCATTTTTCTTTATTGTTTTCCCTCTTACGTATCATTTTTTTCTAGTGTCGGTGTGCCTTTGCTTTGTTGCTTCTATGTGCCTTTGCATTCGTCATAGTCTGTCTTTGCGGTGTACACATTTTGCCTGCGTGCATCCTTCTTTAATGCCAAAGTTGTATTTGGTTATGCCAGTATTTGTGGACTGCATGGCTTACATTTAAGTACTGCATCAGGTGCACTAATTCTGTGTTGTGCACTGCGCGAAAGTGCTTATCTTGTGGTTCATTTTGAGCATGTACCGCACTCCATGCACACATATAGTGAACTTCCTTTTAAGACTTTGGAGAACTGCACACATTTTTTAGAGATCTATTACGGGACTGGCTAGGGCCTGGTTTTAGCTGGGTGGTCAATTTTTTTCCTTATCTGAAGCATTCTTTTCTTTTGGAGTATATATATTTCGTGGTAGTACAAATGATGTCATTTGTACTTCTTGCCTAAAGTTAGTCTTGCCTTTGCGTACCAAGTCGTATGTTGTGCCTTTGAGCGAAAGTTCTTTGCTGACCCCTTCGTTCTCCATTTATGCATGTACTGCACTTCATGTATACACTCTGAGAACTACCTTATATTTGTTATGTGAACTGTATTCATGTTTCTTTATAAATATTAATATTAATGTTATTTTTCTATAATTACTTTTTGTGGACTGCATGTGTACAAATGTGTAATGCTTATTTTTTAGCATTGTGAACTGCATTAATCTTTCTTTTTTAGGTATGAGTTGTAGTCAGATTACTTAACATTTTTAACATTGTTTTTGAATATGTTTTGTATGTGAATAGTATGTTTTGGTATCACACATTAATTTTTTTCAAAGTTTTCTGGATACTTGTTCTAACACAAACTAATTTCAGCGAAAGCAATTGATCAGAAGCAAACTGTGATACATAAGCAAACAACAGAAATAAAATTTAACGATAATTCTAAAACAACATTTTTTTACAAAAGAAATGTTCGATATGAAGCAATGGACATAATCAAAAGCTTGCATACATGAAACAAAGAACAACACAACGACTAAAGTAAAGTGAACCTAAAACATAGCCGTGAATTATTTCTAGTTGTTGTATTGGATTACAGCCTTGTTCTTCTTCTGCTTTGCTTCTTTTTCTCTTTTTGCCCTGTCGAGTCCCATGATGACATCGTAGATGATTCTCCATGACTCATATGTTGTGAATGCATCTATTGCTGCATATTTGATAAGCTTTTCTGGCAGTGGGCAAAATCCCCACAGAGTATGGTCCTCCTTGCGGTTAATTTTTTTTCTTCATGTCATGGTAGTGAATGTCTATCATCCTGCCGGCAACATCAGCCAAAGAGTCAAACTTCTTTTTATTGTATGGGTCTCTCCATTCCACCTGAATATCAATGTAGTTGTCGGAGTTGATCTCCAAACCAGATAGCTTCAGCTTGCTTTTGTCTCCTTCAATGGCGAATCCGACGAAGGTGTACTCACCATTCATGACGAATTTGTCTAGTTCCATTGGCCTGCAAGATGTTTATATAGAGTGAATATAGTTTATTTTGTTAGAAGTACCAATGTTTTTTGTTTTTTCTGAAACTGAACTGCAATATGAATATCTGAATCTGTTGCATTGAGTAGTTGCTAATACTTTGTTCAGCATAACTAGTAAATCTGATAATATATTGCGTAAACAATGCATGTTTTGTGCATGATTGTAATCTTGAACTGAATTTCATACATGTTTTCTATAGTAATGTTGCAGTTTTCTATTGTTCAGCCAAATAGTTTGTATTTGGTAAAACAAAATAAAATTGCGTGTATTGCTAGATCATATAATTCAAGAATTGAACACATGAGTGACATACATGGAGCCAGATGAAAACTGTCAATGAATTCATATGTCATGCTTTTTCAAAAATGAAAACCAAAGTTTAAACATTGGCGATTGCAGTGAAGAAAATTTAAAATCAATATTGACAATCAATAGTACAGATTGATAGTTATTCTGACATGTCTTTAGCTGCAGAGATGTGGTAGACAAGGCATTCTTTTTCTATGCATAGCTGGAGCACTGCTGCCCTTTGTGGCTTCACGTAGTGCGTATACTCGACATCAACGCCGACTAGTTTGATGGGCATTCCGCCGAGCTTCCTCCTGAGCGTGGACAGCATCTTGTCCATGTCTTCACCCTTGCTTGTGCAAACGATGTGGAGCTTGTGGTTGCCGTGGAGGTCAACGTCGTGGATCTCCCTGGTGTACCTGCGGCGTTGCTTGTAAAGAGGTCCATCCTCTATGACTCTCCTCTGCTCTCTCGTGTTTGTTCTGGAGAGAAGAGATTGGTGAAAAGAAGTGTGGAGAAGAAGATGCAATGGGGTTTTTTGGGGTATGAAGGAGTTGTGTTTTCTCCTCTACTCTCCTCTGCTCCTTGACCGGACAAGTGAGAGGTGGAGCGGGGTGGTAGCGTGGTGGGGCTCTGTTTTTAGTTATGTGGCAACTAAAGAGAGGTTCTGCTATGAGGAGGCTCTGTTATTGCGTTGGAAATCCGGAACGTCGTGTCCTCTTTTTTATGACTTGTTCAGGTATGCACACAACTGTCAGAAAATGTGATGATTGTGTTTTCAGTGAATTTTTCTATTAAGTGCACTTCTTTGCTATCAGAACAGAACTGCGTATGTCCACATAGTGTACTGCATGGAAGTGAAATTTATTCTTCGTGCACTGAATTATATCGGATTAGGATTGATACAGATGTACACACATTTAGTTTTTTGATGTAGTTCTTGCATGCAGTTCTTTATTTTATAACGGACTGCTTTGTTTAACTAACAGGGCTGCATTCTTCATTTTAGCCATACTACAATGCAGTAGAAGGAGAACTGCATTTCATAAAAAAGAATACTTCATGCTTCCACGTAGAGAACTGCATTGTTTGGCGTCGCGGACTGCATTTATACATTTACTTCGGGCTTTCTGCATTTTATTTATTAATAGCAAACTGTAGTTTCTGGCGGTGCCCACGCACATTTTCTTTTGTTGTTGTTATTCATTTAAAAAATGTTTATCATTTTTGTTTGATGTTTTATTTTTGAAGTTATTGTTTTTTCTTAGTGGGCCTTGTTGGGCTTGTGTGCGGGGAGTGAAGACGCATTGGGCTCAAGTCGGCCTGTGAGCACGGCTGGTTCCCGGTGCGTTGTGTGCGGCCTAATGTTTAGTCCCACCTCGCCCGCAGAAGGTGTGCCCAACCTGTTTATAAGCGCTAGCGAGGTAGCCGTATTGAACTCCTCTGGTTACTTATTTGGGCACTTATACACGGCACTCGCTGCTCTATGCTCTATGACCTGTGGGCCCATGTGCGCCCGGCCCCATGCATTGTGGCTCAGAACGGCTCGCCTACGGTGGTCGCAGACCTACTATGAGACTGGCTGGGGCTGGATGCACATGTGGTGGTCAATTTTTTTTTCTTTGTATTTTTTTTCTTAAGTATTTTTTCAACGTAGGGGCGTGCACTGCTTAACAAACCATTCGTGCACTTCATTGTTCAGGGTTCTGTACTGCATGTGCACGCATTCCGTACTACATGTTTAGTTCTCATTTTTTTTAATGTTTTTGCTCTTACGTAATCTTTTTTCAAATGTAGGGGAGTGCACTGCTTAGTAAGCATACCTGTACTGCATTGATTATGTTTATGTACTGCACGTTCATATATTTCTGCACTACTTATACAGGTTGCATTTTTTTCTTTTTGTGTTTTTGCTCTTATGTCTTCTTCTTTTTTCAAATTTAGGGGCGTTCACTGCTTCGTTGGGTATGTGTAAACTTCATTCGACAGAGTCTGTACTGCATTGGTACACAATTTGCACTGCATGCGTTCTATTTGCACAGTGCATCTTATTTTCGTTTTGTGCACCGCTCGAATCTAATGATTCATAAGCAAACAACAGAAAACAAATTATCACAGGCATTATGTACGAAAAGTTCATCATCAGCAAACTAAGTTCAACAGAAAGCAATCTAACATAATCAAAGTTCACATCATTACAAGCGATTTTGCATGGCAAGCAAACTAAGTTCAGCAAAAGCAAATGATCACAAGCAAACTAACAATACATACACAAACAACATAAAGCAAATTTGATGATAATTCTAAAACGACGCTGGCATAGTTGGCTCTTTGGCCGGCACCATCTTCTTCTTCACCAGTTAGCGTCTCCCCATCCCCACTGCTCGGTAGCGCTTCTTGGGGGCTCCTCCTTCTCGACTTTGCACGGCGAAGCCCGTCACAGGTGAGGTGATGCGGTTCCATATCTAAATGCGCTGCGTGGCGTCCTTTGCAGCGTACTCGATGTGCCTCATGGACAGAGGCAGGGTGGCCCAGCGCTTGTGCTCGTCGTCGGTGATCTTCTTCTTCATGTTGTTGTAGTAGTCGTGGATGAGCATGTTGGAGACGTCTCCAAGGGAGTCCAACTCCTTGGTTGCCTCGGGCACCCTCCACTCCTTACGGATGTCGGCGAAGTTGGCGACCTCGGATTACGCGCTCTAACTTTGGTTTTGTCGCCGTTGATGGAGAAGCCTGCAAAGGTGTACCTGGAGTCAGCGAGGAAGTTGTCGAAGACGGTGCACCTTTCAGCGGCACTTAGTTGGAAGAGCAGCACCGGATGTTTCTTGTCGATGGAGAGTTGGCAGAGGGCGGGTTTCTGCGTCGCTTCAGGCTCGTTGTTGTACTCGAGATCAATGCCGACGATCTTGTGGCGCTAGAGGTTGAGGTGGCGCTCGTACTGCGCCAGGGTGATCGCCACCTGCTTCTTGTCGTTGGTGTGGATGACGTGCAACTTGGTGTTGCCGTGGGCCTCCACGTCCTTGTACTCGTCGGCGAACGCCATCGCCGGTAGTAGGGCTTGGTGTTTTGCATGGAGATGGATGTGATGGAGCGATTTGGTGGCAGCGCAATGGATACTTGTGTTGTTGTGGATGAGAAGGCCTATGGCAGGGGTCTGAATTTAAGGGGAGGGCGCGGGGTGGGATGGCCTCATTGGATGAACTGCACGATCTCGCTGACGACGTGCAGATCGTGGGTTGGTGTTGCGTCAGTGATCATGGGCATGTAGCGATGGAACCGCTCCGATTGGGTGGTTGTATGCGAACGTGGTTTTATTTTATTTTATTTTATTTTGATCAGTAAATTGTTTTTAACCACCACTTTCTATGTGAACGTGCATTTGTCACGTTTATATGTATCCTGCGTGATAATGAAACTGCATGGGTTAGAGTTCTGCACTGCATCGTGTGCAATGGAGAACTGCATTCTGTGTACAGTTGTGTACTTCACAGTATTTTTTGTGTGTCCTTGCTGCAGCCCCTGAATAAAGTACAATGTATTTCTCAATTTTATGAGTTTTTCGTTGTGTTCTATACCGTGTATTTATTCATGTAGGTAATCCGGAACTGGATTGCTATACTGTAGTGCTTCGTGTAACGACATGCACTGCCTATTTCTAGTGCTGCGTACTGCATCTATTTTTTTGCCTGTACTTATTGCAGTCCCTGGTACGGGAGGGGTAGGGGGGTTGGGGGGCCCCTCTCCCATTTTTTTGTAGTTATTGTTTTTTCTTAGTGGGCCTTGTTGGGCCTGTGTTCAGGGAGTGAAGACGCATTGGGCCCAAGTCGGCCTGTGAGCACGGCTGGTTCCCGGTGCGTTGTGTGCGGCCTAATGTTTAGTCCCACCTCGTCCGCGGAAGGCGTGCCCGACCTGTTTATAAGCACTGGCGAGGCAGACGTATCGAACTCTCTGGTTACTTATTTGGGCGCTTAAGCACGGCGCTCGCTACTCTATGCTCTCTGACCTGTGGGCCCATGTGCGCCCGACCCCATGCATTGTGGCTCAGAACGGCTCGCCTTCTTTGGGCGCGGACCTACTACGAGACTGGTTGGGGCCGGATGCACCTGTTGTGGTCATTTTTTTCTTTGTATTTTCTATCTTAAGTATTTTTTTTCAATGTAGGGGCGTGCACTGCTTAGAAAATCATCATGCCTTTGCATTGATCGAGGTTACATCTTGCATGTGCATGCATTCCGTACTACACATGTTTGCGCTACATTTTTGTGCACTGCATTGGTAGCATTTATCTTTATTGTTTTTCCCTCTTACGTAGATTTTTTTCTAGTGTACGGGTGTGCACTGCTTTGTTGCCTCTATGTGCACTTCATTCGTCATGGTCCTGTGCTGCAGGTGTACACATTTTGCACTACGTGCATGCTTCTTTAATGCTAAAGTTGTATTTGGTTATGCCAGCGCATGGGTGCATGACTTACATTTAAATCTTGCATCAGGTGCACTAATTCTGCTTTTGTGCACTCTGTGAAAGTGCTTTTCTTTGTGCTTCATTTTGAGCATGTCTTGCACTTCATGCACACATATAGTGAACTTCTGGTAAGACTTGGAGAACGCACACATAAAATGGTGCATGGATTATATTTTTAGAAATTATTATTTAATGATTTGCGGTTGGTTAAGTAGGAATTTACGCAATCAAAGTCTTTGTAGAACTTCTGGTAAAATTTTTCTTTGGTAACATAAACCTTTATTGATTGTCCTTCATTCTTGGTAACGTAATTTTCATTAACTCCCCTTTAATTTTCAGTTTTGACCTTTTTGCATTCCTCTCCTATAAATGTAGGCCAACTTCTACCCTTCCTTTGCAGTTCATTTCTCCTCTAGCCGCAACTTCTCTTCTTTCTCTAGCCTCTCTTTATTTTTTTCCTTTTCTAGGTTTTTGTTGCGATGGCTCCAGGCCCCTGCGCGAATCTCTCCTACCGCGGCCATGGTTGTGGTGTGCCAGCGCACTGCGATTGCTCAGCTTGCTCGCAGGCCCGTCGTGCTCGTCGTGGGGGGAAGGTATTGTGCCGAGCTGGGCGAGCGAAGCAGCTTGCACATGGCATAGTATTCACAGAAGGATTGGATATGGGTCACATCAATGTTTCTGCGTTCTATTCTGCCCTGCTTCGCCGTGGCCTTGGCCGCACAAGTCCTTTTGTCCATCAGCTTACGCCAACAGATGTTAAGACTCACTACAAGATGGTATTTTTTCGCTTGATCTGATTTTTTCTTTGTGTTTTCTATTTTTTGTATAATTCCATACTAGTCTGAACTTCTAGTTTTTTTAGGAATGCACTTATTTTGTTTATTGAAGTTTACTGCACTTTGTACTTATATCTTGTTTTTATTTTTTTGCTTGTGTGCATGGAGCTCGTGTTTTATTTTGCATGGTTACAATATGTGAACTGCTTAGATACTAGATGAGAAGTAATAGTTTCCACGATTTTCCCCGCATGTACGTTTTGGACTACATGCAGGTAGTCTCAAGAACTTCATAATAGTTGTAAGCGTACTTCTTCTTTGCAAGTTCCGCACTGCACATTAGATTGCGTTTAATCTGTACTGCATTTT
The DNA here is from genome assembly GCA_021605205.1 of Aegilops longissima. NCBI lineage: Eukaryota > Viridiplantae > Streptophyta > Magnoliopsida > Poales > Poaceae > Aegilops > Aegilops longissima. The sequence goes on along the minus strand of CM038678.1, from coordinate 99,935,239 downwards.
TGCAAAAATTCCCCAACGAGATGTTAGGTATCTTCGGCTCAAGAAGAAGGGAATTCTCCAAGTTGTTCTTGGTAATGGACACCTTAAACCAGCCAAGTACCGTGTAGGCGTTGACGGGCGGCTGTGTCTGTAGAAAGGGTGGATGGAATTTGTCATTGATAGTGGCCTGAAGTCTAAGAAAGTTGTTGTCCTCAACTTCTTTGAACTCGAGGATCGTATGGTTAGAATCACGTTTGACGTGATTGGTTAAGGTTATGAGGTTGATTTGTAATAAGTACTTTTGCGTGTCGACGCTTCATCTTTTTGATGTGTTTTGTAATAAGCACTTTTGTGATCTGAACCGCTTCAATTATTATTCCAAACTTTGTGCTGCCAGTGAGCTAACTGCATTTTTTACATTGTTTTTGGATTAATATGTGTCAAAGTTTTACTCTAGACTGCTATATATATGGTATATTATATACACCATTTGTCTTTATATGGTTTAGTTGAATAACTCATAGTCAGTGGGAAATTTGTGTCTACACGAAATTTAAACTGATACATAAGTCATACAGATAAGCAAACTGCTATGCATATGATTAATTTATTGAAGCTCATCTATTTGGTCGTTAACCTGCTGCTTCTGTGCGGTGAGTGGAGCGTGTCTAATGTCGCACTTTCTTTTGTTTTCTGTGGCGGTGTTGCTGGTTCTTGTCTCTGCACCGTTGTGTTTGTAGCCCCTCGCGTGCTGGTTGATGGTGGCTTTTGTTTTTGAGTGTTGTGAACTGCATCCTTCTTTGCTCCATGCGTGCTTGTTGATGGCTGCTTTCGTTTTCCAGTGATGTGAACTGCATCCTTCTTTGCTCCTCGCGTGCTGGTTGATGGCTGCTTTTGATTTTGAGTGATGTGAATTGCATCCTTCTTTGCTCCCCGCGTGTTGGTTGATGGCTGCTTTCGTTTTCCAGTGCTGTGAACTGCATCCTTCTTGGCTCCGCGAGTGCTGGTTGATGGCTGCTTTCGTTTTCCAGTGCTGTGAACTGCATCCTTTCATGCTCCTACCTTGATTTTTCAAAGTGGTGTCGTTCTCGGTTGTTTCTGAATAGCAGCATTCCCTTGTGGTGGTCTTGTTGGCATTGTTTCATGTTCTTCATCCTCTTCACTCTCTTCTTCCTTCTCTTCTTGTTCTTCCTCATCTGTTTCTTCATAAGCCACTGCTTCTTCAATTTCTTCATGTTCTTCGTCCTCTTCACTCTCTTCTTCCTCCTCTTCTTGCTCTTCCTCATCTTCATCATCTGTTTCTTCATAAGCCATTTCTTCTTCAGTTGTGTCACCATCTTCTTCTTTGATTTCATCTTCCTCGTCTTCCTCATTTTCTGATCTTGTTCTTTTGGGGCAGGTTCTTGAATTGTGTCTCTTCCTCTTTCTGCAGATGCTACAACGTCTCGGTTTCGTCCATTTCTTAGTGTTGCGAGTGGAATCTCTGTTTGGTTGTGCATCGCCATGTCCTCGTTTTTCTTGTTCATGTCTTTTTGTACATGTCCTGGAATTGTGGCCGCTGATTTCATTACATGTCTTGCACCTGTTTATTCCCAGTGGGTGACCATCACTGTCCAGCTCAGGCTGTGGCTTACTATTTTTGTCATCATTTTTCTCCTTGCATGCAACCTTTTTCTGGTTTGCGTCGCCCCCTTTCTTCCTTCCTCTTGTGTTTGAAACGGGAGGTGGAAAAATTGTTTCTTTTGTTATAGCACCAGTTCCGCTGTGTTTGGTATTTTCTACTTGCTCGGCATTATTGTCATGCTGGGATTTCTCTGCTTGCTTTAGTTTTGCTGCTTCTTCTTCTTCTTCGTTGAGCACATCAACTTCCTCGATCAGTGCCCTCATACTAGACAACGCTCTGTGGCACCCAGCGTCGGACCTTGTCGCTCTGTTTGCAAGGTCCATTGCTGTTTCCGTCAGCAATTTTCTACGGCAAAAAAGTGATGTTCCATCTGGTGCTGTTTGTTCATAGTCTCTTATGTCAAACGTCGCATTTGATCTTGCGTTACGGGTGTATCTTTTCATGATGTACACCTCAGGAATCTTGAAAACTCTCAAATGAGAAAGCATGCATAACACATGGACGCAAAAGAGCCCTGCAGACAACACATGATTTCTTTGTTTTGTAAGTGAACTGCATGAAATAAATAAACACATATTTTTTCCGTTATTTGTTCATTTTAAAGAAGTGAACTTCATTTGGTTTTGTGAATTAGTCATGCATGTGGACTTTTAAAGTCCAGTAAGTGAGCTTTCGTGCATGACTATCAGAAACTAGAATTTTTTGTGATAGGAGTCTCACCTGTGTGTGTGTGTGTGTGTGTGTCCAGAGTTTGCATTCACATTCGTAGACACATTTCTGTTCATCGGCGACCACTTGGAAATTATGCCTTGCCCAGTCAAATGCATCCGATCTGTTGTAGTGGTGTACGAGATACTTTGTCGGGTTCTCAGGGCACCGTTCTGCTGTCGCCACCGGTTTTTCCGGGTATTAAATTCCAGAAAACGGCCGTCGTGCTCATCAGCCCCAGTGAGGGAGTTCCGGACTAGGGGTGTCCGGATAGCCGAACTATCGTCATCGGCCGGACTCCAAGACTGTGAAGATGCAAGATTGAAGACTCCGTCCCGTGTCCGGATGGGACTTTCCTTGGCGTGGAAGGCAAGCTCGGCGATACGGATATGTAGATCTCCTACCTTTGTAACCGACTCTGTGTAACCCTAACCCTATCCGGTGTCTATATAAACCAGAGGGTTTTAGTCCGTAGGACGAACAACAATCATACCATAGGCTAGCTTCTAGGGTTTAGCCTCTTTGATCTCATGGTAGATCCACTCTTGTAACACACATCATCAATATTAATCAAGCGGGGCGTAGGGTTTTACCTCCATCAAGAGGGCCGAACACTGGGTAAAACATCGTGTCCCTTGTCTCCTGTTATCATCCGCCTAGACACACAGTTCGGGACCCCCTACCCAAGATCCGCCGGTTTTGACACCGACATTGGTGCTTTGATTGAGAGTTCCTCTGTGTCGTTGCCGTCAGGTAGGATGCCTCATCTCGTCTTTAAAGGCGATACTATCGCCAAAGGAGTCTTGGCGCTGGCGAACTCTTGACTAGGTGGTTTTCTTATGACCGCCATCCGCCACCGCGCCGACGATGAGCTCTCGAGTCACGAAACCAATCTCGAGTTAGTTGAACTTGCCGAACAGTTGGATCGATCGAGCTCTCCTCCATAAACGAGCTCTTGGACCGCATCGCCGCCCTGGGAGTCGCCACAGACTACGACCGGATCGGGCCTAAAACCGATCTGAGAGAGATCAACTCTCCCCAGGCTACCCATCATGTTGCTGTAATAGAGCAGCAATGTGGCAATTCTTCTTGTATCTTAAGGACTAGTTACGTCCGAATTCCCGATCCCTCCATGCCGGATTCCCGCAGAGGGACGGATGTCGATCAAGCCCTGAACCTAAAGTCAGGCAGCGGGTTGGACTCATTGGTTAACACTCAAAAGTCCAAACTTCCAAGTTCGGAAACTTCTCGGCCCCTGAGTCCTAAATTGGACGGGGTTCCGGATCTAGTTCCACCCGCCCACCCAAACATTAGCGATCTCTCTCGAATTCGGCAAGAGCCCGCTGAAGCGATACATCATTCTTGGGCGATTCCTCCTGGTTATGAACAGGATAAAAGACTGCCGAGAGGAGGGCGCAATCCCAATTTTCTGCAATAATTGCGGACGAGGGAATCCTAAGCGCCATAAGTCGTCGCGAAATTACATGCTTCTTGACTTGGTGACCATAGTACAAAAGTATTGTGCGATGGAGAGCGCTGAAAACCGAAAGTAAATTTTGGGATAATCCAGCCCGAATACATCCCTAGTCCGAAACAAAAGGGTGCATCATTATCAAGCACCGGGTTGAATACCAAAAACCAAAACCCCTAAAGTGCGGAACCGTCTTTGGAGGGTTGGCTCAACGGACCTGCAAAATCCACGAGACGGAGGGCGCCACTCGAACACACAGCCTTCGAGTGTGTTGGATACTGACGGCAGGTGGCCAAAAGTGGCGAGGCTTTTTAGCCCCGGCAACCAACCCAGATACCGAGACGGTATTGCGGTCTTGAGACTTTTGCATCAAATAACATGCGAAGCGAACAATCGCAGCCTGCGAAGTCTACCAAGTAGCAACAACAAATCCATGGGCGACACGGCTATCACCTTCAACGCCAGCGACGAACCTAAATTCGAACAGCTAGAGCACCGGCCGCATTGGTCCTCATCCGATAGTGGGCGGTTTTCGTCTTACTAAGGTACTCATGGATGGCGGCAGCGGATTAAACCTCATCTATGAAACCCTTCAAAAATGGAAATTGATGGAGCCGCATTGAGCGAAGCAGCACAACCTTCAGAGGATAATCCCTAGTCGAGAAATACGCTGCAGGGAAAAATCACACTAGATGTAGTGTTTGGCTCACGGACAATTACAGGTCCGAGGAGGTCACGTTCCAAGTGGCCCCATTCGCAGCGGATATCACGCTTCTGTTAGGGCGAGAGGCATTCACAATCTTCAAGCTATACCCCACTACGGGTACATGAAGCTCAAAATGCCGGACCCAATGGGATAATCACTCTCGCCGATGATCCGGATCTGACACTCGCGCTGAAAATAAGACAGCCCAGACCGCCCTAGAGGCATTGTCCGAAGCCCTAGCGGCAGAGGAACTAACTACGCTGCGCTCCACGGTGGATAGGGACGATGTGATACTCAATAAGAGGTCCAAGTCCACCTCTTTTAAACCGATGAGCGAAATAGTCAAATTTCAGGTCCATCCAACGGACCCCACAAAGACGGCCTCCATTGGGGCACAATTAAGTCCCGATGTCGAAGCAAGACTACGAGAATTCCTTCGGAAAATTGGGACATTTTGCTCGGCACCCTTCAGACATGCCGGGAATCCCACGCAGCTGGTAGAGCACAGCCTAAATATCCTAAAAGGATTCAAGCCGATCAAACAAGCTCTTGGCGATTTTCCGAACCCAAAAGACGAGCAATGGGAGAGGAGCTAGCCAAACTCTTAGAAGCGGATTCATCGAGATATAAAACATCCGGACTGGCTAGCCAATTTAGTAATGGTACCAAAAAGGACAAATCATGGCGCCTCTGCGTCGATTTTAAAGACCTTAACAAGGCCTGTCCAAAGGACCCTTTCCCCTCCTGCATCGACCAAATCATCGATGCTACCGCGAACACGATTCATTGTGCTTCCTCGGCGATACTCCGGATACCATCAAATCAAGATGGCGGAGAAAGATCAGGCCGCAGCGGCATTCATTACTCCATATGGGCCATTCGCTTCAACACAATGCCCTTCGGACTCAAAAACGCGGCGCAACATATCAGCGCATGATTCAAACATGTCCGGCCCAGATAGGCAAAACAGTAGAGGCATACGTGAGCGATGTGGTCGTCAAGACCAAACATGTCGGAACTCTAGTAGAAGACTTGAGGGTGACATTCGACAACCTCCGAGCATATGACATAAAGCTCAATCCGGAAAATCGTCTTGGCGTACCAGCGGAAAGCTCTTGGGCTTCATCGTATCCGGTAGAGGAATTGAAGCAAACCCGGCCAAAATCCGAGCTCTGTCACAATTGGATATTCCAAAAGACCTCAAGCAGATACAAAAACTAACCGGATGCGTAGCGGCCTTAAGTTCCTTCATCTCCCATTTGGGAGAAAAGGCTCTGCTCCTCTACCGCCTCCTCCGGCGACGAACATTTGAATGGGCGGATGCTGCCTGGCCGGACTTCGAAGAAATAAAGGCCATCTGGCAACAAATCCGGTTCAGCGCGCCCAACCTGGGCGAACCTATGTTATTATATATCGCAGCAACACATCAAGTTGTCAAGCCTTGTACTTTCCCTCTTCAAAACCAGTGTACTACGTATCCTTTGTTCTAACTCCATGCAAATCCGGTACCCACATTATCAAAAGATAGCGTGTCACGGTGTTCATAGCATCCGGAAGCTGCGACACTACTTTCAAGAGTGTTCAATAACGGTGGCCTCCAAGTACCTCTCAACGATATTATAAACAATCGCGGCGCGAGCGGGCAGGATTGCAAAATGGGCTATCGAGCTCTTACCATTTGACATAACCTACAAACCACGGCGAGCTATAAAGTCACGAGTTACGGCTGACTTCGTCGCCGAATGGACCGGCGAACTCCCTAAAAATGCACGGCGTACTCTAACTGGATCATGCATTTCGACGGATCCAAAATGTTGGCTGGCTTGGGGCTGGCGTCGTCTGGCGTCCCCAGCGGAGACACAATCAATCGTACTTCAAATAATGTACATGGACTCCAACAACGCAGCCGAATCGAGGCCCTTCTACGGCCTCCGGATGGCTATCTCCATGGGCATTCAACGCCTAGAGGTGTGAGGATTCAAACCTCGCAATATCCCAAGTAAATGGAGACTTTGGCGTAAAGATCCAAAATGGCAGCTTACCATAGCGCCGTCCTAAAATGTCAGCTCGGTTTGAAGGACTCGAATTCCACCATGTAGCCCGGGATAATAACCAGGCAGCGAGGCGTGTTAACACGCATCGGCGTGAAGCGAGGCGCCGTCCTCCAAACATCTTCTGGAGCGGCTCTTTAAGCCATCCGTATTATGGGAAGAGGAGTCCGGAAATAACAATCCGGAGCCGGCTGCACCACCTAACTCAGACCATTACGACACAATCGGCGGCTCGACCAGCGAAATAACACCTTCAGCTCACGAAATGATGGCAGTAATTGCCCCGTGGACAGAACCATTCCTAGCCTACTTAATGCGGCAGGAACTTCCCGAAGACCAAAATGAGGCCCGCTGCATAGTTCGGCGATCTAAAGCCTACAAGGTCCATGAGGGAGAACTTTATAAGAAAAGCACAACCGGAGTCCTTCAAAGGTGCATCTCCGAAGAGGAAGGGCGAAATCTCCTGGCTGAAATTCACGCCGGACTCGGTGGGCACCACGCTACAGCCCGTGCCCTTGTAGGAAAGGCCTTCCGTACAGGATTTTATTGGCCGACAGCCCGGGCAGATGCTCAGGACTTAGTCCAACGATGCGTCGGCTGCCAGCTCTTTGCTAATCAGAGCCACATGCCACCCACCGCCCTCAAAACTATACCCATTACCTGGCCGTTCGCGGTCTGGGGGCTTGACATGGTTGGACCCCTTAAAGGGGGAACCCACAAGCACAAATACTTATTGGTCATGGTGGACAAATTCACCAAATGGATTGAGGCCAAACCGGTTAAAGCGGCGAGAATCCGGACCGGTGATAGACTTCATATCCGGGTAGTAGGCGTCCCCACAAAGCATCATCGCGATAACGGCACAAACTTCACGGACGACGAGGTTAAACTCTGGTGCAAAACATGGGCATCAAGCTCGATTACGCTTGATCTATCACCCCCAAACTAACGGTCAAGTCGGCGAGCAAATGGTCTAATCATGAGCGGCATCAAACCCAGACTAGTGCGGTCCCTCAAGGAATCTAACACGCACTGGGTAGAGGAGCTCGACTCCGTACTCTGGGGGCTGGGGACCACGCCAAACCGAACTACTGGATTCGCACCATTTTTCATGGTGTACGGCGCAGAGGCAGTTCTGCCCTGCGATATAATTCATGACTCACCTCGTGTGCGCATGTACGAAGAAAGAGAAGCCGAGTTGGATCGGTAGGACAGTTTGACGCCTTAGAGGAGGAGGCGGGGCGTGGCAAAGGCTCGTTCCGCATTTTATCGGCAAGCAGGCTCGAAGATATCAAAGCAGAGAAGTATGGGCCAAAACTTACAATGTTGGCGAACTTGTTCTACGCCTGTCGGACAAGAAAAAGGACAAACTTAAGCCCAAGTGGGAAGGTCCCTTCATCATCGACCAAGTCCTGACCGGCGGAGCATACCGTCTACGTAATGCATCTGACAACCGACTCGAGCCAAACCCATGGAACGCAGCCCGTTCCGAAGATTCTACGCCTAACGCCGGACTCCGGGTTCGTCTCACTCCCCCGTCCATCCTTTTTATATTTTTTACTGTCTCTTGTCCCCCTCCTTCTTCCCACTTTCTTTTTTTCAATACCTTTTATAGGCTGATTTGTGCTTTGTTCGCACACACTTGATGTGCTCCTGGCACTCATTATACCTGGGGGCTTCTTTAACTGAAGCTTATTCATACGGGCTTCATGCCCAATACATGTGTCATACTTCCGCATGTACCTTTTATTCACCATTGTATGCATCGATATGACTTAAGTTTTGGCCAAGCTGGGTTGCCTGGCTCCTGTGCTAACCCCTACGTTCCCGATTGTTCGGCTAGGAGGTAAAGGAGCACCTCTGCGATTACTACTTGCCGGGTCAGCGGATGTGTACCTCGGGACCGGGTGAAGCGAAAGCTAGCGTTCTTAAGAGAATATTCGGTCGGTGACTTGAAAGATGATTTTTTTACTTACTTATTTATCTGCCCCCAGATGCTTTTCCTGCTATTTTCGCAGTCCAGCATTGCACTTTAGGGCATGCCTCCCAGGGAAAGGAACCCTTAACGGAACTATTCTCCCTGGAAGACGTTTCTTACTAACCATGTAATATAACATAACTAGTTGGGCACTTGTCTGATAAAGCAATTATGACCCCGACGCCTTGTCTCCATGCATGCCCCGGTTCTTTTATAACCGTAAGGGTATTCGGACACACTCCGGACTATTGGGTCCCGAGGTTGAAGTGAAGCGGTCGGCAAAGACAAACGATCTACAATCCGACTAGAAGGCATTTTACATGTCATTTCAAATTACATTGTCAAACCGACTGATTGTACTCGTCCTCAATCCCATCTAACAGGCTGTCTAATTTACAGTCCTGTAGGGAATATTTCGCGGCCAGTTCTACTTGGCCGTACATCAAGCTCACAGGGATCTCCTTCCCGTCAGGCCCCGCAGGTCCGACCTCGGCCATGTGGTTTGGGTCAGCTTCGGGTAGCGTGTCTTCACCATGGCCCAGCCTCCTGGCGCCTCGACGGCAGGCCGATATCTTCCACAAGCGGGCGTCGCCGTGCTCCTGAAGCTTCTCGGCAAGCTCACCAAGGCCCTCGGGTAGGGAGCGGATGGCCATAAAGCATGAACAACGCCACTCATCGCTTTGCCGAACACGTTCGAGCAATTGCACCAGCTCGGGAAGTTAGTCACCCGTTGACTCGGGCATTTCCTCCGCGAGGCGACACTGTGAGCACACCTAATGACATATTTACATCAATCGACTTCCTCGCCAATTCGTCTTTTCAAAGGAATTTGTTCAAGCACTTACTATAAATGCCGCGGCGAAGCCGCTGATTCTCCTTCACGGAGCCAGACAGCTGGGCCCGAACACCTTTCAGCTCTTCTCCTCGCTGGGTGTGGGCATCTTGGAGCTTGTTTCTCTCTTGCTGCACCTTCATAAGCACCCTCTCGCCCGGCCTTTAGGCGACGCGAGTGACTGTTGCTTGTCCGGATCTAGTCCGGCGCCCTCCGCAATATTATTGTCGATTCACGCCGCACTTTGTTAAATAATTATCTTTTCAAAATCGTCTTACCGGTGGGGGTCTCTGTGGCTCCCCCATGGCGGCGATCTTGACCTCAATTTGGGCCTTGCACTCTTGGAGCTCTGGGATAGATGGGTATTCTTCTCAGAAGATCCTGCATCATAATTGATCCTTAAATCAGTTATTTCAACTATTTTAAGTCTCGGGGACTCTTGGCATATATAACTATTACAATTACTTACCGTATGTCTTTCACATACTGCTCGTGGCTCTGGTTAACCCATATTGGCGGCACGGAGGTGCGTGTTTCTGCATCAAAGGCATTTAACGCCTCCGGGAGAAACACGCCACGAAGAACTGTCCGCGACGCCTATGATTCATGGCGCTCTCCACCTCGAGACGGGTGGCGGACAGCTGTCGGCATCCTCCGTCGGAGGAGGCGTCCGGCTCATGCCTTGTATTCGCCTCCCCTCCGGACCATGCGTTGGAGCATGGCTGGCGGAGGCTTGATTGGCAACCTCTCCGGACCTTTGTCCGCGGCGCTCTTTTGGAAAAGTTATGAGCATTAATATACCTCCGGGATCCTTCCCTTAAAAATAGCGGTGCTCCGTGCCGTTGCGGCGATGTTTGGTTCGCGCCGACTCCTCTTCCGCTCTGCTGGGCGGGTGACCCTTGTTGGTCGCCGCTGGTTCGCTTCCCGCCTTAAAGGCACCTCTGCGATGCACCATCGGTATGGGATGGTCGAATTGGCGTGGATCAAATGATGGTGTCAAGACCTTGGTCGTAGTCACCTGGGAGGCCGAAACAAACCGGGGTAGTCAGCCGTAATGGCGACTAGGGCATTGTCTATGCTACGTTGGTGGAACACCCCGTCAATCAGCTCCACCTTTATGTCCGGATCCTCTTCGGAGGTCGGATCAAGGGATCTTTCCGGATCCTCGGGCTGTGGAGTTAGGCTTCGTATGCCCTCCACGTCCCGACGCAGCTCCTGCGTCAAAATCACAGAGTAAGATACTTGACTTTAAAAGTATGGATCGGGTAGATGAACATCCGCTTACCCAGCTCCGAGGGTTATTCATAGAAAATCCATTCAACGGATTCTTGCGGAGGAAGTCCTCCTCCTCTCCCTTGTACAAGCCGGACAGGATCTTTGCGGATCGGCTGCGAGCCTCGCCCTTTGTGGCCGTGGACGGGTGGCGTCATCTTCCCGTTGAAATCCCACATAGGGTGGCCCCTATATTGGAGTGGTTGCACCCCTCGCATAATGCACGTGGCCATGACTCCAATCATGGTCAATCCGGAGTGGGCCAGTAACCTAATCCGGCCCATTAGATAATGGACGCTCCTATCATCTTCCCGTTGAGGGCTCCGCGGGCGCCAACTCAGGCGTTTCTTCAAGGGAGCATTGTTGAACTCCGGGAGGCCGATCCGAACTGGATCCGGCAGAGGGGCGTCCTCCATGTAGAACCATTCTGAAGGCCAGTCTTCGGACGCCTTCTTCGGGGTGCCGGATAGATATCCGGTCCCGGCGACGCGCCATATTTCGGCTCCGCCGACTTGATATATCGACCCCTCATGAGAACAGGGTACGAGACAAAACAATCTCTTCCACAGCGCAAAATGGGGCTCGATGCCCAAGAACAGCTCGCAAAAAGCTACGAAGCCCGCGATGTGCAAAATGGAGGCGGGCGTAAGGTGGTGAAGTTGGAGTCCATAGAACTCTAGGAGCCACCGGAGAAACGGATGCATGGGAAATCCGAGTCCCCTTATTAGATAGGGGACAAAGCATACCCGCTCCCCTTTGGAAGGGTTGGGGACGCTCTCCGCCTGCTTTCCACCCTTGTAGGTGGCTAGTCCGGCTCGAACCGGAACCATGAAAGCTCGGAGAAGATATCCCTCGGTTTGGAGTGCCACTAGCTCGCTGTGTGGAACTGAGCATCTCCCCCAATCTCCTGGCTTAGGGCTGGGAGCGCGAGAGGAGGAGCCGCGTCGGCTACCCATGATAGAATGGATTTTTGTCAGAAGCGCTTCGATGAGAACTTGCGGATGGAGAATGGTGTGAGCTAGATCTAGATCCTCGCCTCTCTTATAGGTGGCTCGTTCGCACGGCTAGGGGGTAAAATGTAAAAATACCCCAGCCTTTCGAATTCGTACAACACGTGGAAGACGGCCATTATTGGGCGTAGAAGCCAAGGAGAGCAACATTTATAAATAAGTCGGACACTATTCGACGGGAACACGAAGATTGAAGGAGAACCCGCCTTGCAACGCCGAAGACAATATACGCGCCGGACTCGTCGTCGCTGAAGCCCAGTTCGGGGCTACCGAGGAGTTCGGACTAGGGGTGTCCGGATAGCCGAACTATCGTCATCGGCCGGACTCCAAGACTATGAAGATGCAAGATTGAAGACTCCGTCCCGTGTCCGGATGGGACTTTCCTTGGCGTGGAAGGCAAGCTTGGCGATACGGATATGTAGATCTCCTACCTTTGTAACCGACTCTGTGTAACCCTAACCCTATCCGGTGTCTATATAAACCGGAGGGTTTTAGTCCGTAGGACGAACAACAATCATACCATAGGCTAGCTTCTAGGGTTTAGCCTCTTTGATCTCGTGGTAGATCCACTCTTGTAACACACATCATCAATATTAATCAAGCAGGACGTAGGGTTTTACCTCCATCAAGAGGCCCGAACCTGGGTAAAACATCGTGTCCCTTGTCTCCTGTTATCATCCGCCTAGACGCACAGTTCGGGACCCCCTACCCGAGATCCGCCGGTTTTGACACCGACACCCAGGATTACTGTTAGCTGATGAGGCATCAACTTGGTACAAAAAATCCAAGCAAATACAGGATATGTAGTACAAGACCATTCTGGCCTGCGAGTACAACAATTGGTTTCTAGTGGTTGATGGCGGAAGCGGTTTGTGGATCATTAGTGGAACTCCATTTCCCACGGGAATAGCTGACCAGGTTAACTCCTATCTTCACGAGGCTGCTATCACCGTTGCTTAGTCTCGGGGCTGTCATCGCGACGCTCCTCTCCAAGCAAGAAATCTGGCCAAGACAATAGCCAGGGACAAGCCAGTGAGTACTTTGAATGTACTCGCAAACATTATGAACACGGGTATAATATAAGTGATAGTCATGCACTGAAATATCCCATGATCACGTCTTCGGTCATAAATAAAATGTTTTATGCATTCAAGCAGGTTATTTATATGAGCATGAAATAATGAAGTGGAAAATAAACTGCCGCAGTCGGGCGTCTATGCGACACCACATAAAGGGCTTATAAGGAAGATAAATAACAAGCAATGCCACAGTCGGGCGTCTCAGCGACACCGCATAAAGGGCATATAAGGAAGATAAATAACAAGCAATGCCACAGTCGGGCGTCTCAGCGACACCGCATAAAGGGCTTATAAGGAGAAATAATTAACGAACAGTGCCGCAGTCGGGCGTCTTAGCGACACCACAGAAAGGGCTTATAAGGAAGATAAATAACAAGCAATGCCATAGTCGGGCGTCTCAGCGACACCGCATAAAGGGCTTATAAGGAAGATAAATAACAAGCAATGCCACAGTCGGGCGTCTCAGCGACACCGCATAAAGGGCTTATAAGGAGAAATAATTAACGAACAGTGCCGCAGTCGGGCGTCTTAGCGACACCACAGAAAGGGCTTATAAGAATATATAAATAACGAGCATGCCGCAGTCGGGCGTCTCAGCGACACCACAGAAAGGGCTTATAATGTAAAGATCACCATGATTATCCAGGAGGTAGAACCGTCCCAGGGATACTCAATAATTCAAATAATATAAAGGGGTTAGTCCATAATAATAATCATCATAATCATCACGAGTCACGAATCATAAACCAAGTTCTGGTTTAGTAGTTTTCCTCCGAAGACTGACACTAAGACCGACACTTGACCCATCCTAGACTGTAGTCCTGAACTATGGACACTTCTATTCGGGTAGGTTTAATCTCTGCAGAGAGTGTACTCTTTTACCCACGAGCAACGGATTCCTTTAGTCCATCAGGACTAATTTCGTTTACCGTCTTTTAATTGAAAGCACCCTGACTTGCACACACCAGCTTAACTTACCGGTGTCTGGAATCACCCACGACACTCGTTAAGCAAAACTCTAAGTGGGGAGGCTACAACCTCGCGTAGCATGGGATCAAATTTATATCGCGCGCTCTAAGGGGTGGCCTCCCCTCTCGGTCTCAACCGGATACACCCATGCCCCCGGACCAGGTGGCATGACTACCGGCTACAACCGGTATCTTCCACCGTGGCCTCTCTGTACGGTGTGTGCTTGAAAGGGGCTGACGACTTATCGAACTGCACTTCGCTTGCGGCGGGGACAAGTGGCGAAGACGGGCAAGTATGGGGTTCTTGGAACAAGACTCGATCCGGGTCGACTCAGAGGTTTATAAATGTCCTGCATGACATATATAATGTAGTATTTCAACCAACACATCAACACTCATTATACCTTACTATGCCATACCGGACATAACCGTCCTAGCGGAGGCTGGTGACAAGCTCACGCCTACCCAAGGCAGAGGCTTTCCCAGACACCTTTCCGGTATGCATGCAAGGCATATGAGGATGATCACCACCACATGTATATACATTACTAACAGCAAGGAAAACACCAATATGCATCCATGCAAATGATCATATCACATGAAATAACAAGTCCTCCGAAATAAGGCGGTGTTATAAACGTGTCATCTAATACACCAAAATTTATTATGCCGGGTTCGAATGCTTGCCTTCAAGTTGTGGAGGGTGAGGTGCTCTCAAAACTTTTGAAAGTTTTCTCCTCTCTTCAAAACCCTAATTGAAATATATTTGAATTAACACACATTTTGAAACAGCACAAAAAAGTTGTCTGAATTTTTTGAAATAAATATTAAAATAAACTAGACAATATTTTTGAGTGGTAGGAAAAGAATCAACTCATTCAAGTTTTATTTAAAAGCTACAGCCAGTCAAAGTTTGGTCAAATCTGTTATTTAAAAAGAAAGTAAAAGAAAACGTTTCAATTAAACACGTACACGCCGAAAGCGTATTTTAGGTTTCGCTTCCTCTTACTCCAGCGTGGGACGGACGCTGAGTCACCGACAGTGGGCCCGCCGCCCATTGGTCGTTTGATTGGTCCACCTCCCTTCTTCTTCCTCTGTCCCGAAGCGAGGCGGGACTCGCGACTGTCGCCGTGAACAGCGGGTCCTTGTGGGGAGCTGAGGCGGGATGGATCCGCAGATCTAGGGCGATCCTTCCGGTGGTTGCAGGGTTGTCGGAGGTGGAGGGATTCGCCATCGACGAGCTTCGCGGCGGCCGGTGGTTTCGGGAGCGAAGTGAGTTTGTGGTTATGGTGGCTCTCCGTCGCAGCTGGGGGTCTGGGTGGCACCGCAAGAAGGAGTGGAGTCGTTTGGTGGTGTTGGGAGGGCCGGGGAGGCTCTTGTTGTGCCGAACGGAGCTAGGAGGTGGCGGTGGCCGAACTGGCCGGAGTTGGTGAAGACGGCCTCTTCCCCCTCAATTGACGGCAACGGGGGCACTAGGAGGATGGTGTGATGCTGCCCGAGTGCTCGGATGGGCTCGGAGCTTCTTAAATAGGCACGTCAAGGCGGTTCCGCGACGGTTGAGGGATAAGGTTGCCGGCGACCGTCTTTCTGTAGATAGGGCGACGTGGCGGCGACGTGAGCTAGGGGACGAGGCTGCGGATGAGCTTGAAGTGCTCAAGGGGGCAGCTAGCGAGCGCTGGTGGCCTGGGCGGCACCGACCGAGGCAGGGGTGCGCTGCGGACACCGGCGTGCCGCCAAGGGTTCTCACGGCGGTGCTGCTGGGCACCAGGGCCTGCTTGGCGTGACGCGGTGAGTAGGGGAGTGCGTGGCGTGGTTCTGCTGTGGTGGCAAAACCAGGGGCGCGACGCGTCGGCTCGGGCGCGGCACGTGCAAAACGCGAGATCTGCTCGCGCCCATGGCACGCACGGAATGTGCTCGGCGAAATGCCATTGCAAGCTAGGGGGCTCTAAACCACAAGAGGGTTAGGAGGGTGGGGTCATAGACTAGGGCAAAACCACTGGACATGCTGGTTTGGTCAGGGGATCAAGTCCACAGTGCAAATAAAAACTCATGTCAAAACTGATCATGCCCAAAAGGTGTTTGACAAAATGCCAGGGGCACTTAGGCATTTCTTGGAGTGGCCAAAACTTCCACAGTGGGGTCTCTTTAGATGAAAGAGAGGGTGGTGAGGTTAGTTTGCCCAAAGCTCAAACTTGCTAGTGCAAGTCTTGCAAAACTTCAGATCTGGACAGAAAGTAAATGGCATTACCTCACGAACCAAAAATGATCCAATGGGTGCATGTTCCTGGACTTAGAGGTTTAACAGGGAGGACTATAAGTAGGGAAAAGACTCAAGGATAAAGGGGTAACTAAAAATGTGGTTGCTGTACAAATCCTCAAGTTGGACCAGAATAGAAAAGAGGTTGATTTACTCAATTTTTTCAAAGAACATCACTAGGTTTTTGCAAAAAGTTGAATTGCATGCTATTACTGACATCCCATAATTTTGGTGGAAGCTAGAAAGAATTATTTAAATGGGTTGTTGTGACGCCCCAAGACCGGAGCTTCAGTTGCCTTCCAGGGTTTCCGAGTTTTGCCATGTGATTTGTTTTGTGTGTGCTTTCATCATGTCATCTCTTGCATTGCATCATGTCATCATGCCATCATATCATTATTTTTTTTTTTTAAATCAACTAAATAAATCGTATGGATTTTTCGATCCATTTAAATCGAGGGCGTTACAAGTTGGTAATCAGAGCCTTCCCCGACTTAGGAGCCCCCTACTTGATTGTTTGCTGGCGTTGTTGAGTCTAGAACGGAAAATGTTTTGAGTCTTAGGATTATATATATCGGAGAGTAGGATTCTTTTTACTCCTCAGTCCCTTCGTCGCTCTGGTGAGGTATCCCGACGAGAGTTTTGACTTTTCTCTCCTCAAATTTCACTAAAAAATTTTAGGATCACGCTGGTATCTTGGAATCGTTCAGATGGTTTTGTGACGAGAACATTGTTCTTGGTGCCTCCCGACATTTAGGGGTTGTGGCGGTGTCCGGGAGTTGAGCTCGAGGTCTTTGTCGTCACAATTTTATCGCTGCGATTCTGGAATACCGAGTTTTACCGACATCGAAATCTCTTTTGTGCAGTTGTTGGTGAGATAACCCCGATAGCCAAAGATCGTGGCGAAAAGGGAGTATTGCCATGACTTGTATAACGGATGCTTCTCGAAGGTCGAGGTCCACGATTTCGAGGATTTCTTGGTTATGTGTTGACGGATGGATACAATTTGGATCTAGGTATTGTTAGTTTGGGTGATATATTTTGTGTCCCCAGATCCCCAACACCAGATTGCATAACCGTAAAGTTTCGGGAGTTTATAGGTGGGAATTCAAGTAGCTCCTAGAATATCTTTCCGACAGATGCATGATATGGGATTGGGTAAATCTCTATCATATGTGTTTGTTCCGGCTTATTCTGCAAGTCAAATCCTTTGTTTTTGTTCCGTTTTGTGGTATTCAAGTTGCTTCAATGCCAAGTGTTGATTCCATACCTTTCCTAAATGGTGTTCTCATATTGCTATGTGAATACTAATCCTTCTTGATCACTGAGCTTGTCTTGTTAATTCTTTTCCAACCGGCGTGCTTCTCTTCAAGTGGATCCGATCATTCCAACATTCGCAAGATCAATTCTAACCTTTTTCTCAACGGTGTTCGTTTCATCCGACCCAAGTTGTTTTGATTTCCCGCCCTCCCACCCTTTTTCTTCAAGGACTCAGATTTCTTAATCAAGTATCCATTTTATTGAGTGAAGTTTCTTCATTCTTTTCTTTCAATGTTCTATCCGGTGATTTCTCGTGAAGACGCTAAGGAAGCTTTAACCTTATCATTGTTCCATTCTAATTTTCTTCTCCGGTGGATTTAATTCAAGATTTCGGTGTTCATCTTATCACTTTTCCCTCTTTTCACAATGTTTTCTCATGCCGGTGCACCTCGTATTTTTCACTTCTTGTTATTCAATTGTTACGGAGTGTTGAAGATATCTCAGAAGATTCTAGTTTCCATTCTCAATTCACTCAAGTTCTTTTGAGATTGTTATCTCATTCAAGCCATTTAATTCAACCGGTGCAATCTCTCTTTTCAAGCAATCGTTCAACGGTGGTTCCTTTGAGTGGGCCCTAACCCACAGGTCTTTTTCCAGGATCTTACCTAACTCTTCTAATTTTTCAAGAGCTATTCCCAAATTCATTGCAAAGTTTGACGTAAGAATGAGTTATCATCAGTCAAATGTCTTTCTCCAAGATCTTTCAAATTCTTTTCATCGTTGGTTCAACCTTTCTAATTTTCATTCCGGAGTGCTTCAATAATTCATGGTTATGTTTCTCGTCGTCATTCTCGAATTTTGAAGACCGAAGAAGAGTTTCTCTTATATCTTGCTTCATTCTCTTCAAGATTCATGGTTCTAGCTTGATGCCATCCTCTCATAATTGTTTTGATTGTGAGAATTCTTTTCATCCACCCGGAGTATTTCAGGAGTCTTTTCAGTTTGATTCTCCGGAGCCCATCATCTCATAATTATTCATTCAAGCGTTCAACTCTTGTTTTTCCAAATCTTACCGGTGCATCATTCAAGTATTATCCAATCAGCTCGTCATCTATTCGTTCACTTGTATCTAAATCCCCTCAAATATCTTCATTCGTTTTCTAATTCTTCCCGGTGTTTCTTTATCTTTTCTTCGTTCATTTTCAATTCTTACGGTGCTCTTCCTTCGCTATCATATAGATTCATTTGTTGTTTCCAAATCCCACCGGTGGTTCCATCAATACCTTCTCAAGTTTGCGCTACAACTCTATCTGTAATCATTTTCCAATGAGATTAAGTAGTATGACAAATCCATTGCTTGTCACCAATTTAATTGGTGAAGGATGAGCATAATGTAATTCTTATTCTTGTTCTATCGAGTAAATTCAATTCCTTATTCCGGAGGTTCATCAAAATTCTTGGTTTCATTTGTTCATCTTTTCTTTCCGGAGTTCAAAGTTTTCTCGGTTATATCATTTCAAAGCTTCATCTTAACACTGCAAGGCTTCACCTTGTGTTTTCAACTTCTCTTTCTGTTATCATCCTTTTATTACCGGAGTTCTTCATGGAGGCTCTACATGATGGTTCGTCAAGGATTCTTTTCTTTTCTCCAATTGTTCATCAAGATTTCTCGCGGAGTTAAGATCCGTCAAGCTATACTCTAAAATAAACATGGTGCTCAACACATGTTTCGTTTTGAGGCGTTCAAGCATTCTTCTTCTTGCATTCCAAAGTGCAATGCTCTCTATCTTATCTTTTGAGATGGTGTTATGTCATTGTTGATAATTTTCCTTCGCGTTTCATGATTCACAGATTTTTAAGAGTGACATATTTAAATCCATCATTTTATCTTTGTTCATGAGATATTTAAATCCATCAATCTCTTCATTGGAGTTATCTTGGGCTATATTTCACCTAAAGCTTTCCCTAAGGATTGTTGCTATTTATGGTGCTTATAAATGACCCAAGTTCTTCATTTGTCCTCTCGGTGAAATAAGTTTCTCGTCTCCTTGTTGATATCAATCCAATCAATTGTTTCCGTTGGTGGCAGAAGCTCACCTCATAATTTTGAGATGTTTTTCATAAGCCCACTACAAGCTTATTCTTTCCGTTGTTGTTTTTCAAACAACTCCGTCCTATCCTTGTTTGTAAGGATGCTTCATTCAAATTCATTTGTGGTAGAAGTTGTCATTTTCTTCTCCATCCCTTTATCCCAACAATCTAGATTCTATTCTTTCGTTTCGAAGGCATTGTGATGTTGCTCTCTTCGACCCATCGTCTCGTTTTGCCAAGATCATGTTCTTTTCTTGCATTATCCATTTAACCGGAGTGTTGTGTCTTCTCTTCAAATTCTTTTCATCTTATCAAGTTTTCCTTCTTCTTTTAGTCGGAGTGCTGCCCAAATTTTATCAATCTTATTCCTAGTCTATATAGTTTTAACCGGAGTGGTTTCAATATCTATCTTATCACTAAACCTCTTGGTTTTCGTCGTATCCCTTGTTCCTCTTTTCTAACAGAGTGTTTTCAACTTTCTTCATCTTCATTGTTTTCTTTCTTTCATTTTGTTCAACCTCTCAAGGTTCTTTGGTTTCACTAAATCTGTCGGAGAAGCAACTTTGTTTTACCTCTTCCTCTTCCGCTTTTCTCCGGTGCCATCCTAGATCTCGGGACGAGATCCTCTCGTAGTGGTGGAGTGTTGTGACGCCCCAAGACCGGAGCTTCAGTTGCCTTCCAGGGTTTCCGAGTTTTGCCATGTGATTTGTTTTGTGTGTGCTTTCATCATGTCATCTCTTGCATTGCATCATGTCATCATGCCATCATATCATTATTTTTTAAAAAAAACTCAACTAAATAAATCGTATGGATTTTTCGATCCATTTAAATCGAGGGCGTTACAGTTGTAGTGTAAAACTGCTCACTGGACTAGATTTTAAGATAAGGTGTAGAGCTCAAAATATTTAAAGAACAGAAGATATTTTTGCATAAAAGTGGTTTAAATACATCACATGACATCTCCAAATTTCTGTGAGATTTTTGAATGAATTTATAAAAGGGTTGTAGTTTAAATGGGACCCTAAACTTATAAAAACCAATTTAGAGAAACCAAAGCTCAGGGGGAAAAATAATTATATAAATAATCCTACTGATAAAGAATTGTTTTATTTGATAGAGTAAGAGAGTCCAAAAAAAATTGGGTGGTTCTCACTTGGGGTAAAAACTCCATAATAACCAAGAAAGGAAAGGTTTTGAAAACAAGAAAGTCCAAGAAAAGGAAAAAATTAAATTTCCTGGCAAGATTTTAATTAACAAAACAAGGTTAAAATTTTTTGGGTGTCACAACACTACCCCCCCTTAAGAAAAATCTCGTCCTCGAGATTTGCTAGGAGCTGCTTTAATAAAAATAATACGCATTAAAACAAAAATGGCTACAGTGAGAGGGCAATAAGTGGTGCAAAAATACAGTGTGGGACACTTGCGCTGCATGGAAAAATCTACGGTTTTTGGGGAGAAATGAGCGATTTCTACACTGGATATGAATTTATAATAACTTCTAAATTTAATAATATGCTGGTCGTACCCGAGAGCACAGGGCTCTCTCTGGCTGACAGGTGGACCCGGGCCCACGGTCAGCCTCTTCTCCTTCCTCCGGCTCTTTCTTCTTCCTCTCTCCCGCGCGCTTTCCCGCGCTTTCTCCACCATCGACGCCTAGCGTGTAGGGTATCTAGGCCGTACTGCGGTAGTGCGTGGCGTGCTAGCTGCCGGTGCAGCATGCACTCACCTCATGAGCAGTCGCTGTCGGCCTTGCTTTCATGGATTCATCCCCGAACACCGGCGGTCGGGCGACGAGCGGCACTGGTGGACCTCGCCCACCGTACACCGAGTTCGAGCTATAAAACGGCCGAGGTGTTCTCCTCCTTTTCCTCGCACCTGGCCTCGCTCCTCCTTCTCCCTCCTTCTCCTCTGTTTCCGTTGGCCGGAGCTCGAGACGAGGCTCTAATGGCGGAAGTGGTGCCGGACTGGTACGTGATCGTGCTGTGCGGAGGGCTAGCAGCGGTGCTGGGGCTCTCCGTGCTCCTGTGTGTGATGATCCTCGATGATCTTCACGATGCCGCTGCTCGGGTGCTGGCTCTCCGCGGTGGCGGTGACCACGAGGAGTAGGTGGGGTGTGTCGGGTGCTAACTGTTGTTCGGAGGTGCTTAGTTAGATGCAACACAGTTGCAAAATTTTGCAAGCGGTGTATGTGTTCGTGTAATTGTGGTTGTGAGTCTGCTGCCGTGGTGCTGCGTGAAATAAATAATCTATGTCGTGAGAATATATATGCTGCAGCAACTCAGGGAAAAGAAAACTCACTCCAGGATTTCACCGCGAGAGAAAACCGTAATACACTAGAGTCAAACGGCAATAGAACTACTCAATTTAATAGAAACTAAAAGATTTACTCGCCGCGAAAAACTCGGGGTTCCACGCATAAGTTACAACACATAAACACAGTTGCAGGAGTAAACACAGCAGTTGACGCCTATAATAAAAACGGTAATCGGACGGGTCCCGAGAAAACGCTTCCGGCATCGATACACTCTTCTCCTATCGGAGAAAGTGGATTGACCATCGATGAATGTGTCTCTCCTGGTCGGGCCTCGTGATTCGCCGATGGCGATCTCGAGGATTTAAATCAGCGAGGCTCAGAGATAACCCATCACATGTTGGGTTAAACGTTCTTGAGCGGCGACGATCGACAAGGTTGGCCAGATCGGTCTCTCTCAATTCGCCCACCGAAAAGATGTTACCTCCGGTGCTGCACGGCTCGGAAAGTAATAATACCCTTGTTCGCTGGCATAGGGCACCGCGAATCGAAGGCGAGCAAGTGCTTCATATGCAGCAGCTTCTACGGCCATATGCGGGGTCGGCATAGATATCCCTACGAAGGAGACCTCCGTTGGATCTTGGTTTGGGTTTACGGGAGGGATGTATACTGCTGCCCAATATCTCGAGGTGGAAGGGGTGATTCTCGATTTGAAAAGCTCGTACTGGGGTGGTTGGGTAGCGCCCATGGTACTGCAGGTAAAATCCCACAATATCTTGACAAAACTACCCGGGGTTGCATCAGGAGTTCTCAGATAAATACTGGGGCTCGGCATGGCAAGAAATGGTTGTGAGGATGGTGCACAAGGTGAGGGGTGCTTGGCAGGGTCATGCAGTGGCCCTTTTATAGCACCGGAGATGGGTCATTTACCGTGGTAAAAGGTAAAGAATTAGTCGGCTCAGCTTGGGGTCAAGCTACAGATACACACATCTCACTAAAGTGATGTATCACTGTGGGGGTTGTCAGGGGCGGTTTTTGGTAGCTGTGCCCGGCAAATATGCAACTGCGTGCTTACATTCACATGCAAGGCTATAGAGGCACAACGACAGGCGGTGTTTATTCGCAAGGTCACACGGTTACAAAGCGGGGATACACTGGGACTCGACACTACTCAAGCGACTTAGTCTACCTCGTTTACATCTAAGCGGGTGTTCCTTGTGGATGTCGAGGCTTCTCCACGGGTCTCACCGTCGGAATTAGCTGGAGAGGGTTGAGGGGCTGCAGGCTCGGGGTAGCGATGATGACCATCTCAGGGATTGTTGGCTGCAATCCCGTTGGAGTGTGCTCCCAAGAGGCGACGAAGCACTTCTGGGGTCATCAAAGTACCTTGGTTGATGGATGGGGCTGACCTCAGGGTCTCTATCGGGTGTCCGAACAGCACGACTGGGTTGTTGGCGTCGGGCTCGTTTTCTTCTCTCGCCGGGGCTCGACGAACCAGCTCTCCACGAGCAGCGATCAGATCAATGGTGATTTGATCGAACAGTTCCTCTAGTGCACCTACATAACGCACTAGGTGCAGCAAAGCAGGATCCGTCTCGTGATCTCCGTTGGCAACTTGGGGTGGTCTACCATACCCTTCACGCCTGGGGTAGTAGTGGAACGAGCGACAGTTAACTCTAGGCGACAGGTGCCTGAGATGAACTATGGCCTCTCGAACAGCTAGTTGGATGGCTTGTGGCTCAAAGGAAGTTGTTCTTCCGGTGAACTCAGAGGCGCCGGGTGCTAGACCCCTCACCAGATGTGTACAAATGGCCTGAATTGACAGCTCTCACCACTCATGGGTCCTTGGTACACAACATATTCAGGTGGCTCTTCTAACGCATAGGCACGGCGGGTGAGGTGTCACAGCCCTAGAATTGCTTGACATTAGTTGCATTAAGGCATTCATGTCATCATGTTAATTTTCTCAGAAAGTTGAAATGGGGAGGACCAAGCCCTAGCACTAAAACAATTCAAATAGGTTCAACTTCAAAATATTTTCAATGAACCCAAAATGTTTTGGAGATGTTCATGATTTTGATAGAGGTGGAAGCCCTTCCAAAAATGATGAACATATCTTATAGGTCATTCTGGATTTTTGAATTAAATCTTAAACTATTTGACTTTGGGCATTTAAACACTATAAATAATTTAAATGCTCAAATAATGTTGGAAGTATTTGTGGGCCATAGAAATAATTCAGAAAGTGCCCGTGAATATTTTCAGGATTTATAAAATTGATTTGGTTTTTAAAACTGGATCAAAAACAAACTGCAAAATAGAAAACAGAAAACAATAAAGGAACAGGGCTCACCTGACCTACCTGGCGCCCAACCGGCCCAGCCTTTCTTCTCCCCCTCCCCACGCTGGCCCACTCCAGCTGCCCAGCCCACCACCGCCTCCTCCTGTCGCCTTTCTCCTCTGCCAGAGGGAGGCGCAGGCGCGACGCCAGGCAGAGACGCTGCAAGGCCACGCAGCAGCTCCCTGCCTGCTTCACTCCGACGCCCTGGACGCCTCCCCGAGCGCCACGCGACCCCCTGGCTCTCTCTCACTCTCTCCCGACCCCTCCCCTTCCTCTCTCTCTCTCCTCACGCGACCGAGAGCCGCCTGCCGCCGCTCGCGTAGCCACGGCCACAGGCCCTCCTCGCCTCGCCGACGTGTCCATGGCCTCCGCTTAGCCCTCTCCTCCTCCTCACCAAGTCCCCGACGCCGAGCACCCCGAGGCGCCGCCCCACCATTTCCCCCTCTCGACCCGGTCGCTGCCGCCCACTCGCGCGGCCCGGTGCCCACCCGAGCTCACCGACGGCCTCATCGCACTCACGGTGAGCCCCGAATCGATTCCCCTTTTCTCCGACTCATTCTCCCCTCGAGCTACCACTCCCACTGCGGATCAAACTCGCCGCCGCTTATGTCCGCTGGCCGACGTGCCTCCGCCACCTAGTGGCCCGGCTGTCGTGCTCAACCTCTCCTCACTGCATAGGTCACGAGGTGCCTCAGACGAACCCCCGGCCGCTGTGGCCTCGACCCGAAGCGTGCCCGAGCTTCCCCCAGATAGCTCGTCAGCCGGTGCCTCACCGGCCGCCTGAGCTCTAACCACCCCACCAAGAGCCTCACCATCCCCAGCTCCCTCAGAGGTAACCTCCCGACCCTTTTGGTGGCCGGAACAGCGATATGCACTTGCGCCGGCGTCGCGGGCTCGGCTGGGCGGCTAAACGCCGGCGCCCATGACTCACTGACCGGCGTGGGTTGACCCACCGCCGGTTTGACCTCCCTCTCCCCATCGACATGCGGGCCCCGCCTGCTAACTAATCCAGTTTAGTTCTAAACTAATTTAACTAACCTAGATTAGTGCTACTTAACTAGGTTAGTTTAGTTAGTCACTGACATGTGGCCCCACACGCCAGTTTGACCTGGACCGCCCAGCTGACCGCTGACGCCACATCGACGTCAGTCGACGCATAATACCCTTTTCGGATTTAATTTAATTCAGTAAATTTCAGAAAATACCCTAAACTTCTAAAAATCATATAAATTCAACCGTAACTCGGATGGAAATAATTTATATATGAAAATGATCAGAAAAATATGAAGAATCTGTTTATGCCATGATCATGCATGTTTGAAGAAGTTAACATCACTGAATAGGATGAATCATGATTAGGTAATTTATGAAATAGCATTTTGAGTTGGAATTCAACCTTGTTTGAATTCCACTCCAACTAACTTGGATTATTATTGCATTAGGTGAATTCAGTACCTTAACATGATCATGCATCATATATGTGCATTGCATTGATTGTGCTCTCTCTTGTTTGCGGTAATTGTCCCTCTCGATAGACGATGTACCGACGATGAGTTCAATGACACCGATGAAGAACTATATTATCTTCGAAGTGCCGTGCAAGCAAAACCCCTTGTTCATTCCGATATAATCCCACTCTCTCGCCTCCTGCTCTATTTTACTGCATTAGAACAACAACGACTCATGTGTTACTTGCTCATGTAGCTGAACCCTTGATCCTTTGCATGACCTGTCATTCCACAAGAATTAGATGAAACCCACTAGCATGAGTAGGAATTGTTTGAGCCATGTTGTGCCTACTCATTTATGCTTGTTTGTCATGCCTGCTACGCTTAGAGTTGAGTCGGGTCTGATTCATCGGGAATGAATTGGAATTGTTATGAACATGTCCTATTGTGTGTGAGCTAAGTGTGTGAACACGATTTGGTAAAGGTAGCGGTGAGAGGCCATGTAGGAGTACATGGTGGGTTGTCTCATTGCAGCCGCCCTAAGAACTGAGATCTGTGTTTGTGATCCATGAACTAGCTACTACCACGCATTGGGCCCGAAACCAATGGACCCTCTCGGCTTCTTAACCACCCTTGCTCATA
This sequence comes from Aegilops longissima, assembly GCA_021605205.1. Lineage (NCBI taxonomy): Eukaryota > Viridiplantae > Streptophyta > Magnoliopsida > Poales > Poaceae > Aegilops > Aegilops longissima. Next base: position 99,909,274 of record CM038678.1, on the reverse strand, counting down.
GTCCGGAGTTGCAAGTAGTTTCGTGTTTGTAGCATGTGGGGCCGCACGCAACGCTGACCTTAGGGGTGGGTTGTGTTGCGGTAGGCACTGTGGTTCGTGTACCGAAAGTGCCCGCTTGGTATCTCGGGAACCCCGCACACATCGCTCGGGCTGTATGGGAAACCTCGCCGGACTCCTGCGGATGGAACCCGAATAGGCGATAAACCTGGACTAGGGACTTGAGTGTTTAGGTAGGCTGAGGCCGACACCCACGCTGGGCTTCCGCTGAAGGTTGCCGAGTACATGTCGGTAAACGCATTTATAAGTGGTGAGAGCGTGTGAAGAAGTATACCCCGCAGGTTAAATATGATCTATTCAATAGCCGTGTCCACGGAGAAGGACTTCGGTTGCCTATATCAGTTCATAGACAAGTGAAAGTGGATACTCTAAAATGCGCAAGATAAGCGTGAGTGCTATGGATGGCGTTCTCGTAGGGAGACGGAGCGGATCCATAGTGGTGTATTGATATGGTGAATATGTGGACTCGTAGCGCCACCTCAAAAGAGTTACTTGCAATGTAGTTTAGGATAGCCACCGAGTCAAAGCTGGCTTGCTGCAGTCAAACTCCACCACCCCTTTTGATAATGATGCATATGTAGTTAGATCTCGATGTAAGTCTTGCTGAGTACAATTGTACTCACGCTTGCTTATTTTATGTTTTGCGAGAGACGCTGGCCTCGCTAGTAGTTCCACGTGGACTTCGACGCTTAGCTTGTTACCTCAGCCACGATCTTGTGCCTCGGCAGATTTGGTAGATAGTCGCTTCTCAGCCTTTTTCATTTATAGTTGTCTCGTACTCGACATGATTAGCTTCCGCTTGTGCTTTGACTTGTATGTTTCGAGTGTTGGGTCATGAGACCCATGTTTGTAATATCTCGCTCCTCGGAGCCTAATGAATAATATCTGAGTCGAGAGTTATGTTGTGATGCCACGTCAGTATTTACACATATTGAGCATATTGTGTGTATGTTTGAAATGCTTGGTATGTGGGATCCGACAAACTAGTTGTTTATCCTTGGCAGCCTCTCATATGGGGAAATGTAGTCTCGTGCCTCCGAGCGATAGTAGTCCGCTTCTGCCCGGTTCACCGGAGTCCTCGCTAGCCCAAAGACTACCGCTTGGACACTTGATCTGGCGGCATGTGTTTCACTTCGTTCCTATGTCTGTCCTTCGGGAAATGTCACGCGGTGTTATTCGAGTCCTGCCTAGCCTGCTACAGCCCGGGATACCGAGTCCTGTTAGCCCAGTGCTACAGCCCGAATATATACGTTGATGACCGACATGCTCGATGTGATTCATGTATGCCTGTCCCCATGGGTTAGTGCCGCTTTGGGTTCACGACTAGCCATGTCGGCCCGGTTCTTTGTCATATGGATGCTAGCGACACTATCATATACGTGAGCCAAAAGACGCAAACGGTCCCGGCCATGGTAAGGCGACACCGTGGGAATACCGTGCGTGAGGCCGCAAAGTGATATGATGTGTTACATGCTAGATCGGTGTGACTTAGGATCGGGTCCCGACAGCGTTGGTATCGAGCCTCGATCGTCAGAGGATTACCAAGCCAAACTGGTCAAGTTGTGTCTAGAAATGCTTTAGTTATATAAGGGAATTGATTGTGGAAGGAACGAAGGCTCTTTTTACTCCTTATACCTCATGGCCTTTCGATCTGAGTCATCCTCTTCTCTTCTACGGGTTTAAGAACTAGGCTTCTCATCTATCCATTAGGATGACGTGTTACTAATCCATAGACCTATAAGATTGTTGGTTTTAATCCCCGCTCAGTTCCTACTATTTCGAATGATAACCGCTGATCTCGAATCTTGTTATGATGTTGTTGAGTGGTTATGCCACCTTTCCGCAGGATGTCTCAAATCATTTTGAGCATTTACAGCCGTTATGTCTGTCCGAGTCATCCTGTGTCTCTAAATAGTCCGATGCATTTGCAAATCCTTTCTTCTCGTTCCCGATGTCCTTTTGGGCCGATTAAGCACACTAACCAAGAAGTTGAGGTACTCCATTGCCTCGACATATATGTTGGAACTATTATTATGACCCTAGATGTTTAGGAAGTCACCTAGCAATTTAGCAATGCTTTTGTATCCCAAGTGTGATGATTCTCGCCATCATTTTGAAAGCATCCGTGATGCCATTTAGTAGTAGGTATTCTACTCGGGTTCTTGAACCCGAGATTCATCCTACTTCATGTTGTTAGTATTTGCTAGTGCCTTTAGGATATTAGTAACCTTGCGATAGTCCTCAAGTCCGTGGTATTCTCCTTCTTCCAAATACCATGAACCGCTTATGGCGAAGTTCTTTGAGCCAAAAGATCACAATAAGAGTGCTCTTGAGGAGTTCTCCATTCATAATTGTGAATCTGCCAATTCTACCTTTCTCGCATGGGTTATCCAGGAAGAAATGTTGAGCTTGCTCGACATACTAATCTGTGCATCCACAACTCAGAAAATTATATGTTCCTTTGAGTTGTTCTCTTAGATGCCTTCGACCTTCATCTATCAATTGATAGCCAAGGGTATGTGTGCATTTGTGTTCATCGATGCATTTTATCCTTGTGGTCCGTCAAGCCATTCTATTCCGGAATGACTAGGAGAAACAAACTCCAGTACCTCATCCATTTCTAGGATTGGGTCAAAGTAGTTGTATCCCGCAGATCAAAACGCCAATTCAGCTTTTGATTATGTTCTACCCTGAAGTATTGTCATCTTATGTCAAGAATGTCATGGGAATTGCACAACCTCCTAGGAATTCTTGATGCAGTGATACTTCTCACCATCATCATTCATTCCTCGGTCTTCGTGTTGTTGTAACCGGAATGCCGACAAGTGAATTGTGATGTGTGAAATCAATACTCCGAGCAACTTGTTGCTTGGCAGCTAATGGACATTATCCTCATTCTTGGCATGTTGGTTATTAAACCATCATCCTAAGATTGATCGTGCTACCTAGTCCTTATTTCTGGTGCACACTTCGATTGATGAGTTAGGATTGTGTCAAGTCCTCACTCGTTCAATCATATCGTCTTGCCCTCAAAAGCAAGATTGCTCTCGAGTTTAGTAACATACGGTGGTTCGTGACTTTCCAATTATCTTCTTGGAAGTGTTACCGGGTTGTTCCCTGACTGTTATGTTGAGCTCGTGATCAAGTTGGTTCCTTGTGAACCACCCTTTCTCCAAGAATCTGTGTTGGATATCCCTGAGCTAGTTGGTTAAGCTAGACAATAACTTGGAGAGTTGGAAGATAGAAGCTTGCCTAACCTAATTCGATCCAAAGGGATATTCTTGTGTAGTATGTGTTGAAGAAGGATGATATCTTCATCGATTGGTCCCTGTGATCAGTTGCTGGATCTATTGTCCTACCAATTCTTTGACTTGAGTATGGGCCATTGTCAAGTCAAATCAGAACCAACGATATTCGTAATGTTGTCTTACTCGTGGTTGATCCTTCGAGCATACACCATTACATTTTTTTGGTCTGACCAATACTATCACGTGTTCACATGATGGTGGAAGTCCAGTGATATGGAAATTCCGATGAGTTGCTGTTGAGCCCATTAGTAGCATTTTGTCTCCCCCATGAGTCATGTTGAGCATCAACCTAGTATTGGAAGCTTGTGTAAGCATTTCTTCGTGTTTCGTTCAGGAAGCATATGTTTGGATGAAAGTAGTGACTTCCTCTAGTTCATGTGCATCTGATGTAAGTTGCCGCCATGAACTTGAGAAAGGTTTGTTTTGCCTCTTCTGGAATCATCCCAAGTCCGTCATGCATGTGCGAAGTATTCTATGGTTTGATAGACTGATCATCTTCATTCCGTATGTATTCCTAGCACACCAAGCCACTGATTGATTTGTTCAAGGAAAGGAAGTTCCTTCTTAAGAGCATGCCTTATGCAAGGACTTCAATATCCTCGATCATGGTTCCCCACCTGAACTCGGTAGTGTTTGTTTTAAGACTACCATGTGGTCATGCTTGTCTAGGACAACGTGTTCACATGTTTGTAGCAAACCAGCTCATGTTTTGGAGCTTGCTATCATAGTTCATATCCCGAGAATCTCGCAACGCCATCTCGTCGAATTGTGTTGCAACCCTTCCTATCGCATATGATAAGTCTGAAATATCCTAACACCAACCAGATCTGAATCTCAGCAGATATGATGGTTGGAACATTCAACAGTTGCATTTCGCTCCCAGCTTGCACCGCCCTTGTGCTATCTCGCTATAGACTGCCTTCTTAGCAATTCTTGTCCAGGTTTATCTTCAAAAGTGGACTTACCATGGGTCCCCCCACCTTCGATGATAAGCAAATCATCCATTGCGTTGTCTTCAACAAGGTAGTCCACATCATTCATTCTAGTCCGGTGTACCATTCCTTTGCATTCCACCTCATGATCGCTTGTGATTGCCTTTAGGCTGGTATGGAGAGTCTCAATGATCTCTAATTCAAAAGTAATTCTTTTTGCCACTTAAGGAATAGTTCTTTGCCACCTTTCTCGAGGTGTCCTGCACGGATCATGGTAAATATTTTCTCGCCACCTTGACACCATCCACCATCTTCCTAAAGCGTGGAATTGTTGACCACTAATCAAACCTCGTTGTTGTTCTTCCATCCCTCTCGATGCATTTGGTGTCTCAACTCGAGATGTGTCACCGTCTCAGTCCGTAATGTCGATCATGTTTGCTTAATCTTCGTGAAGGTCGAATCATGTAGGGTTCTCCCCTTCTTTCTGTTGTCGTGTCGGGTGAAGATCTCGAAGACATCAAGACCAAGAAGATGGAGTGAACCAACATCTTCGAGAAGGCAATTGGATCATGGAGATTGTAATAGTTTGTGACCTCCTTTTCCTCTTACTCACGCCTTGAATCTCGGGCTAGATTCTTGTTTAGTGGGGTGAGTTGTCACAGCCCTAGAATTGCTTGACATTAGTTGCATTAAGGCATTCATGTCATCATGTTAATTTTCTCTGAAAGTTGAAATGGGGAGGACCAAGCCCTAGCACTAAAACAATTCAAATAGGTTCAACTTCAAAATATTTTCAATGAACCCAAATGTTTTGGAGATGTTCATGATTTTTGATAGAGGTGGAAGCCCTTCCAAAAATGATGAACATATCTTATAGGTCATTCTGGATTTTGAATTAAATCTTAAACTATTTGACTTTGGGCATTTAAACACTATAAATAATTTAAATGCTCAAATAATGTTGGAAGTATTTAGGCCATAGAAATAATTCAGAAAGTGCCCGTGAATATTTTCAGGATTTATAAAATTGATTTGGTTTTTAAAACTGGATCAAAAACAAACTGCAAAATAGAAAACAGAAAACAATAAAGGAACAGGGCTCACCTGACCTACCTGGCGCCCAACCGGCCCAGCCTTTCTTCTCCCCCTCCCCACGCTGGCCCACTCCAGCGGCCCAGCCCACCACCGCCTCCTCCCTGTCGCCTTTCTCCTCTCGCCAGAGGAGGGCAGGCCGACGCACAAGACGCCACAAGGCCACGCAGCAGCTCCTCGCTCGCTTCACTCCGACGCCTGGACGCCTCCCGAGCGCCACGCGACCCCAGCTCTCTCACTCTCTCCCGACCCTCCCCTTCCTCCGCTCTCTCTCTCCTCACGCGACCGAGAGCCGCTGTCGCCACCGCTGGCCGTAGCCACGGCCACAGCCCTCCCTCGCCCGCCGACGTGTCCATGGCCTCCGCTTAGCCCTCTCCTCCTCCTCACCAAGTCCCCGACGCCGGAGCACCCCGAGGCGCCGCCCCACCATTTCCCCCCTTCGACTCCGCCGGTCGCTGCCGCCCACCCGGTGCGGCTGCCCACCCGAGCTCACCGACGGCCTCATCGCACTCACGGTGAGCCCCGAATCGATCCCCTTTCTCCGACTCATTCTCCCTCGAGCTACCACTCCCACTGCGGATCAAACTCGCCGCCTATGTCCGCCGCCGACGTGCCTCCGCCACCTAGTGGCCCGGCTGTCGTGCTCAACCTCTCTCTCAGCGCAGATAGGTCACGAGGTGCCTCAGACGAACCCCCGGCCAGCTGTGGGCTCGACCCCAGCGTGCCCGAGCTCCGGCCGCCCAGATAGCTCGTCGCCGGTGCCTCTACCGCCGCCTGAGCTCTAACCACCCCACCAAGAGCCTCACCATCCCCAGCCCCCCTCAGAGGTAACCTCCCGACCTTTTGGTGGCCGGAACAGCGATATGCACTTTGCGCTGCTGCTGGCTGGCCTGGCGGCTAAACGCCGGCGCCCGCTGACTCACTGACCCGGCGTGGGTTGACCCACCGCCGGTTTGACCTCCCCCTCCCCATCGACATGCGGGCCCCGCCCGGCTAACTAATCCAGTTTAGTTCTAAACTAATTTAACTAACCTAGATTAGTGCTACTTAACTAGGTTAGTTTAGTTAGTCACTGACATGTGGCCCCACACGCCAGGTTTGACCTGGACCGCCCAGTTGACCCGCTGACGTCACACTGACGTCAGGCTGACGCAGTAATACCCCTTTTCTGGATTTAATTTAATTCAGTAAATTTCAGAAAATACCCTAAACTTCTAAAAATCATATAAATTCAACCGTAACTCGGATGGAAATAATTTATATATGAAAAATGATCAGAAAAATATGAAGAATCTGTTTATGCCATGATCATGCATGTTTGAACAAGTTAACATCACTGAATAGGATGAATCATGATTAGGGTAATTTATGAAATAGCATTTTGAGTTGGAATTCAACCTTGTTTGAATTCCACTCCAACTAACTTGGATTATTATTGCATTAGGTGAATTCAGTACCTTAACATGATCATGCATCATATATGTGCATTGCATTGATTGTGCTCTCTCTTGTTTGCCGGTAATTGTCCCCTCTCGATAGACGATGTACCGACGATGAGTTCAATGACACCGATGAAGAACTATATTATCTTCAGAAGTGCCAGGCAAGCAAAACCCCCTTGTTCATTCCGATATAATCCCACTCTCTCGCTCCTGCTCTATTTTACTGCATTAGAACAACAACGACTCATGTGTTACTTGCTGCATGTAGCTGAACCCTTGATCCTTTGCATGACCTGTCATTCCACAAGAATTAGATGAAACCCACTAGCATGAGTAGGAATTGTTTGAGCCATGTTGTGCCTACTCATTTATGTTTGTTTGTCATGCCTGCCATCGCTTAGAGTTGAGTCGGGTCCGATTCATCGGGAATGAATTGGAATTGTTATGAACATGTCCTATTGTGTGTGAGCTAAGTGTGTGAACACGATTTGGTAAAGGTAGCGGTGAGAGGCCATGTAGGAGTACATGGTGGGTTGTCTCATTGCAGCCGCCCTAAGAACTGAGATCTGTGTTTGTGATCCATGAACTAGCTACTACCACGCATTGGGCCGAAACCAATGGACCCTCTCGGCTTCTTAACCACCCCTGCTCATAGTCCGGAGTTGCAAGTAGTTTCGTGTTTGTAGCATGTCGGGGCCGCACGCAACGCTGACCTTAGGGGTGGGTTGTGTTGCGGTAGGCACCGTGGGTTCGTGTACCGAAAGTGCCCGCTTGGTACTCGGGAACCCCGCACACATCGCTCGGGTTGTATGGGAAACCTCGGCGGACTCCTGCGGATGGAACCCGAATAGGCGATAAACCCGGACTAGGGACTTGAGTGTTTAGGTAGGTGAGGCCGACACCCACGCTGGGCTTCCGCTGAAGGTTGCGAGTACATGTCGTATACTGACGATAAGTGGTGAGAGCGTGTGAAGAAGTATACCCGCAGGTTAAATATGATCTATTCGAATAGCCGTGTCCACGGAGAAGGACTTCGGGTTGCCTATATCAGTTCATAGACAAGTGAAAGTGGATACTCTAAAATGCGCAAGATAAGCGTGAGTGCTATGGATGGCGTTCTCGAGGGAGACGGAGCGGATCCATAGTGGTGTATTGATATGGTGAATATGTGGACTCGTAGCGCCACCTCAAAGGAGTTACTTGCAATGTAGTTTAGGATAGCCACCGAGTCAAAGCTGGCTTGCTGCGGTCAAACTCCACCACCCCTTTTGATAATGATGCATATGTAGTTAGATCTGATGTAAGTCTTGCTGAGTACAATTGTACTCACGCTTGCTTATTTTATGTTTTGCGTAGAGACGCCGGCCTCGCTTAGTAGTTCCACGTGGACTTCGACGCTTAGCTTGTTACCTCAGCTACGATCTTGTGCCTCGGCAGGATTTGGTAGATAGTCGCTTCTCAGCCTTTTTCATTTATAGTTGTGCGTACTCGGACATGATTAGCTTCCGCTTGTGCTTTGACTTGTATGTTTCGAGTGTTGGGTCATGAGACCCATGTTTGTAATATCTCGCCTCGAGCCTAATGAATAATATCTGAGTCGAGAGTTATGTTGTGATGCCACGTCAGATTTATACATATTGAGCATATGTGTGTATGTTTGAAATGCTTGGTATGTGTGGGATCCGACAAACTAGTTGTTTATCCTTGGCAGCCTCTCATATGGGGAAATGTAGTCTCGTGCCTCCGAGCGATAGTAGTCCGCTACTGCCCGGTTCACGGAGTCCTGCTAGCCCAAAGACTACCGCTTGGACACTTGATCGGGCGGCATGTGTTTCACTTCGTTCTTATGTCTGTCCTTCGGGAAATGTCACGCGGTGCTATTCGAGTCCTGCCTAGCCTGCTACAGCCCGGGATACCGGAGTCCTGTTAGCCCAAAGGCTACAGCCCGAATATATACGCTGATGACCGACATGCTCGATGTGATTCATGTATGCCTGTCCCCATGGGTTAGTGCCGCTTTGGGTTCACGACTAGCCATGTCGGCCCGGGTTCTTTGTCATACGGATGCTAGCGACACTATCATATACGTGAGCCAAAAGACGCAAACGGTCCCGGGCCATGGTAAGGCGACACCCGTGGGAATACCGTGCGTGAGGCCGCAAAGTGATATGATGTGTTACATGCTAGATCGGTGTGACTTAGGATCGGGGTCCTGACATGAGGTTTGCGAGTATGGTCACAAAGCCTCCAAGGTTGGTTGTTGTGGTCTCATTGTGCACGACGGGGCCGGGCATAGTGGCTCGGTTTATGGTAGCGGCAGTGCTGTGCTGGGTTGGGGCTAGCGTGCCCTTTTTATAGAAAAAGGGGACGGAGCCTTCCCTCGACAGGCTAAGTTGATAGGTTTGGCACCGACTGCCAAAAGGTGTCGGGTCACTGTGTGGCTATCTTGCACGATAAGCTTGGCTGGGGTTTGCTTATGGCTTGGTGGGTTGTTTGCCTAAGTTTATTAACCTGGCTAAGATAGGATTAGCCAATGGTCAGCCTGGCTCTGATACCAAGTTTGTCGCGACCGGTTTTTCCGGGTATTAAATTCCAGAAAATGGCCGTCGTGCTCATCAGCCCTGTGATTATCAAGTTAGTGATGAGGCATCAACTTGGTACAAAAATCCAAGCAAATACAGGATATGTAGTACAAGACCATTCTGGCCTGCGAGTACAACAAATGGTTTCTAGTGGTTGATGGCGGAAGCGGTTTGTGGATCATTAGTGGAACTCCATTTCCCACGGGAACAGCTGACCAGGTTAACTCCTATCTTCGCGAGGCTGCTATCACCGTTGCTTAGTCTCGGGGCTGTCGTCATGACGCCCTCTCCGTGCAAGAAATCTAGCTAAGACAATAGCGAGGACAAGCCCGTGAGTACTTTGAATGTACTCGCAAACATTATGAACACGGGTATAATATAAGTTATAGTCATGCAATGAAATATCCCATGATCACGCTCTTCGTCATAAATAAAATGTTTTATGCATTCAAGAAGGTTATTTATATGAGCATGAAATAATGAAGTGGAAAATAAACTGTCATAGATCGATGCCTATGCGACACCACATAAAGGGCTTATAAGGAAGATAAATAACAAGCAATGCCACAATCAAGGCCTCAAATGACACCGCATAAAGGGCTTATAAGGAAGATAAATAACAAGCAATGTTACAATCATCAGGGCCTCAAATGACACCGCATAAAGGGCTTATAAGGAGAAATAATTAACTAACAGTGTCATAGTCAAGCGCCTTAGCGACACCGCAGAAAGGGCTTATAAGGAAGATAAATAACAAGCAATGCCACAACAAGGCCTCAATGACACCGCATAAAGGGCTTATAAGGAAGATAAATAACAAGCAATGCCATAATCAAGCGTCTCAAATGACACCGCATAAAGGGCTTATAAGGAGAAATAATTAACTAACAGTGTCAAGAATCGAGGCGCCTTAGCGACACCACGTAAAGGGCTTATAAGAATATATAAATAACGAGCATGTCATGATAGGCGCCTCAAATGACACCACGTAAAGGGCTTATAATGTAAAGATCACCATGATTATCCAGAGGTAGAACCATCCTGTGGATACTCAATAATTCAAATAATATAAAGGGGTTAGTCCATAATAATAATCATCATAATCATCAAAAGTCACGAATCATAAACCAAGTTCTGGTTTAGTAGTTTTCCTCTGAAGACTGACACTAAGACCGACACTTGACCCATCCCAGACTGTAGTCCTGAACTATGGACACTGCTATTCGGGTAGGTTTAATCTCTGTAGAGAGTGTACTCTTTTACCCACGAGCAACGGATTCCATTAGTCCATCGGGACTAATTCCGTTTACGGTCTTTTAATTGAAAACACCCTGACTTGCACACACCAGCTTAACTTACCGGTGTCTGGAATCACCCACGACACTTGTTAAGCAAAACTCTAAGTGGGGAGGCTACAACCTCGCGTAGCATGGGATTAAATTTATAACACGCGCTCTAAGGGATGGCCTCCCCTCTCGGTCTCAACCGGATACACCCATGCCCCCGGACCAGGTGGCATGACTACCGGCTACAACCGGTATCTTCCACCGTGGCCTCTCTGTACGGTGTGTGCTTGAAAGGGGTGACGACTTATCGAACTGCACTTCGCTTATGCAGGGACAAGTGGCAAGACGGGCAAGTATGGGGTTATCGAACAAGACTCGATCTGGGTCGACTCAGAGGTTTATAAATGTCCCTGCATGACATATATAATGAGTATTTCAACCAACACATCAACACTCATTATACCTTACTATGCCATATCGACATAACCGTCTGGCGGAGGCTGGTAACAAGCTCACGCCTACCCAAGGCAGAGGCTTTCCCAGACACCTTTCCGGTATGCATGCAAGGCACATGAGGATGATCACCACCACATGTATATAACTTACTAACAGCAAGGAAAACACCAATATGCATCCATGCAAATGATCATATCACATGAAATAACAAGTCCTCCGAAATAAGGCGGTGTTATAAACGTGTCATCTAATACACCAAAATTTATTATGCCGGGTTCAGAATGCTCCCCTTCAAGTTGTGGAGGGGTGAGGTGCTCTCCAAAACTTTTGAAAGTTTTCTCCCCTCTCTTCAAAACCCTAATTGAAATATATTTGAATTAACACACATTTTCAAAACAGCACAAAAAAGTTGTCTGAATTTTTTTGAAATAAATATTAAAATAAACTAGACAATATTTTTGAGTGGTAGGAAAAAGAATCAACTCATTCGGAGTTTTATTTAAAAAGTTACAGCCACCAAAGTTTGGTCAAATGTTATTTAAAAGAAACAGTAAAAGAAAATGTTTCATTAAACACGCATACACGCCGAAAAGCGTATTTTAGGTTTATGCTTCCACTTACTCCAGCGTGGACGGTACGCGAGTCACTGACAGTGGGCCCGCCTGGCCCACTGGTCAGGTTTGACTGGTCCACCTCCCCTCTTCTTCCTCTGTCCCAAGCGGAGGCGGGACTCCGGCGACCGTCGCCGGTGAACAGCGGGTCCTTGTGGGGAGCTGAGGGCGGGGTTGGATCCGCGGATCTAGGGCGATCCTTCCGGTGGTTGCAGGTTTGTCGGAGGTGGAGGGATTCGCCATCGACGAAGCTTCAGGGCGGCCGTGGTTTCGGGAGCGAAGTGAGTTTGTGGTTATGGTGGCTCTCCGTCGCAGCTGGGGGTCTGGGTGGCACCGCAAGAAGGAGTGGAGTCGTTTGGTGGCGTTGGGAGGGCCGGGGAGGCTCTTGTTGTGCCGAACCGAGCTAGGAGGTGGCGGTGGCCGAACTGGCCGGAGTTGGTGAAGACGGCCTCTTCCCCCTCAATTGACGGCAACGGGGGCACTAGGAGGATGGTGTGATGCTGCCCGAGTGCTCGGATGGGCTCGGAGCTTCTTAAATAGGCACGTCAAGGCGGTTCCGCGGCGGTTGAGGGATGAGGTTGCCGGCGACCGTCTTTCTGTAGATAGAGCGACGTGGCGGCGACGTGAGCTAGGGGACGAGGCTGCGGATGACCTTGAGGTGCTCAAGGGGCAGCCGGCGAAGGCCGGTATTCGGGCGGCACCGACCGAGGCAGGCGGCGCTGGCATGGACGCCGGGCGTGCCGCCAAGGGTTCTGACGGCGGTCTGCTGGGCACTGTGGCCTGCTTGGCATGACGCGTGAGTAGGGGAGGCGTGGCGTGGTTCTGCTGTGGTGGCAAAACCAGGGCGCGACGCTGGTTTCGGGCGCGGCTGCACGCAAAACGCGAGATCTGTCGCGCCTAGGGCACGACGGAATGTGCTCGCGAAATGCCATTGCAAGCTAGGGGGCTCTAAACCACAAGAGGGTTAGGAGGGTGGGGTCATAGACTAGGGCAAAACCAATCGGACATGCTGGTTTGGTCAGGATCAAGTCCACAAAGGCAAATAAAAACTCATGTCAAACTGATCATGCCCAAAAGGTGTTTGACAAAATGCCAGGGCACTTAGGCATTTCTTGGAGTGGCCAAAACTTCCACAAAGGGGGTCTCTTTAGATGAAAGAGAGGGTGGTGAGGTTAGTTTGCCCAAAGCTCAAACTTGCTAGTGCAAGTCTTGCAAAACTTCAGATCTGGACAGAAAGTAAATGGCATTACCTCATGAACCAAAAATGATCCAATGGGTGCATGTTCCTGTACTTAGAGGTTTAACAGGGAGGACTATAAGTAGGGAAAAGAATCAAGGATAAAGGGGCAACTAAAATTTGGTTGTTGTACAAATCCTCAAGTTGGACCAGAATAGAAAAGAGGTTGATTTACTCAATTTTTTCAAAGAACATCACTAGGTTTTTGCAAAAAGTTGAATTGCATGCTATTACTGACATCCCATAATTTTGGTGGAAGCTAGAAAGAATTATTTAAATGGGTTGTAGTGTATAACTTCTCACTGGACTAGATTTTAAGATAAGGTGTAGAGCTCAAAATATCTAAAGAACAGAAGATATTTTTGCATAAAAGTGGTTTAAATACATCACATGACATCTCCAAATTTCTGTGAGATTTTTGAATGAATTTATAAAAGGGCTGTAATTCAAATGGGACCCTAAACTTATAAAAACCAATTTAGAGAAACCAAAGCTCAGGGGGAAAAATAATTATATAAATAATCCTACTGATAAAGAATTGTTTTATTTGAGAGAGTAAGAGAGTCCAAAAAAAATTGGGTGGTTCTCACTTGGGGTAACAACTCCATAATAACCAAGAAAGGAAAGGTTTTGAAAACAAGAAAGTCCAAGAAAAGGAAAAAATTAAATTTCCTGGCAAGATTTTAATTAACAAAACAAGGTTAAAATTTTTGGGGTGTCACATCTGCTCTGAATGCAGTGCTACGGTAGAGTGTTTCTTTGAAATCTGCAAACACTACCCTTGTATACACTTTTGATAGTTGAACTTCGAACCCAAATTGGGTTGTTGTCTTTACCTCTGACTGCATGATCAGAAATGCACTGTTACGAACGAGATAAATGAAAAAATTGTTTGTTTTTGTAGTTATATTTTTAGCAGTTTTTGAGTGACATTTTGTTTACCTCATTTGCTACTGTCTCTGCGTGCTCGACGGCCTTCCTGGTCTGAATGCACTTGTCCACCTGCTGAGCAAACAGATGGAGATCATGCTTCTCTTTGACAAAGTTTTTCTTTAGTATGCGGTTCATGCTCTCGCTTCTTTGTGTGGAAGTCATCCGAGCACAGAAAAATTCCTTGTAGTAAGCCGAGATCCACTCGTGTCTGTCTTCCCATAGCGAATTCATCACTTCATCGTCTTGCAAGTTGTATCTCTGAATCAGGTCCTTCCATGGTCGTTCAAATTCTGACGGCATTAGTGGGTGGTTCAGCACCGCATTGAGGTCATCCTTAAGTTGCTCGTGCACCTTATACAGCAAGGCAAGGTGGTCTTTGTGCTTCTTCATGATATGCCACCGACACAACTTATGCAGAGTATGTGGGAGGATAGTTTTTAATGCTGCCTTCATTGAAGAACACTGGTCTGAGAAGGCACAAATAGTGTTTTTTAATTAAATTGTTTGTGTGTGTGTAAGATAGATGGAAGAAATATAAGTGCACCAAACAAACGTAAGTATGCAGGTTTTTTTTGTACCTGTGAGCATGCAGATTGGATGCTTGTTGTTCATACACCTCAGAAATGTTTTGAAAACCCACTCGAACGACGGTATTGTTTCATCTCGCACGAGTGCAACAGCAAATATGGTGCTTTGTAGATGATGGTTCACTCCCACGAAGACTCCCAGCAGCATGTGGAATTTGTTAGTTTTATATGTCGTGTCAAATGTAACGCAGTCTCCAAAATCTTCATACGATCCTTTGCAACTTGCATTGGCCCAAAAGACGTTTCTTACACAGTTATCTGCATCAACGTCATAATCATTGAAAAACTCTGGGTTTATCTTCTGCATATTCTCGAAGAAATCCAGAAGTTTCTTGACGTCATCTTGGGACTCTTCTCTGGCAGACTTTTGTTTCCTGCATTTTCAAACGCAATGCAAACTCATCTCATCAAACAGGAAATAATTACCGACAGGATTCTCAAGCGATATGGTTTGTGATGTGCTTACTTGTTTACCCAGTCGCGGCTAGTATGTCCCATGTACTGCAGACCACCGGACATACGCGATAGCGTTGACATCATCTGAGCATGTGTGTAGTTGTCCAGTTGCATGTCTTTCACTGTGCAAAAGCATCCCGGGGCTTTCCAGCATCTTGGGATTGTGGTTGAGTTCAACCATTTCCATCACAAGTTTGCCATCCTTCCTCTTTTTGACTCTAATCTTAGCCTTGCAGTCAATCCTTTTTGATGTCTCCTGACGTTTCCGGCGATAATCTAACACAGTCTGCTTGTGCGTCCCTTCTCTTGAGCAGACAATGTAGGCATTTGTCCTGTGTTTTGCCCTCTTGCATATGCCAAACCCTGCACATCTTGCATAATTGTTGTAAAAGTCCCATGCCTTGTCGTACGTGGTGAACTTCATTCCAGCGGCAGGTATGAGGTTCAGCGGCATGTTTTTATCCTGCATTAAGTGCAATGCTCTATGTGATAATTTGTTCGGTTCTGTTTTTTAAATATGAGGAGTGCATACGAGTTTAATAAAGCATTGCAATGTTCCTAAGTTTTCAGAAGAATCCAATGTATTAGATGCTAGGTCAAACCTCACAAGAAATATCAGTGTGCACTGCAATGTTATCTGAATGGACTGCAACTATTATTATTATTTTTCAGAACATAAACTTACATGTGTGTAGATTCGTTCACCCGATGGTGTTTGCAGCTCATCGGGTTGTATTGGACATGGCGGGATTATAGCAGATCTGTGTAGTTGAGGATCTCACGGCGGCAATAGTGAGGAAGATTTGTACCTGCTATTGACTTTTGACCGAGGCACCATTGGTGGTTGCAGTGTCGAAGTTGATGCAGCAGCTCTGCTTGGAGCTCTGTTTTTTGGTGCAGCAGGTGGACGCTGAGCTCTGTTTTGGGGTGCAGCAGGTGGACGTGGTGGTAATCCAGTGTTGTGACGATGTCTCAGTGGATTGGTTTGAAAATTTTGGAGCGGTGGCACATCATCATAGTCATAATCATATTCATCATCTGCTGTAACATCGTGTTCAACTGCATCATCATTGTCTGTTCGGACATGCTGTCCAAACGTAGTGAACTCATGCTTATACTTTGGGTTGAGAACTATTATTGGCTCATCTTCATCGTCGTCATCTTCATCCTCCTGTCGGTGAGTGCCCTCCCAGATGAAGGTGACATCATCGTCATCCTCGACTACCTCTTCTCCCTGGAAAAAATCCTCTTCCGGAGAGTAGTGCACCATGTTTGTTGTCGTGAAGAATCCTCGAGGAATCTCAGGGGTAACCCAACCAGTATCTCTTTTAGAAGAAGCTTTACTCTTCTGAAAGTTGTTGTTCCCTGGTTTGTCAATTATGCGCGGCATTTTGTATCTGCTGAACGTCATTTCCTGCACACAAAATGACCGAGCTGCATTGTCAGGCAAAATGAATTGAATCATGCGAACTACAATGTGTTACAAATGGTACTGCGAAACTAATGCATGCTGATTGCATCACCCTGGAATGTGAACTGAAGTAACCACACTGCATCATTGTCCGTAATGAACCTACACAAGCGTACTGCATAACCGAGAAAGTTCACTGCATTTTCCCCCACAACGAACCGAAGCAACCGCACTGCATTGTTTTTGTAGGCGTACTGGACTGCGTGTACTGCTTTGTCTGGAATAACTAAACTGATATGGTTGAGGAAGTGTACTGCTTACCTCGTATTGTAGTGATTTCTTGCGTTTGCAGGGGGGAGTTCTCTTCTCATCCGTCTGCACAACTTTCGCGTTCGCCCGTGTAGTCCACTTGCCCTTCAGAATTTCATGAGCGGTCTGGACATTGCTCAAGGTGAATGGAGACGGAGGATTTGCTCTGAAGGTCGTTGCAGACTTAATCCAAGAAGCTGTCGTGGATGAAGGAACCTTGTGCACAGTCCTCCTTGCTCGAATTGGTTTGATGTCGAGGCAGCACCAATCCACATCTGATGAAGTACAACTAATTGCAGGCCCGGAGGAGTTCGGCGGCGGCGCTACCGAGCTGCTGCCGTGGAAGAAGGCCGATATGTTGGTGGGGGCGGCGTTGCTCGGTTGCTACTGCGGAAGGAGGCCGAGAGGCGATGGGCGGCGGCGCTGCTTGGCCGCTTCCGCGGAAGAAGGCCTGGAGGGGAGGGGCGGCGTCGTTGAAGGCCGCCATGAAGAAGGCCGGGAGGGAGGCGGTGGCACTCGAAGCCGCCACCGGGAGAAAGTGGGGAGGGGAGGGGCGGCATCGCTGCCAGGCCGCTGTCGTGGAAGAAGGCCGGGAGGGGAGGGGCGACAGCCTGGCTGCTGCCATGAAGAAGGCCGGAGGGGAGGGCGGCAATCCTGTGCCGCTGCCATGATAGAAGGTCGGGAGGGGAGGGGCGGCGGCGATCTGGTGGGGGATGTGCATAATAAGGCTGATGTTATTAGAATAAGACTCTTAAGGGGTGTTATCATAATAGACCCACCATATATATATATATATATATATATATATATATATATATATATATATATATATATATATATGCCGCCTATTCTACAATCGATGATAGAATAATATTCTGCAATAATCTTGTACTTCCTGTATACCTATATTGTACTTCTTTATGCTTTCCTCTCTATACTTCTTGTTTAAAGAAATTGTACTTCTTTTTATATAACACAACTTTACCATAGTAGTTTCCTTCTATAAATTTCTTTCATAGATAGGTTAGCCTATTAGCTTGCTGCTATTTCCAGGGTAAATTGTTGAGTTGCTTTGTTTCTAATTAACTGTTTTCATATTGTTTTTGGAATATGTGTATTTGTTTTCCTATAAAAAAATTTAGGTATCATTTATAATTTTATTCTATGAATACTGTTTTATCCCTATGTGTTTTCGAAATGCTATGGTTGTCTTAGTTTTTCAAAATTGGAAATGAATCGTGTCGTGAGGACAACTTAACTGCTGGCCATAACTACAGAGAGTTGGCATTTACTCTGTCCATCCGTCCACTCGGCCCAAATCTCTCTCCCTTTCTCTTATCTCACACGCGGACACTCCTCTCTCTCTCTCTCTCTCTCTCTCTCTCTCTCTCTCTCTCTCTCTCTCTCTCTCTCTCTCTCTCTCTCTCTCTCTCTCTCTAATCCTGCACGATCCTCCGCCAGCAACCATCACATGAGAAACCGCCGCCCGCTGCAACCGCGCACGACCCCCTTCCCTCTTATCAAGGTATGTTTCCTTTCTCTTTCTCCCCCACACTCCTGTCCACTGCGTTGTTGGGTACAACGCTCTGCGAATCTGCCGCAGATCTCGTGAAGCGGAGTTCGGTATCTCTGCCGCGGTAGCCGCAGTTCCGATGTTTTGCTCTTTTTTCGCCTCTCCCTTTGTCTCCAATGCTTTGCTCTTCTTTTACCTACAGTCGTTTTCGTCTGAAGCAGAGGGGAAGCTTGGTGGTGGTCGATTTGGTAGGGTTTTGATACTTGGTGAAGCAAGGATTCTTCCTGTAGATCGATTTGGTTGGTGTATCCGCAGGCATGTTGTCTCCACCTAAGAGCCCAATGGCCGAATCGGCGCAAGGTTTGTCCCGCAGATGTTGTGCTTGGGATTGTGATGTTCTGTTGATGTAGTACATTTTTTAATTTTGTTCCTAGGATTGATTTGCTCATGTGTGGTTTTGGCAATGTTTTTATTTATTATATATTTGGTTGTGGATGTGAGATTATTTATTTCTCAGGTGTAGTAGATATGTTTGATGTTTCAACAAGTCTATTGTATGACATGCATTGATTTGATGCTTGTTTTTGGTGAAATGTTTTTCTATACTTCACTGAGTTGTAGTTTTGTATTGCTCCTCCATGTTGTTGTTGTACTTCACTTGTGTAGTACATGTGTACTTCTTATTTATTGCACAATTTTTCCTTATGTTGTAGTGTGGTGAGCTTTGTTTGTATATTTTGTATAACTATTGTGATTTTAGGGTTTAGAATTGGCCACATGTATTTCTTTTACACATATGCTTTACACTGCTCATGATAATACATTGCTATTTGTTTTTCCCATGTTGCATTGTAGTGCTAGCAGAATTGTTGTATTGCTTTAGTAGTTTCCTTTGTACTTCTTGTTGCAATTATTCCAATCTTTTGTTTTCTGTATTGTTGTACTGCTTTGTAGCATTGGTGTCGTACTTCTGTTGTTGTTGTTGTGTTTATTATATCAATTATATTTATTTCCTTTTGCGCAGCGGATACAGTTGACAGTGTTGCAGCGTCTGAAACTTATTCATTGTCTTCTTTGATTTTGTTTGCAGAAGATTCTATTTCCCGATCAGAAAATGATATATCGATGTTCTATCGATCTTCGCTAGAGCTTGATGGAGAAGATGGTAATAAGGTTGATGAGGCTGCGAATACGCTCGAGGACATCCTCGCTGTGAATACGCTCGAGGTCATTCCTGCCAGAACCGGAGGTCTAAGGCATTGAATGACGAGCAAAGTCAGCCCGCCAAAGAATCCTTCTAGCCTGTTGGAAGGGGTGAGCATGATATTGGCTCTTTGAACTTCCAAGACGCATCCACAATCCGCTGATGGTACAGAGGCTGTGACTCAGCTTGAGGATGTCATTGATCATTTGGAGGTTGAGAAGTTAAGGGTGGCGAGAGAAAATAGCGGTGCTCAAAATCATGTGTCAAAGGCATTGCACGATATTTCATCTCAATGCACGGATATAGTTGTTCATGATAGTGCTTTGGTGTTTCCGATGGCCCTCCGAGTCCTGTAAACCCCTGTCCTCGTAAAAAGATTAGGACAACTTGTAGGAAGGTAAAGTCACCTCCTGATGCTCCAGTACGCAGAAGCCCGCGTGTTCTGCCTAGACAATCACCTGATGTCGATGGTAAACGACAAAGTCCTAAAGTTATTCAGAGAGGCAGCTCTGCAAATCTTAATCATGCTGCTGCAAAAAAGGTGAAGGCAGCTAACCAGGCTGTGTCCAAGGCTAAGGCACCTGTTGATAAGAAGAAGAATGATGTTCTTAAGCGTAAGGAGAAGGTTTTGTCCAAGGGCCAGCAAACTAGAGGTAGCACAAAGAAGCTACCTCGTGCTACTCGCAAATCTGTGCGTTTTGCAAAGGATGATGATTTTGAGCCCGATGACGGTGATGATGGTGATGAAGAAGGCGACGATGACGAACCTTATGTTTCTGAAGAGGTTTCTGATTCTGGAGATGATATTGGGAAGGTGAATTTTTATTTCATTATTTCTTGTCAAGTGTTTCTTGCATAATATATTCTATACTTCCCTTTGATGTTATGATTGAACTGTTAATTGTGTAGTTACTGTACTTCTTATACTCTTCATTGAAATTTCTCAGTCTAGTTTTTTTTGTAATTTCATTTTTTGTGTATAGTTATTTTTCATCTTTATTAATTTGTGTTATTTTTTAATGTTTTTTAGTATGAGTTTGTGGAGAGGCCTTTCAAGAGGAAGAGAGGCGAGGAAGGTGAGCCTAGCAACAAAGTTGAAAAGGTGGCGAAAAAGCGCTTCAACACCATGATTAGGTGCTCTTTGAAGGAGGTCGCTCTTTGTGTTGCGTTGTTGAAGGAACGTCACTTAAATGTTCTTCATACTACTGATCTTGTTCATATCAAAGACTTCAAGATCAAATCCAACATTAATCGCCGTCTTGCTTGTTTTCTGATGTATAATATTGATCCTAGGACCATGATCCTTGATCTTGGTTGAAAAAAAGTTCTGGAGATCAATGCAAATGTCATTGAGAAGCTTTTTGCACTGCCTAATGGTGACGGCTCTCCTCCAAGGCCTTCAGAGGATTATGGTGCTGCTTTGGTGAAGTTAAAGGATGAGCTTAGGATTCCAAGGAATAAAGATATAAAAACTGATGAGCTTCGGAATATTCTGTCGCAGCTTGTCGATGATCCTCTTAGGGATGGCCTTGCTCTGAAGGTGTTTGGTCTGATTTTGTACAACAAGTTTTTCTGCCCAGGGTATTCTCTGCGTGTGAAGAGGGAGGCGACAATGGTTGAAGACTTTGACATTGTCAAGTTGAAAAACATGCAGATTTGTCAGCTGATTGTTAACGAGCTGAGACTTGCTATTGAAGCCTGGCAGAAAGCAGGTGCAGACAGGGGAGATCTTCCTGGTTGTGTTATTGCGCCTGTTCTAGCTTATTTGGACTGTCTGGACCACCGCTCCATTAACTGTAAAGATAAGAGGTACCCCCATGCCATCTACATGGATCCTAGGAAGCTTATGAAACTTGCCAATCTGAATATTTTGAAGAAAGGAGGCCCAGACCCTAGATCTTGGATCTTTGGCAAGTTGTCAGTGAGTTCTTTAGTACCATCCTTTGTAGTGCAATTCTTTTAGTTGTAAGTATTATACTTTTTGGTGTTGTCTTGTTTTCTTAATTAGTAATTAATCTTATGTGAAGTTTGGAGGTAGGTGTTGTGGTAAGTGGTTAGGAGGTGTTGGGGGCGGGGGTCTCCCCACATATTTGGTTAACAAAAATAGAATATATAAATACTGTCACCACATCCCACTCACACAAATTATTATGTATGCATGTGTTTGTACTGCTTTGCATATATTGTTTGTACTGCTTTAGTGTTCATCTCAGCACACTCACACAAAGTTATTATGTTTTGCATCTGTTCGTACTGCTTTGCATATATTGTTTGTACTGCTTTAGTGTTCATCTCAGCACTTCTTGTTCATTTAGTACTGCTTTATACTTCTTTTTTATATTTGTTAGGTTATTATACTTTTTATTTTATTTAACTTTTGTATATTAGTGTATTATTTTGTTGTATAACATTTTTGCACTCTCTTTTTGCAGTGGAAGGGGCGCAATGATATTATCTATTTTGATGAAAGCGTTGAAGTGACTTGTACCAATTATTGTGTGTATCCCAAGAAGAGGAAGTTTGAATCGTCCTCAGGAATTGTTCACGCTAGTAGCCATAAGTTTGCAGGAAGCAGTAGTGCTGCAGGTGTTTCATCGGAAGGAGTGGGTACTTTGTTTGATTCCACTTTCCAAGAGCTTGAAGTTGCAATAGAAAAGGCAGTTCTGTTGTTACTTCAGCTGCCTACCACCAGCAGCCGTTTGAGCAGCACTGCTGGAGTTTTGCCCCCTGAGCTTGCATTTAATGAAGATGCTCACAGGATTGTGTTGGATGATGAGGCTGTCAATCTTGATCATTTGCAGAAATCTTTATCCCAGATCAAGGATGGTTTTGTAATGTACAAGACCATGCAAGATGGTCGCTGCAAGCCTTTCGAAGAGCACGCACAAAAGTATCTCACGGAGATTTCTAAGGGAGATTGTCCTACTTCCGGCGGAGAAGTTTGGTCTTCTTGCTGCCGGAGTGCATACATGTGCTGGTGGGGAAGGGGAACACAATGATTCTACTGTTCCTCATGTAGATAAGGTGAGATATCTTTTGTACAAGTATGTTTCTGCTTTGCTATGATTTCTTAACTTTGTGTGTTTTTGTTAGGTGAGTACTGGTGGGCCAACATTATCTCAATTTTGTGCCCTTGAGCATCATGTGGCGTCCAGTGTTTCGACGCGAGAAGATCATCATGAAGAGACAGATGTACAACTTACTGGTGATGTTGGAGTTGCGAAGAAACCAGAAGCTGGTGTTGCTGAAGCTGCTCATGAAGATCCAGTTGAAGTTGCCGCCGGTCATAGTGATTCTACTACAGTCACAGCTGCTCTTGAGAAGACATCCGCTGCTGTTGATGCTGGCATTGAGCGCGAAGTTGTTCCCGTATCGGATGCACACGAGATCCCATCTGTTGTTGTGTCGGATCTTGTAGTTAAAGATGCGCCATCTTCTGCAGGCAAAGACATAGGCAAGAACAAATAATGTCCACACCCATCTCTAAGCTTTAAACCTTTTGCTCTTGCGGTGATCTTTGAGTGTGTGATGTATGTTTATGGGAAGTGGGTTTCTTTTGTGAAAAAAAATGTACAATATGTGTTTCGAGAAACATTTGTGATACTTGTAATATGTTTATGTCGGTGTAATCGATGTTGTGCTTTTGTGTCCTGATGCCTTTTGTGCTTTACACTGTGTATGTATGTTGTACTGCCTTTCCCCTTGTTGAAGGTATATTTGTACCGCTTTTAGTGTTGTACTTCTTGTTAGCTACAGAGCTCAACCGACTAGCACATCTTGATTTCAGAACTGCATTTGATGTTGTTTTGCATCTGTTTTAGTTCGCATCGCTTTATATCTGCATTTTGTGTATCTACAAGAGCTACACTTTTCAAGATGTCATGAGGTTCTGTACTTCTCCTAAAGTTGTTTATGTACTTCCTCTACCTGTATATTCTGTACTTCTTTTAATGTACTTCTTTTTCTGCAGGTGATGATTATTTTGATCATTTGATACAAGATAAGGTTAAGATTCCAGATTCTGTTGAAAGGTTTTACAATGCAGTTACTTCTATTGAAGAAAAGGACAAGATTACGTATGTTTTGTATTCTTATTTCCTTTGTTCTATCTTTTTTCATGCTTTTATAATTTTGTTATTTCACATGTGTCCTTCTGATTATTATGCGGTACATAATAATTTTCAGTGGAGAAGTTATGTTTGAGAATACCTATTGCAAAGCTACCGTATTGGATATTGCCAGAGCGTTTCGCCCTGATGGCATTCTTGGCACAGAAGTAGCGTCTGTTGGGATCTACATTTTATCAGAGAGGTATAAAGAATCTGAAAAGTTGGTTGTGCCCTACTGGATCACTGTAAGTTTGTTTCTTATATTTTAATCTTTTTGGCTATCTTTTTTTTGCTTGCTACTTTATTTTTGTGAGCGTACCTTTTGTTTATGCTTGCTTTATTTAATATTTTTGTGCAGTCTAAGTTGTATCGTGGAGATATATCTGCTCCCGTGATTAAATGGTTTTCAAAGAGAGTCGGAGACGAGCGTATTGACAAGAAGGATATTGTGAGTAAATTATAATTTTGGTTATCTTGTGTGTGTGGTTTTGTTTTTTGTGTTTTTAGTGACTTTTTGTTATTTTGCTTGTGCTTTATCTTGTTTTCGCAGATTGTGTTCCCAATGTTAGATCCTCCTCCTCCCAAAAGGTATCCAGCTAAGTCAGCTCGTATTGGTCACTGGGTGACCATCAAGATAGACATGAAAAGACATTGTTTCAAGACATTGATTCTCTCAGACGACAAGGATGACCAGATGGGTGGACCATTTTCCTGAAAATGGTGAAGAATGTTAAGATTCTCTGGAGGGTTGTTAGCAGTAAAATGGATATCCATCTAAAACCTGATAACATCGACAGTTATGAGACCAGATATATGAGCACAGAGAAACAAGAAGATGGGTGAGACATGCGCACATTTTTTCTTATCACACACTTCTTTTTGCTAGATGGATAACACTTTTTTTCAGTTCATTCACATTAGTGTTTTTCCTTTTGTTGTGTATAAAGGTGTTCTTGTGGGTTTTTCATGCTGCCGACTGTTCAGTCGTGGGATGGTAAAGAACTTATGAACTTTGCACATGCTGACATTGCCAACATCAAGAAGACCATGCTTTTTAGTTGGGCTATGTCTGGTCATTTCAATATTGATTTTAACAAGCTGTTCGGCTATCATCCAGGTTAGTATTTACTAGTTTTGTGTTTTGTTCTGATCAGCCTGTTATATAAATTTTTTACCTGCACTTCTAGTTGCATCATTGTAGTACTTCTTGTAGCTGTGATATAGCCATCATAGCAGCAGTGTTATCTGTACATCTTTTTGCTACTTTTGTTATGCAAGTTTTGTGCTAGATCACTCTCTTTTATGGTTTCACATGTCTCTCATGATATTTTGTACTTCGTTTTTTATTTTAAATTTTTGTCTTTGTCAATTTAATGCAGGTGAATGTATGGACGTTGGGGATGAAAGCTTTTCACTGTTTGAGACCCAAATGGTTAGGCCTTCTCATGAAGTTATTACTATTAGTAGCCAAGAAGATGTCGAGGTTCTGAAAGAGAAGCCCGTCGTTACGAAAACGCCATCCAGCAAGAAGAAGCCGGCTATAGAGTCTGATTCAGATTTCAGAGAAAATTGTTGTTGGACATGAATCTACTGACACCGATGACTTTGTCAGGCCAATAATAACCACAAGGTCCAGCAGGCTGGCTCATGGTAAGAAGGGGACAATTTTCCCTGCAAAGAAGATTAAGAAAGCTCCCGGGATCGGCTCTGCGAATTTATTGTCCAATGAGCGTGCGCCAAAGAAAGCAAAGAAGTGGAGTCAGCTGGTTGAGCAGCTAAGCCCCGTCGAGTATAGTAATATCCAAAATGCTAGGCTTTTGAAGGATTTCATGCTAAGCAAGCATGCAATTCAAAACTATAAACCGTGTGTTCTTCTTGATCTTACTACTTTTGCTAATATTTTAGATGTTTAGTTAATCTTGTGCTTCGCAATAGTATATTCTTATTCTTTCTATTTTTTTCTTTTTTTTCTTGCTGCCATGTTTTTTGTGCTTTAAAAGCAAGTACCCTGCTTTTGGTTAAACAAGTTTGCACTGAATTCTGATAGTGATTCTAGTACTTCTCAAAGTTTTATTATTGAACTTCTTGGCTTTGTATTTTTGTACTTCCCTAATTTCAACCTTTTTACTGCCATGTATTGCTTAAATATGTACTGCCTTCATTAGCTTCTTCAAAATTGTAGATGTAATCATTTTAATAACTTATGTTAATTTAGTTCATTTTATCTTCATTTTTGCCAATTGCAGAACAACTTTTGCTAGGTTCGTTCACGGTGTTGATGACACTAGTTTTGAGGTTGAGACAACTTTCACCGGTGAAGATTTCGTAAGGAATTTTGCTCAATATGGGCAGATCGAAGGCGAGATGATGGACTTTGTCATTTCTAGCTTTAATTCTGATGCAACCATGAGTCATGTTTTTGCTTCTGGGAAGCGTGTACTTTTGAGCTCGTACTTCGTTGTGGTAATGTTTTTGATTCTATTAGCAAGTTTCTCTTATTTCATGTGTATGTTATTTTTCTTTTTGTATTTTGATGTGTACCCTGTATTTTCTGATCTCAAAGCACTTTTTCTTTGATGTGCAGTATGTTCTTGGACTGGATAATTTGACGAACACCACGAATTTTGATCTCGAGGAAGCAGTTAGGTCGTTCCACAATTTGGTGAAGCCTTCACAAAATCTTTTGTTGGAAGACTTGGTTAGTATAGTTTGTTAAAATTTTCATTTAGGTGTTAGCATGTTATTTTTTCTGCTTGTTTTTGCAGTGTACACAGTTGTTTTATCTGTATATGTAACTACTTCTTACACATCTGGTTGTTATTTTTAAAAACAGATCTTGCTCCCCAACTGTAAACCTATTGGTACTTCAAATACTTTCCACCATTCACTGTACGTTCTGAACAAATCCCGTAAGACATTTGATGTCCTGGAGTCATTAAATTGGCCGACAAGAA
This sequence comes from Aegilops longissima, assembly GCA_021605205.1. Lineage (NCBI taxonomy): Eukaryota > Viridiplantae > Streptophyta > Magnoliopsida > Poales > Poaceae > Aegilops > Aegilops longissima. The sequence continues at coordinate 99,882,795 of CM038678.1, read as the reverse complement.
GCAGCACTCAAATAACAAAGAGTGAGTTCCACAAACGTGATGTAAAAGAAATTGTGAGTTTATGCTTCTTTACTTTTATGTTTATAATTTTTTCTTGTTCCATTTTGATATTTTAGTAAACAGTTTCTTACACTTCAAGGATTGAGTTCACCTCTGTTTTTACAGGGCAAAAGGTTTGATGTTGTTATGCAAGCTGTTTATGGCAAAGAAGCGTGCAAGAAGAACAATATATCGTGCTGGAGCAAGATTGCAGATAAACCCCACTACTTGATGCCTGCTCAACAGGGAGTTAATGAGTGTGGTATCTATTGCCTCAAGTTTGCGTGCATGTAATATGGGGATCGATGCGTCGAGCATATCAAGAACTACGATGTTTGTCCCTGCAGACTACCCAGTCTTTGTTTCATGAAGCGAAAAATATTTTCTTCATATTTTTTTTTTTGCCGCTCATTGTGCTGATATTTTTATTTTTTGTCGCAGGACCGTTCTAAGGACTGGAAGGCTGAGTACATGTTCAGAGTTCTTTTCCATGAGGATAACAAGGTGCCTCTTGAGGACCTTCCGGAGGAAATCTAGTGCCTCTCCCCTACTTCTACGTTGTCAACACAGGGTGAAGAACTGTTGTTGATGTTAACTCAGCTCCCAGCTGAATGATTTGATGACGCACAATATGTAGTGCGACTAGGATATGTGCTAGACAATGTGCCCTTTTTGTAATCTAGATGATCTGTTGTGTGAAGAACTACTTTATTTGTGGGAATATTGTCGCCTTATCAGTATGCAAAACATCTCTGTTGGATGATGTGTATTTAGTGTGAATTATGCTAAAACATTTGGCATCAATTTTTAAATTTATTGAAAATATATTCTTGTACTTCCACTATTGCTTATTGTACTTCCTACAATTGTATTTACTGTACTTCTTTTTCAACACAGGTTTTTTACTCAAAATGTATTCTTTATAGCATCATTTTTGTCCTGCAAGCATTTTTTACTGAATAATTCATTTTGTTAAATATAATAGAATATTTTACTTGTTATGGAAGGGGGGTCGGGTAGGGGGGAGACCCCCCCCCCCCCTCTCTCTTACACTGTCTTGTACCGAGTGAACTTGTACCCCCATCTGTGTTAGCGCGAGGCCGAGCTGGGTGGCTCTGGCAGCGCTAGCGAGGCGCAGCCCACCCGTGAGGCCGAGGTAGGAACGAGCCAGAGAGGCGATTGACGCCAAGGCGTGCCGCGACATCGCATGTGGAGGCGAGTCCACACCTGAGCCTCACCATCTATCTTAGGGGTGTGGGGGGTTGGTAGGTGGGTGTGGTTAGGCACCATTTTATATACGTTTCTAAAAGGAAGGCAAACAGAAATGATACAGAAACATTTTTACTATATGCGAAGTCGAGGCGTATAGTCACTGGTGTAGTACCTTGATTTTTTAAAGTACTTTATTTTTCAAAATTATAGAACTGATGTCATAATAGAATATGTACTTCCCTTAGTGTTACGTTTGTACTTCTTTATCTATGTATTCTGTACTTCTTTGAAACTTGTTGTTTATATATACTTGCAAAGTTTGTTAAATCTATGGGTTTTATAGAACCAGATCAATTTTCAATGTCAATGTATTTGTTTATATATCAGTCATGACTCACATTAGCACATTACCATATAACTTTTTACAGCAATATAACAAGTAAATTGTACTCATCCATCCAAATCAGCATATTTTTAAGTCTGAAATTGGTTGGCACAGTAGTTGTAGCACAGTAGTTGTAGTATATATCATCTATGTTCTGAGAGTAACATACAACCCATGCAGCAATATGACAAGTTAATATATTATACAAGCTAATCAACATTTCTTTAATCTAGAGCTACTCCTTGTTGGTGTTTGTTTTGGTGCTTGATTATTGTTGTTGTATCTTGCTTTTTTTTGGGTGGGGGAGGTGGTGTTCGTTCTTCCTCTTCTTCGGTGTCCTCTTCATCAATATCATTGTCTTCATCATCATCCTCTTCTTCTCCTTCTTGTTCATTGTCTTCATACTCTTCTTCTTCTTCTTCTTCTTCTTCTTCTTCTTCTTCTTCTTCTTCTTCTTCTTCTTCTTCTTCTTCTTCTTCTTCTTCTTCTTCTTCTTCTTCTTCTTCTTCATCTTCTGCAGTGGACATATTATTGTTCTTCTTAGATTTTTGATTTATTTTCTTTGCTATCTCCAAAGCAGCTTTGATCACTGGACAGCTTAGAATGTTGTGCCCTGGCCCAATTTGCTTGCATCCTTGGCATATCCTTTTACTTTTTTTATTCAGTTGTTTCTTTTCATCTTTGGGAAATTTTGTTGGACACGACCTAGCATTGTGCCCTGACCCAATCTCGCCACACATACCACATTTCTTCTTCCCTGTTTCAGTTTTGTCATCTGTTTTTAGGACTACTTCTTCCAGCTTCATTTTCTTTCCAGCCACCGATGGTCTCGATTCAGCTGTGTTCTTATACCTGCTGCCCTTAGTTTTTGATATTGGTGGAGGTAAGATAGCCTTAGTTACAGATTGAGCATTTCATCCAGTCTAGGCATGTCATCATCGTCATGCGATGTTCTCGGCATCTCTGTTGATAAGTCAGGCTCAAACTGGTTTATATCTAGTGGAGTGCATGCATCACCATCATCATCATCAGCTGTTGTTGATGAACCCACTGCTTCAACCCTGTTTAACACTTCTAGCAGGCAAGCTTTTGCTGTTACGTGTTGGTCGTCTGACTTGCCTCCTGTTCTCACAATTTTCAAAGCTATTTGGAGAAGTTCATTTTGTTGATGCAGGAACAAAGACCCGTCAAATAATTTAGTCTTGTAGTCTCTCCTGTCACGTAAACAAATATAAAACCTAATATGTGCCTCCAATTAATATAGTAGTACTAGAGTACTTAGGCACGTACTCCATAACATCACCGGGCATTGCACGTACAACATTTAGTGGTAGTAAGAGACAAATGCCTATATGCCACGCGTGTTCATACTGTTTGTGCCTTTCTACTTCACTTACTGTGCTACATTACTCAGGTTCGTACATCCACTCCTGGGTACATGTCCGTCTCATAGTTCCAGTCCCACGTGTTCTTCATAGATGGAACGATCCATAACTATGGACAACGGGAGTCCCTATCATCGCAGTTAGTGTGGCTCCCCATGATGGAGACTCACCCAAACTATGGCCAGCCTCGACACGGAGCAGTAGTGTGCACCGGGAAGCGGTGCTCTCTCGGCCGTCGCGCTGCTTCAAAGCCGGCGCCAGTGAGAGGTCGCCTCCGCTCTGGCTGGGCATTAATGCGGCACTGACATTCCGGGGCGACGCTGACCATTTCACGCGGGAAGCGCGCGCCGGCAAGGGAGGGGGGTTGGGTCGGCCAGGGCAGTCAGACGCGGGCGTGGTGGTGGTATTGGTTTTGAACCGTTTTAGGTGTAGTACTGGTAGTTTGCAAAACTACTCAATTATTGCACTCAGTTTCCTAAGAAAATATGGTAAAAACGTTAATCCACGGCCCGCTTCCCTTCTCCTTCCTCTTCCACCGCCCGCGCATGTCCGCAGGAAGCGACCGATCAACCCTTATATAGGAGTGCTAGCACAAAAAGAAGCATGCATGACCACTAAAATTTCCAGATTAAAGCGCCGCTCTGGCGGGAGTATGGCGTATGTCATTACCTTCGGACGGGCCATGGCTACCGGGCTACGGCGGCCAGAGAAGAGGCGGCGGGAGGGGAATGAATGCAGCTATTGTTTGGGTTCGCCGTCCGGCTTAAATAAATGTGCACAATCACGTGTACCCGCGGGTGCACAAATTGTAACATACGTGTCTGCTTAAGTGGGCGTCACGTAACTGGTGTGTGTGAGAGATTCTGAGAGATAGAGTGCGTGTGTGTGACTCTACTCTTCAGACATGTACTCAACCTTTTGCATCGGGATATAAGTATAATGGTATTACACTTTAGCTAGTGATTTACGTGGCCATGTTAACATGGTTGTGTAAAAAAATGTCTCTTCCTGCTCGTGATTTGCGTTATATAATTACTAGCAAGATGCTCGTGCATTGCACGGAACATCAATATGCATTTTTTTACAAAACATCTGTTGTGATTGGCCCATGCAGGAGTAATCCCATGTGTAAAAACTAATGATATCTCGAGAATTTTATCAAAAAACTGGTATCTCGACAATTTCATCGAAAAAATGAAAGATGAGAGATAAGGTGAGGAGGAGTGGAGCGTGGTGGTGACTGGTGGTCGGACTGGGCGGAGGCATGGGGATGGACGACGCCGGCAGGCGGCAGAGGCCACCATGCTAGATTGTTCCAGAGACTTCCTTTTTTAATTGCTCAGCAATGAGGTTGTGGGAGATAAGGACGATGAACGAGGCAAGGCCTTGTCTGTAAATGTGGAGAGAGGTGTGGGTATCTTTTGTAAAATTGTCATAGTTTGCTTTCTATCCGTCAGATATAGATCGGACGGTCTATATTACAAGATGGCAGGCACACCATCATCACTAACTCATTTTTTTTATAAGAGTAGAGATGATAAGTTTGCTAACTACTAAAGTAAAGTGGAATTTTTCCATGTTATACAAGTAAATTAAGGTGATTGCTTATCATACGGGTAAGGTTGGACGAAGGGTGGTAGGAACAAATTCTCCGCCTAGAGCATGTGTGTGTGAGATGGAGTCTTAGTGTGTGTGGGGGTTGGGGTGGGGGGGTGTGTGTGTGTGTGTGTGTGTGACGCGGGGTCCTCGGTGGCGAATGTAATTTAAGTGTGCGTGGCTTCATCATAGTGTATGACAGAGACCACCAACGAGGGGGTGCGAGAGAGAAAAGGCCCATAGAGGGAAGAGAAGGCGTGTGCGCGTGAGAGGAGTTGACATCGAGAGAACGTGTTTGTTCGAGAGACACCGAGGAAGACTACTATATATCGATGGTGCATGTAGGCGGGAATTAAACGAAGGGATGGTCTTATTGGTTTCGGGGATATAGGGGAAGAGTGAGAGAGGGGTAGCTAGAAGGAGATTGTTAAGTGTGAGTGTGTGTTTTACCCATCCAGGCGGAAGTTATGTGCACACAAGAAGAGAACGATTCGATGTGGCGTTAGGGTTGAGGGTAATTAACTATGTATGGAGACATAGGAGACCTTGAACATGCATGTGCGAGAGGTGTACATGTATACGTGGGATGTGTGTGTGTCCGCGTGAGCATGGTCGAGATAAAAGAAAGAAGACATAAGTCATAAGATCAACGATATGGGAGAGATCGGTATGACAATATGCATGCATGTGAGAGTGCGGGGAAGAAGGCTCGATAATTGAGCATGTGTTTTTGTCTTTAAGAGATAGTGGCGTGGGCTGGAGCATGCATCTATGGCGAGCAAAGGGAGCGACACACAATGATTGTGCAAAAGATATCAACCTATAAATGCATGTATGGAGAGACATATATAGTGTGGGTGATAGGAAGCAAGAGTGTGTGCGAGAAAGAAATGTTGACGGAGAAACTACAGATAGATACAGAGATAGAGATGCTAGCTAGAGGGACATCGGCTAGTTTGAGTGTTGGAGATGACCGACAAGTGGTTCAGAGGGTGTTGTGTGTGAGAGAGAAAGATAAAAAGAGGGCACTTGACTGCATGTAGAGAGAAACATATATAGTGTGCGTGATAGGAAGCAAGAGTGAGGGCGAGAAAGAAGGTTGATGGAGAAACAGATAAATAGAAAGATAAAGATGCTAGCTAGTGTGTGTTAGAGATAGGAGTCGAGTGGATCAGAAGGCTGAGTTATGTGTGTGGGTGTGAGAGAGATAGAGAGAGTGTGCATGTGAGTCACATACAAACAAATATCAGAGAGAAATGAGATCCCGAGAGACGGAGTTTTGTGTCTGCGAGAGAGAAAGATATTTCACAATGAGAGTCATAGCTAGCGAGACATATGAGGGAACACAAGATATCTCTAGGGAGAGAGAGTGTGTGTGAGCGAGATACAAGAGAATGGTGGAGAGATATGAGACCCTGGGAGACAGAGTTTGTGTTTGTGTGTGAGAAAGAGATATTTAAGAGGAAGAGTCATAGCTTCTCATATCTAAGGAGCAAAAGACATCTCTGTGTGAGAGTGGTGTGCGAGTGGCACACAGGGGAATAGTAGAGAGAAATGAGACCCCAGGAGACGAAGTTTGTGTTTGCGTGAGAGAAAGAGATTTCACATGGAGAATCATAGTTAGAGACACATAGCAGGGAGAAACATATAGTTAGAGAGAGATAGAGTGATGAAGGTCGAGGGAGAGAGTACCAACAGTGTGTTGCGAAGATAAAAGATCATTGTCGACATACAGGTAGCACGAGAGATACCCGAGAGACGATGAACGCGTATAGGTCTAGAGAGATACTCCTATATAAGCATGAGTGATAGCTATATGAGACGAATATTTGTATTAAAGGGGATTCAAATATTTAAACTGGAGATCACGACATCGATAATATCATAACGCAAATTGGTGTATCAAACATGCATATTCATTTGAATTTGGGGACACGTATAATGTTATATAGTTTATCAATATTAGTTATCCACAGATTCTTTAATTAGAGACAATGCATGATTTATATGCAATTAATGTCTAAACGGGATTACACTATATGTTGCGTGTATGAAACACATTATACATGTTTGAGAAGTAAAAAAACCGCATGAAACACATATTAATTGGAGACAGTTAGTGAGGAATGCATACATTGGATTTGAACATAAAGTGGTTTCAAATATTTGGAAATCCAAATTAAGATGGATAGAGCCTTATGAATCTGAGATCTTGCCATTTGTAAACCATATTTATGTATAAAGGGTGTTGTGCTTTTGAAAGTATATATAAAAAATGATGTATATAGAATTTTATTCCAATCGCAAATGGATCCTGCCCGAACAAAAATAGAATACAAACTAGATTTGAATTGAGTTGGCACGGTAAACGTGCACTCTTGCTCTGCAAAAATTTGAACGAAGCGAAAACCGCCCGAAACCAAAATCTGCGAGATGGAAATTACCGCCTATCCCTGACACGCAAAGCCTATCGGCTCGATTTCTATAGGTTTCGATAGGGGTAGGTTTGTAATTTCACTCAAACGTGACATAACCGCCTCTCACCCGGATTCATACACGGTGGGCACCAAAACACAGTGTCTCCTTGGCCGAAATCGACTCCCTCCCCGATTCATATACAGTGGGTGCCAAAAATTAACTCTCGTCGGCAAATATTCGGTGTATGTGAGATTACCGTCCTATCCCCAACCGACTAATATTGCTATGATGTAGGAAATTTTAAACGGGGGCTAAGTTTGTAAATTTCCTCGCATTTGAGACAAGCGCGCCTTGAAAACATGGTTCCCCCTTCCTCTCTCCCTTGATTTCCCCATTCGTACTTCGTGGGCGCCAAAACAGCCTCTCCACCCCAGCCTCCTCCGTCCGCCACTCCATCCACCGCCGTCCTCCTCCACCATGTCGGAGCTGATACCCCGATGCCATCGTCCATTACAAGAGATCGACCTCTTTCATCCACGGCTTTGGACCGGGATCCTTGCATCCCGTCCTCTCGCTTCATCCCCACCGCCGTCCACCTTGTCGGCGCCGCTCCTACGACTGTCTCATCCACCACACCCCGCCGCAACCATATACCCTCCTAGATCTGCTTCCACACCGCCGACAGCCATCGCTACCACAGCACCGTCAAATTCTCAGCAGATGCATACACGGCGCAGCACCAGAGGCGGTACTCTTTCGTAACTGCTCAACTTATTTATCGCAGCAAGAAAATAGATCGCCACTGCTTTACTCTGATTTCTTGTCCATCACTTACTTGCTAGTTGAAAGCAAACATTGATTGCGAAGTTGCCTTTGTCCGGTTTGCACCTTCAGATCTGCCATGGCACACTCAACACTATACTCGCAATGCTTATGGTTTTCCCCTTTTATATTCCACACTAGTTAAATGACAGTAGACTAAATTTCAAAATTGGGTCAGTCGATTTTTCAGAGTCACGGAGTTCGCGATCGCGAAGGAAGGGGCTCGTGTGGGGATGGTGGTTGTGGGGCGGTGGTGGGGCCTCGCCGAACAAAGAAAACTCGACGCATGTGGGGGCGAGGTGGGGGTGGCGGAGGAACACAGGCGGTGTGGGGCGGTTCAAGGGAGGCGGGGGTCGGGGCGGTGGTTCGCCGGCGTGCCCGTGCGGTGTTCTATATGGGAAGAATCGAGACGAGGAAGAAGAAGGGTTAGGAGACGAGGATCTTCATCCAATCTTTGAAATGGTCGATGACCAAAATGACAAAAGTCACGCGACTTGTATGCGCATATGCGAATATGCTTCCTCTTCTATTCTTTAACATGTTCCTCTTCTGTTCTTCTTTAGTAAGCACAGTATGTTCCTTGTCGGGAAGGGGAGCAGGGACATCTGCAGTCGACACCTCTATTGGGCCGGTTCTGCTAAATGATTTCGCACTTCGAGTTGGTCTGCCATAATACCCCGGAAATGGTCAGAGCCGCGCGGTCTTTGATAGACTAAACTGATAGTAACAGTTGTGCGCCTTCAGATGAATAGAGCTGGCATGTAGGTGATCAATAGGCTGCATATTAGTAGCGGCAAAACCCTATGTTTTCCAGCCAGTTCCACTTTCCCGATTTATTTATGGTGGTTATGGTGTACCCCTATTATCTACACTACGATCTGCCTACTGGCTCTGCACTCTCGTTATCATGGTTTGGAAATAACCTTTCTATACGGTATATTATGAACCTATCGTCTGCCAACTATCCTTACATCTAGGGGCCCCAACAGGGAGCTTATTTTTTGTGTAGTTGTGCCAGATTATATTAATCTACTCACCATATTACAGCACACATGGGCTCTCTCATCAGAATCCAGTGATAGCACACAAGGGTTTACAGGGAGCCTCTACATATTACAATATCCCCTGCATTACAAAGATAATCTCACTACTATTTGTGTTTTCATGCTTTACAGATATTGTATGTAATCACAATGAATATAAGAATGTGCACAACAGAAGAATATTGCGGAACAGTTCAATGGGTAACAAACTTGGCATCAAGTGATTGAGGTCCATTGTGTATGCAATGAAACCCACATGCTCCCGACCTATAGATTCATATTCAGAATGTGATCCTAATGACTATTATGAGCTCAAGGAGTCAAAGGCAGATGACCTATCCTGTTCACCCAATAAGGTGCATGTTCTAATTTGGCAAGGTTTTATTGGTTGCACATATCTTGCATAAGGTCTCTTGCATTTCTTTTGCTTCGTTGCACCGCCATCTGCTTTGTTTACTCATGATATATGTGAAGATGCCATGCCCATCCATTATCAACACCTTTTCCATTTTTGTCATACCATGTTTTTCCATTCAAATGATGTTCTTGTGTTTCAGACATCCAAAAGGAAGAGGGTGATTGCAGAACCTGAAGGAGTACAAGCAAAGTCCTCGAAAAAGGTGGTGCTACCAGAGAAATCACATAGCACCCGACGTATATTGGCGATAGAACCAGCACCGCAAAACCTAGGATATCGCAACTATGCTGGTCGCTGCTTTGCTCTTGTGAGTATGTATTGTCCTATAGCTGTCCTTACATTCATACTTGGTAGATTATGTGACATCATTGTGCATTATAGCTTGCTTATCCACTGTTCTCTCCAAATTATCAGATCTATATTAATGCTTAAATTAATGTAGAATAAACCCAATGCCTATGAAGAAATTTAGTTCTGCATTGTTCTTGTAAGTATCTGTTGTCCTTCATCGCTGTACTTATATTTGTCAGCTAGTTCTTCATGTACACTTTGCAGCTTATCTTCCCTTGTCCTCCATTTTTCTACACATCGGATCTACATTTACTCTTGCCAAAATATTGAATAAAACCAATGTTACTGAAGAAGTTTAGCTCCGCATTGCTCTTGTCAGTGCCTTCTGCCTGTATGCTGTATTTACATTTGTACTCTGCATCTTAAGTTAAATAATTGCCATTTATTCCTATATTTTCACATCTATATTTACTCTTAACAAAATGTAGAATAAAGGCAAGAGTGTGCGGTAAAACTTCTTGAATTGCCCCCCCATCAATATGGACAAGGCCTTTATAGAGCATGTCTTCACTACTAATGTAAGTTTGTCCTCCTCGAGTCTTCAAACTTTGTTGTTTATATTTGGATAGCAATGAGTGCAAATGCTGTTTATTTTTGTCATCTGCATCAAATTGCTTGTTCAAAGTTTATAAAGTAGAAGTACATAAACATAAGTTTGTCCTTCTCAATTTCAGTCTTTAGTTGTACAATCTAGTTCCTTATTCGTACCATGTCAATTAAACTAAACATAGCAAGTTATCTTCTTTAGCACTATGTGTATGTTTGTGTTCTTAATATGTAATCCAGTGGTGTGTTGAGACTACCAACAAAAGCACAATGTCATATCCTGCTATGTCTCAACTATGAACAATGCCATATTATATTAATGTTATTTAAATTGTGTCTCTTTATTTACCAATCTGAAATGGTATAAATTGATAGTGCACTCACCATTCATGCTTATACGTTGTTTAGAACTACATCTATGCTTGTGTTCTTGATCTGTAATCCAGTGGTCTGGTGAAGCTGGCCGCTCCTGCACAATGCCATTTCCTGCCGTCTTAACTATGAACAATGCCTATTATGTTAATGCTATTTTAAACCGTGTCTCTTTATTTCTGACAAAGAAATGAGATGAATTGACAGCGCTGATGCTTATACGTGCAAAACATGTTATCTACCTACGTGTTTCTCTTTCAGGGTGACAACACTCCTGCTAGGAAGAACTGCCACAATGATAGTGAGACGAACCCATTGTTTGTCCCTCTAACACATATTCCAGAGGAGAAGGCAACACATATTGAGGGTAGGGATACAACCACGAAGTCACATCTTGATGTAGTGTCAAACTTACTCAGTGACACAAGCTCGATGAAGTCGCGGCCTGAATCTGTTCGACTTCTTCAGTCTGAAATTCAAGCAGAAATACATGCTTCCACTCAAATACGACTGAACTCCAATCTCTATGCAAGATTAACCATAAGTATAGGATGTTTATTGATGTTATGCAGGTTAAGTTGGTGGATATGAGCGCCAAAGAAGCGCAGTCTCATCAGGTTGCTAAGCTGCTTGCGCTGCAGCTCCTGGGCCAGGCTAACCTTTCTTGAACCGTGTTGAAGTGTTGTCGGCTCTGTCTACTATTTTGTCCGCCTGTTAACTTCCACTGGTGGCGACATGCCCAGTTTATGTAATCTGCTGTCTGGTTGCCCTTTATTATCACTGGCGGCGAACTTTGATGCCGAGGGGGTGTAATATGCTGTAATTTATTTGTTGTATAGTCTAGGTTTATTCTTGGTCGGTATGCTGTAATTTAGGCCGGAAGGTTCAGTGGATCTCAGCGTTGTCGGTCTTCAGGCCGGCCCGTTACTCATATGGGCCAAATCCTGGGCCTATAATCATCTTGGGCCATTAGCAGGTCTAAACCTATAGTTGTTTCCCGCCTTTAACAGGCCGAGTAAAGTTCTTTCCAGCTCGGCCAGAGAATACCATGGGCTTTTATCAGGCTAAAACCTAGATTGGGCTAGCGTTGAGCCGAAAAATTCACGAGCCAATACAGGTTGAAACTACCTAAGGCCCATGTTTGGCCCAAATAGGACGAGCAGTTAACAGGCCAAAATATATCTCGGGCCTGTTTGGCCTAATAAAATTGTGGGCTTTAAGCAGGCCGGTATCTACGCGGGCCATAGGCCTAAAAGTGTCATGGGCCATGATCAGATGGGCTGTAAGCAGGCCGGATTCAACACGGGCTGTAATTAGGCCCAACTGTTACACGGGCCATTAACAGGCCGATAGGCCAGTTGGGCTGAAATTTATCCATGAAGACTACGGGTCGTTAAGAGGCCTAAAGTTACTTCGGACAAGAAATAGCCCAGTTTATGCATGGGCCGTTAAATGGCCTAAAGTTAAACCAGGCCGACAACGTCCCAGATGCACCATGGGCCGCTAACAGGCCGAAACTATTATCGGGCCGAACTGGTAAACAGGCATTTAACAGGCTGAAATACAAACATGTCTTAGTATGGGCCCAAAAGAACAGTGGCCTGTTAACGGGCCTGATCCGATATGCGCCGTAATTTGGCCCAAAACACGGCAGGCTGTGAACGGGCATGATCTGGTATGGGCCTCAATTTGACCCAAAACATGGCAGGCTGTTAATGGGCCAGCCCACTAGTGTCTGAAAAAACATGGTGGGCCTTTAGCTGGGCCGACCTTTTCACCGGAATCGGCCTCTGTTGGGCCATGCCACGTGTCGACGTATCATAGGCGCCTCAAGTCCAATGAGTGGATGACATCTGTCCGAACGTTGAGCCGACACGTGTTTCCTCCGGCCAATGAGAATTTTACACGTGGAAAATTCCCATTGGTCCGGGCTGTTAACGGGTTATCAGATCCAAAACTGGACCCGATAGTTTAACGGCGACCCGTTACGGTCGATGCCATGTGTCGGTCACCCTTAACGAAAGCACTTCTATGACACGCGAAATCGTCATGGAAGTGGACACTTCCGTGATGATAATTTTGGTAATGTCATGGAACACTTCTACCACAGCACAGGTATGACTATCTTGATACTGTCATAAAATTGTCATGGATGTGCATGCATGACAGAAAACATGACCTACTGTGACAAACACGTATCCTCACGGAAGTGTATTTTTTTTGTAGTGCGGCTTCCCGAATGGCCTCCTCGTACACCAGGAGGAAGGCTTCTGGACCCGCCGCACCATCGTAGAGAGGCGGCATCTCCGGCTTGAACTTGTATGGCCACTGCACCTGTCGTAAGGCACGGGTGAAGGCCCGAAGGCCCATGATGCCTCCGTGCGCGCCCGTCGATCCAGCCGAAGGGGCGGCGCCTGCCATGAGATCCGAAGGAGAGACGGAGAGGCAAAGCTTCGACGCACCCCTACCTGGCGTGCCAGATGTCGGATTAGGGGTTTCGCAGACCCTTGAGAGGTTCGAACTCTAGGGTGCGCATGAAGAACTCTCTCTCCCCAGCATGCTTGCTCAGCGATTCCACGGCCTAGCTCGATGAACCCAAAGAACAAGAGACATAGAGATTTATCCTGGTTCGGGCCACCTTGCGGTGTAATACCCTACTCCAGCTTTGTGGTGGATTGCTTCGAGGGGCTGAGGACGAACTAATACAGTGGATGAACAGCCTCAGGAGGTGAGGTGTTCTTGAGCTCGATGAGCTGGTGAGATGGCCTCGGTGGAATGGCTCCGATCGAAGATGCCCTACTATGGTGGTGGCTAAGTCCTATTTATAGTGGCCTTGGTCCTCTTCCCAAATGTAGGCGGGAAGGGATCCCACAACGGCCAAATTTGAAGGGAGACAACTAGTACAAGCTATCCTGACAAAAGTAGTCTTCGCCTGCCAAAGGCTCTAGCGGTGACGCTGTTGTGGGCTCCGCAATGACCTCCGTCCTGCCGTCCTGGTGGTCTTGGTCTTGTTGCACCGATAAGGAAACCTTTGCTTGATTCCTCGGGACTCCGCGTCTATGTTTGCCTCCTTAGCACCAAAGAGGAAATGGTACACTGCGCCCACTGGCGCCCGCCTGGCCTTGGTCGTCATGGCTCACGTCATGTGAACCTCGCGAGGTGTACCTTGCATAGATATCTCCGCTCCTCCGGAGCCAGCCTAGCGAGGCTACCCCCAGGGAGGTCTTGGTGTCGTCCGCCTCGCGAGGCTTGGCCCCTCGCGAGGGTCTTGAGCTGTTGCTGTCAAAGCTGGGCCGTACCGGGCCGTTGATGGAGCCACGCCACGGGCCGCAGGCAGGCAAGTCTGGGTACCCCCATTCCCAAAACGCCGACACATATCATTTTAATATATTGAACAACCATTGCTCTTAGACTTATAAGAATAACCATCATTTATCAAACATGACCCAGAGATACTGTTCTTACATAACTTTAGAACAAAATAACAATTATTCAGTTCTAAGATAAATCCTGAAGGTAAACTTAATGACATGACACTGACGGCCTGAGCAGCGATCCCATCTCACCATTTCCAACACGCATCACACTTTCCTTTCCCAGCTTGTGAATCTTTCGTAGTCCCTGTGTGGTGTTGAAAATGTGAGAAACCGGCCCGGTATCAAATACCAAGACTTGGAATTTTCAGCAAGTAGATTATCAATAACATTAACTTGTACAACTTTTATACCTTTACCAGAATATGAGTTCTTCTTATCTGCTAGATACTTCACGCAATCTCTTTTCCAGTGTCATTTCTCTTTGTAGTAAAAACAAATAGTCTCGCAAGAAGCTCCACCCTTGTTCCTCTTGGCGTTGTGTTTTCTTTTGAAACTTCTTGTCTTGTTCACAAGCAACTTTTCCTGGTACAACAACCCGTTGTTTTTTAGCATCGCTTCATGAAGCGATGAAAGGATCAAACCATTTTCCAATGTCTTGGGAAAATCTATTTCCATTGCATTGATACTATCATGATAGCCTGCAAGCCTAACACTTTCCTCACCAACTTCAGCTATTTTGCATGCATCCAATGCTTTAGTCACCTCATGAACTTCGGCTAGATCTTCATGTACAGAACTTCCAGTGCTTCAACAATTTCGATAGCACTGAGATGCTCAAAATGTTTCTGTAGCACTTGATCCATGAAATATAGCATAATACTTTTGACAACACTGAAATCATTCTTGCGAGATATGAACACATTGATGACAACTTGAGACGCTCCTGGCGCTGGGTAGTCACCAAGTGGTTGATCAAGCACATATTCTTTCTTAGCACCTTTGAGAACATATCTCAGAGTGTGTATCCAATCCTCATAGTTTCCACCATTTGCAGCCAACTTTAATTTCTCAAACAAAGGTGCTAAATTAAAAATATTGCAAGCCACTTGGTCTACAACACTAAAACACAAGATTCACTTAGACATTTATTAATAATTAATGTTGCACTATTGTTTAAACATAATTTAATATAAAGTGCACTCCCAATCAAATCAGTATCTCTCATAATTGAAAGTGGGTGATTCAAGATCCTGATCTCATTCACACCCATGGGTGGTAGCATCTCATATTATGTGAATTTCAACCGATAGACAATCTTTTGCCGATCATATCACCATATGACTCTTGTTCATCTTTCGATGCTTTGTGCTTCGAGCTCAGAACTTTTCTGCTAGAACTTCAAGGCAACCAAGTGTTTCTGCTGTGAAGTCCTACCTCACCCGCCTTACACTTCACTTCTCGTTTGTACTCATGGTAGCATGTAGTACTATGAAAGGCCACATGTTATAGATGGTTGCTGCACTGGGAAGAGCACCTTTTTAACTTGATATTTGTTGTGAGAGATCACACTAATAATTGACTACTGTGCAATCAAAGGGTGCAAACAACAAAGGGATCAACATCTCAGGCAATTCATAAAAGCATGATATGGTATAGCCCAGGGCGTCGGGAATCTTTCATGATCATCTTCAATCTTCAGTTGAAGCATCATGGCGGCCAATATTTCGTTGTCGTGGCAACTGTTTCAAAAACAATGTCATGGCGGCAATTTCAAAAAACGTTGTCGTGGCACCAAATTCAGAAATTCTTCCGTGGCACGAAATTATAGCTCCTCATCCTGCGCCTAGTACACCTTCTCTACTTCGGGTCCTCCATGTACGCTTGCCATCATCAGCTGTAACATGTAGGCTATGTCTACGATATTTACATTAATGTGGCAATCTTGTTGCTCTAGCCATCATGTCGTGACGCGCAGGCCACTTAACATTACAACACATAAACATATCATACATAAACTCATTATCATGATGAAGGCTATACCACATCATATGCATACTCTGCAAAACCAAGTTAGATGTCCTCTAATCGGTTTTAGCAAATTTTAATTACGTGGTTAACCGGTTTTAACAAATAATACTAGCTACCTATGTCCACAACATAGGCAATAATTCTTGATGCTAGATTGAGTTTTGGGGTGTGTGAGCGAAGATAATTAATTAAAAATCTCTAGCCACACAAAAAACTTCGTCAAATAATACTAGCTACCTACGTCCACAACATAGGCCCAAAGAACTGTTAGCAGATCATTGACAGCCAGAGCTGAGCGATTGTCAGAACTTTGTATAAAGCCTCACCATGCCGCCAATGAATTGAACCAAAGCAACACTCGAGGGAAGCATTAGCAGGAACATCAAACCCTCACATCCACATGTGATCTAGATCGCAACTACTCATATAACTGCTCATGCCACTGTTGAGAAACGTAGTAGAAAACAAAAAAAATTGCACCTACGCACACCCAAGATCAATATGAAGATGCATTACAGGCTGGGTCACGATCGTTGCCATCACCGAGTTGCGGCTGAAGAAGAATGTGTCAGTGTAGATCATACTTGGAGTCCCTCAAACCGTTGATGAACGATCATGTGATCCGGCAGTGCTTCGCCATCCAGAGCTAATCGTCGCCGGAGAATTATAGAGAATAGAATAGAACCATAGTGGGCTTCTAATTGTGAGGATTAGGGGATCTAGGTCTAGCTATAATTAGATCAACTAGGATCAACTAGAACTAGAACTAGAGGAGGCTCCAAACTTATGTGTTCCATAGAGCAAAAAACCCTAGTATATACAGGTTAGGAGGAGAGGGAGCGGCAGCCACAAGGGGGGAAGGGGCCCTTGCACCAGCCAAGAAGGGGGGAAACCCCTCCAATTCGGCCTCCCCTCCCCTCTTTCCATGGGAGAGGGGGCACCGCCCATATTGGGTCCTTGTGGCCCAATATGCCTTCCACCATTTTGCCTTTTAATGCCCGTTGATATTAAATTAAATATAAATGCCCTCTAACAGTTACTAGAGGATATTATATTTTTATAATTTAACAGCCCTGAAAACATTTTCCACATATATATTAATTATTGATAATACCCGGTATTGCCCAATACTCTCTGAAACCCTTCCAGTGACCCCGAAACACTTCCTGATCCTCTCAAAACTATTTCAAATACTTATGAAACAACTCCGCAAATATATTCTCATCACTCCCGTCCTACTAACACTCTGCAGATCGTGATTGCCTTCAGCTTGTGATCCTATAGGTTCATTAACTCATAGACAAGAACCAAATTGTTCGTTAAATGACCGATAGCGGAACCGTGGACGTCAATATCAATCCATATGAGCACACAAATGATATTCGAGTGAACCTTTGGTTACCATGTGATGTTCCATTTGCTTCGCGGTACCTCACAAAACCCGGGATGCATCGGTATCCTCCTGAGTCATCACATGCTCACTATATTGTATCCTCGTTACCGGTTTTGTTCTTCTTTCTTGTTGTCGTGTTCCGGCATCCCCGTGACGTAGTCACCTGTGTCTCGCCAGACGATGATGGATGTCGTCGCACTGAGAGGGCCCTAAGAATATCTCTTCATCGTTGGAGGAGCAAATCCCACTCTTGAGCTATCTAGTCCCTTGTCAAACTTTTCGATGAGCCTGTAAGTTTTCTTATGATCACCGTGTTACATGTGACATTTGAGCAACCCCAAAGTCCACGTTGTTTCGCGCGGGTGCTCCGCTAGATTATGTGTTCCTAGTTGTATGTATGTACGCTTTTGTGTTCGCTCCTGGACGGTGGACGGGGCCATTTAACTTGATTATTTGGAACATAAGGCCCAGCGTAGGCTCGCTTATAGAGTCAAGCAGGGTTCGGAAAGAAGATTATACATGTAACTACTTCATTTTAATTCTCTTATAATAAGAAACCTAGTGAAAAATCCTTTCAGCTGCATTTTCTGTTGACAAGGTTCGTACACATTTTGAGATATATTTTGACTTTCAATTATACCAATATATAAGCTGGGCGGCATAGAAGTTTAGTCAAAGTTAATTTTATTTACTCAAATTGACGGTCAAAGTTGACCAAAAAATGCGTACGGTCCTGTAGCACTATTTTTGAACTGGCTGCGTTCGGCAAAATCGATGCTCATTTCAGGCTAAATCCTGTCTCTAATTAATTTTCTCCGAGTCCTTTAGTGATTAGGAATAAAAATATGAAGTGCCCTGGCGGCAAACCCACGGATATAAATATCAAAACTATGCAACGCAAGAAATACCAATAAAAGACAAGCTCTACAATGTCCTGAAGCACAACAGGAATGCACAAAGCAGCACAGTGGGGCGCCATGTTCTCCTGCAACCAGAAAACCTACCTACCTGCCCAACCTAGCAAACTGGCAAAAAGATCTATATAGCCCTTCTATTCCATGAAAATAGGTATTGTGTTATCCAGTCAGGTGCATCGCTGACCACTTCAAGTACAAAAAGGAAATTACAAAGCCGGAGCAGCAATGATTATTGACAAAGAATTTCTTAGTGTTTACATTATTGTACACACACCATCCTACGGAGATGCCGTGGCTTCTGCAGAGTTCAAGATCATAACCTCAAAGCTGAAGGCATCAAGATGAAGGCAAAAAAAAGGGCATCATGCTCGTCTCGCCTCGAGAAAAAGCGCGGGCATCAATCGAAAGATTGAAACTGATGCAAAAAAAAGAGTGGTGGCAGCTGGGGCACCACACAAAATAATCCATCTAGTCCCTTCCTAGCTATCTCAAGCATGCCTACGCTCCTGCATTGTATAATACACAAAATATTATTGGAGGAATGACCCAACACTGAAAAAAATGTTAGCATCAAAATTCTGAAGGAGTAGCTAGAATGAACAATAGAGCCACACACGACGATGGCATACAGTCACAAATGGCATATATATCAGATAAAGGTTTCCCTAATACTGTTTCTAGTACTGGTACTGTTGAATAATTGCTGGGCTCATGTGATCATTTATGTTCCAGGCTGATGTTCTGATAATAATTCCAAAGGCAAGTGCTTCATAGGAACAAAGGCATTGATTGTACTCCCTCCGTCCCATAATATAAGATCGTTTTGCAAGCTTATCTTGCAAAACAATATTATATTATGGGATGGAGGGAGCAGTAAATTAAGACAAATCGCAAATATAAGAAGCATATTAAACATTACTCCCTCCAGTCCTAAAAGTAAGGCATTTTTTGCTTCACTAAGACATGCATTTGACCAATAATTACTCCATAAATACAAAGTTATATGACATGAAATTTGTGTCACTAGATTCGTATTTGGAAGTACTTTGTTATGATAGTGATTTTGTATCACATAAATCAAATATTAAAAGAGAAATTGTTGGTCAAAGTCTTGTCTTAACGAAACGAATACGCTTTATTCATCAGAACGGAGGGAGTAGATAAGATTGAGAATCAACCAAATACATACTTGTCTGTATGGACCCTTTGCCTAATCCTCTGCCAGAATCAGCTTGTGCCAAATGAGGTGCAATGAGGGCATCCAATTTGACAACCCAGAGTGCAACTGCAGACGTCGTTTGTGGCATCGTTTGGAAGTATACAGTAATGTCATCCAGATATGAACTAAAGCTTACTGCTGATGAGCTTTGGTACAACCAATCCTCATCAATTGCCCCAACAAAATCAACAAGAACCTGCAGGGAAGAAACATGGCAAAACAAAAGACAGTACATACTGTATAAATTACCTGAAACTGAATGAATGTTCTGATATTACGATGTAAACAGGAAAAAGATACTGACCTGCAAAAGCTCGGGTAATGATGATGTCCGTCGCAGCCGCTTAACCCACAGGTTGTGTGAAGACTTCATCCACAAACCAGTGAAAGCTGCCGTAGGCATGCGTGCCTACAT
This sequence comes from Aegilops longissima, assembly GCA_021605205.1. Classification (NCBI taxonomy): domain Eukaryota; kingdom Viridiplantae; phylum Streptophyta; class Magnoliopsida; order Poales; family Poaceae; genus Aegilops; species Aegilops longissima. Next base: position 99,862,919 of record CM038678.1, on the reverse strand, counting down.
CAGCGCACACAAAATGAGGAAAAAATATGATTAAGAAGCTGCTATGAAATACATATGCTATTTGTGATCAAACAAGTGACTGGCGATCCAATACAGCAACATAACTCAGCTTTGAGTCACCATGTATCATAGTTTCTTAACGAAGTAGATCCCAGACACTAAACTCTGCGTAGAACAACCATTTTCTAGTACTCACCTCAATAGCATGAATGGCTGCTTTAAGTGCCTGTAGCTGCGAAGGAAGAACTTTATGATTTGGCACATCGTACAAATCCTCAGGCTCCCTGCATGTTGCCACGTGTATAGCATATCTTTCTTCAAGATCAAAACCAACCTCAAAAGTAGAGTGGCATATTCTGCAATGTTTTTCATCTCTCCAATACAGATCATGACAACTTTCACAATGAACGAGTGATTCCTTAAATGATCTCTTGCCACACTTAACAGCAGTAAGGGAAGAATAGAAAGAAGTCCAGATCCATTTATCTAACGCTTGCAACCTTTCCCACTTCAACATCTTCTCATCACTTCTCCTCCCAACTTCAATTCCTATTGCAGATGATGCATTTTGAAGATTACCAGCTAGATATGTTGGAACAGAAGCACTGTCAATGTCTGATAGGGGTGAAGCTCCATCTCCACTACTTGGCTTGGGTGAATATCTGTTTCCACTGCTTGTCTCGGAACGAGAAGAATCAGATGATGCTGTGAGCGCAACTACACACCCATCTTCCAAGTGTTTTTTCATGCCTTCAAAAAGACATGATTGCCTCTTTTTCATTGATGCAAGAAGATGAGCTTCCCTGGTGCCTCTGATGTCTAGGACAGACAACAGCGAGAGTAAATCCTGCAATGCAAACAAAAAAAGAGCCGGTCACTTTATTTGTGGAAGTTTAACCTCAAGTGATTAAATAAGAGGCAAATTTAGATGCTACGCAAATTAAGAAGGTGGGCAACCTGTGGTGAATCTATCACTTCCCAGTGACCATCTTCTGAGGACTCAAAATAAACCCTACGGTGCCCTGGATCATCTGCTCTACAAGGGCCAAGGAAGAGCCAGTAATTGTTATATCTGCGATCTGATCCTAAGAGAACTATTTGTGGCTGATGTGCAAATCCTGTGGGTGATTCGTTAGCTCCAGAGTCGGCAATGTAATCCTGACTCCTCAGGCTTCCTGACTGTCCTTGCATGGAAGAATCAAAACTGTGCGAGCTTCCTGGTCTATTTAAGTACTCATCACTAGATTGATAAATGGTTCTTGTACACTTCTTTATCTTCCCACCTGAGGCATGCGACTGTGCTCTCTGTATGTTAGACAGGACACTTTGTGGTTCCTATGAAAGGTAGAAAACAATAATATAAGATTCTGCAGCTTTCCAACAGGGCATACAAATAGAGAATAGAACATTTGTATGAAGGCTGAGCTTTAACTTGGAACGTGAACACAACAAAGTTATCCAAGATTAAGTTTCCCAACAACTGAGAAATGGCACTGGCTATTGTATGTATTTTCACTTCGAATACTTCAAATGAGTTATACGGTAACCTAAGGCAGGCACTATCCACTTAAAATGTCCATACACATATCCTAATGAAAGTAGTATCTACTTAAAATGTCCATTTCTCCTAATTCTGCCTAAGCCGTAAGGAGACACAATCATAGTGTAGTTAGGAACTTAGGATAATCAATTATAAGTGCGATCATTTATGTTAGTTGTGGAGAAGTGAATAAAGCACATCAACAAAAGAAGAAAATTCAGTGGAGGTAAATTTGCATAAATGGTTCATGGGTGGATGATTTAAACGAAAAAACTGAAATAATGCCATAATCTTCTCAAAAATGAGACCTTGCTCTCTTATCTCATCTGATCACTTCTAAGAACATCCAAACTATTTATGTAGTTACATTACCAAGACAGAGCACTATAGTCAGCCAGATAACGTCATACAGGGCAACATTAACAATAATGAAAAAAGAATAATGATCCTTCAAGTCCTGGATGGTCGTTTTGCAAGTTCAGTACTCCCTCCGATCCATAATAAGTGTCGCAGTTTTGAACTAAGGTTGAACTAACCTTAGCTCAAAACTGCTACACTTATTTTGGATCGGAGGGAGTAAGGTATAAGCAATGATGCCTTGAACAAAGATGAGATGTTGCAATTGAAATATACGGGAAGAGAGTGAAGGTTACCTCAAGCCTTGGAACAGAACCAGCACCAGAAACAACATCTATCAAAGCAACCAAGCAATCCAGCTTCTCATCGATGCTTAGGTCTGAGTACTCGCCTTCCATCAACCCCAGAAGCCATCGTTCTCCCGAATAACTTTCATCAATTTCACTGCATTTATTCATATTTTTATGTACGTTTTTCTGTCTCCACCTGACAATTCTACTTTCATGCTCAGGATAACTCTCTTGTGGACCATCAGATTCATCACCACTGCTGCTAGCATCCCCATCATCATCAACAGTTCCAGAATCCTCGGTATCTGATCTAGAATCTTCTTTTCCTTTAATCCGAGGATCAACACGGAGACGATATGCAGAAGGCGCAATCTTCTCAAACAATGTGATGTCACTAGAGAGAGTTGAGAAAATAAGCTGCTCTACTTCTGATGCGCCAGAGAGATTAAGACCAATAATCTGAAGAGAACAATCAAGTAAATGCCACGGAAATACTCAACCAAAAGTATATACAGAAGGCCAGCTATCATCAATATGAACAGTTTATTTCTGATACTACCTGTGGTGATTGGGCAAGTTCAGCAACCTTTAACCCACCGCTTCCTTTCTTAGACAATAGTGCAAACAATTCACCTTTCAGTGTACGAGGACGTAACCCATATTTAACCATTTGATTTTTCTCCTATAATTGAATAAAAGGATATACGTTACTTTGAAACATAATATAAGTACTTGTAGGGGGAATCTATTGCAACAGCATATATACAAATATTGGTAGCTGTAACCAGAAAGGCATGCACACCCACATACAAGTGTTAGATCTAGAATAGTGAGGTGTCTCATTAAGTACCTTGTTAAAGAAATTCCGATTCAGCATATGATGATCTGAACCAAAACCTGAAGCAACCAGAACCTGGCGTAGTATTTCGACCCAAGTAAGAGAATTCAGGGATTTGATCCAAAAATTCACATCGAATTCTTGTTCTCTAACCTGAAAGAGAAACATAGAGGCAAACCATTTAGCTATTTCATTTTTTAGATAGGTTCTTCAAACAGGAAGCAGGTATGCAGGATGACAGTTCTCTTATGCATCCATTCAAGACATTCGCCCTAATGAAGCAGCATCAAGTAGTCTGAACTCTATCTAGTTACCTCCCATCGAATCTATAAGAAAAGAAAGCAAGACAATTACTTGCTCAGCGAAACTCGGACTCTGGTCCGCATTCTATGAGTAGTACTCCCTCCGTTTTTATTTACTCTGCATATTAGATTTGACTGAAGTCAAACTTCATAAAGTTTGACCAAGTTTACAGAAAACAGTATAAACATTTACCATAACAAATCTAGATGATGTGAAAGTACATTCAATAATGAATCTAATGGTATTGATTTGTCATTGTATATGTTAATACTTTTGTTTATAAACTTTGTCAAAGTTTACAAAGCTTGACTTTGACCAAAGCTAATACGTGGACTAAATAAAAACAGAGTATGACAAGACGAACACCTCAACTGAAACAGAAGTTTGGTGCTGCAATTGACAAAGTCATGGAACTAAATAAATGTAAATATGAGAAGAATAGCATAGTCAGTTTCTTCACACAAAGTAGTACTCCCTCCGTTCCTAAATATTTGTCTTTTTAGAGATTTCAAATGGACTACCACATACGGATGTATATAGACATATTTTAGAGTGTAGATTCACTTATTTTGCTCCGTATGTAGTCACTTGTTGAAATCTCTAGAAAGACAAATATTTAGAAACGGAGGGAGTATGATTTATCAGACCATATAGAAAGATAAGGATCATGTTGATGTCACACTTATTGGCTATTGCACGATCACTGTTACTCAATGTAATGAATTACGATGAACACAAGGCAGTAGCCTCGTGCTACTAGAAAACAAAGCCGATTCATCCTACGCTGTCATTTATTAGACCCTGTAGGCCCATATTGTTCTTCAAGGAAATCAGTAACTTGATATCCAGAGTAGACTGGAACAGGAGCATAACAAAAAAAAAGTGCATGGTAATGAAACCGCTCGACAAATTGCTCAACTCCAGCACTAGTCTAAGACCATATACTTTGACTTCCGAATGCAGCATTATATTCGAACTATAAACTTTACACAATGTGCAACAAGCTCGCCAATACTTCTGCTAACATAAATAAATATACCCAACAAGGTACAATCAGACTGACAAAAACTAATTAAATGAACCTACTACTAGGTTCTCCACTCATTCAAAATTCATCTGTGAACTGTCCGACAATGCTGAAATGACGCCATAGCATAATAGCTCTAGAATAAGCACAATGTAATTCTATCTTTGAAATGAACTAAAGTGTACAGCACATTTCAAAACTCACAAAGTTCAGAAAGCTTGAGAATCTGCTATCTTTAGACGATCTTGGTACAAACACACTGCCGCTGCCCCTTTCTGTGTTTAACATAAGTAGCTTGAGAAGACTGACATGTACTTTCCCCAACAACGAGGAGTCCTGGAGGTCACATTTGCACAGTAAGAAAATAATACAGCAAATTATACCAATTTCAGGGAGATTTAACAAAATTTTCACCTTGTCATGGAATGCTTGTGCAAACTCATCAAAAGTAAAGGGATGAACATCCATACTACCAAAATGTGTGTAGACAAACCGGACAACCTGCCAAGAATATTTTCAAGTTAACAGATGCTGGCCACAGTTTCAACAAGAAAACTGGTAGAGGAAAGGTGGGTGCACTAAAAGCTACGAGCACGGCAGTAACACAAACAATAAGTGAAGGAAGGGATAATTTTTCAGTTAACCAAGTACATATGGGCTATTGAGATTTTTAACAACATGCTTAGGCCATTAATGCTCCAAACAAAATAACCAAATATATTATAGGAGACATGTCTAATATTCCTGCTGCCCAGATGCAACTAAATCCAGTAAACTACTGGTTGGATTCATGAACAAAATTGGTACAGTATGGAAAGATTACTGAAGCCAGTCTTGTTCCACGACCAAGACATGTACGATCATTCACTATACAGTAAATTCCATAAGTTAATAGAATATAGAAGTTGGACAGACTGATCATGAGCTTTTTTTCATTTCATGTAAGGTAAATTCCATTAATGATGATAATACTACTCATGTAGTATTCCCAAAGTAATGTGTTGCATTTAACCTGGAAGAGCTTTTTCACCATTTCAGGTGATGACTCCCAAGGTTTTGTAGGAAATGGTTGTTTCATCCTGACACTTGGTGGAGGAAACCTGGCAAGTAAATCTGCAAGAGAAGCACTAATACTTAAGTAAATTGGCTTATATTAGAAAAAATGAGAACAAAGAGAGGATGATATTGCAAACCTTTACAAAGGGGGCAGCCATGTCGCCCAGTTGAAGAAAGATGAGCTGAACATCTTAACGGATTAGGACCTGCTTGTAACTCACTGAGCTCAAGCTCCTCATCATCAACTAAAGTAGCATGTTCAGCTCGTAGTTCCGAGGATTCCAATTCATCAACTGAAAGATGGCACTCCACTGGAGGATGCTCCTTCAAATCAGTAACTCTGCCACATGGCACCTAAAATAGCAAGAAATCCCCATTAGTGTACTACACAAAAGGCAGATTAAGTTCCATTTAACCAGATTAAAAAGGTCAAATTGCAACAACAAAAAATGCTTTCCTTCCAAATGACCGCCATTTAATAACTTTACAGGTCTAGATTCGCATTCTAGAGGACTAGAAGTTAGCTCATTATCTCCATATGTGGACTTCTCAGACTTACCTTTCTCGGTGGAGGTCTACTCTTTTTGTTTACTTTCTTCCGTGGCAAAGTTTGTTTCTGCACATAAGGTTAAAAGGAGGAAATTCTGAGTTGCTAATTCAGATACAACTACTAAAGTTTCAAATAACATAGGCTGTATCAGATCAAATTAAATAAGCAACTTTACTTGCGCAAGCTTTCCACCAAAATCTTCGAATGGTCTCAATGACCTCAAGCAACCACCTTCATCAATGAAACTGGAGCAATCTTGAATTTCTGCAGTTTGAGAATACATTGCATGCCACACTGTCATTAAACCTTTGCCCTTTCCATGCTTCCTCACAGGATCATTGTTCTCAAATGGCAAAGTGGATCTCTGAGCAGTAGGCGACATGATCTGCAGGTGAACATTTTTTTAGAAAGTTGGGCACCTGACGTTAGAGGTCTCAATATAACAAATGGAAACAAATTAACATGGATTACAATTACAAAAAGGGACAATAAGCACAAAAGGTCAGTTTAGCTGACAGCATCTTCATCTCAGGCACTAAAATAATTTGTCAATCAGCAACTGACAAAATAACACAAGAATTTTAAGAAACAAATACGGTGGATCTCTAATCTTACATCTAACCGAATAAAAATGAACATTATAGTGCCTTCAGAAAGACTGTTATGGCAAACAGCTGAATAAAAGTGATACTAAGGCAGGGACTGTAAATTTTCATACCAATTCAAATGTGGGGGGCATCTCTTGGCCCACAAAATACATGGGATTTCGTGTTGTATATCCTGACCCAAAAGTTTCCAGAATCCATTGTTCTAATTACAAAAAAGAGGCCTGATAATAAAATAAAGATAATGCTGGATCAAACTGACTACCAGCAGTTCAGCACAGAAGATGACACTAGCTCATGATTGTACACTACAAAGCATGGATACGGCAGGAAGTGCCGAATTGCCGTCCTAGTACGGGGGGGTACGGGGACACGCGCGGATACGCCGGAATACACGTATCCTGCAGTATCCCATCTTTTCCGAATTAAAAAAAGGGGAAAGAAATCGGGATACGGCAGATACGGTGTGGACACGGTGGGGACTCGGGAACCAGCCTCGCCGCCGCAGCCTAGGCTCGAGGCTGCTGCTGCCTGGACTCACTTCTCTGGTCGCCGGCTCGACGCCGCTGTTTCCCCCAAGCCCGGCTCTTCCCCAGATGAAGAATACCCATCCAGCAGAGAGGAAGATGGCAAGGCGTTCGAGGACAAGGAAGAAGGACCGGGCGGGGAGAAAGATGGGGACTACAACCAGCAGCGAGGAAGAAGATATAAGCGGCGGCTCAGTCTTTCTTCTGCTCTCTGCAGCTCTCAGGCGAATGGAGGAAACGAGAAGAGAACGGCTAGAGGAGCTGACTAGTCTAGGGTTTCAGGAACTGGACCTTATATGGGCTCTGAGTGGAGAGCTACATGGGCCTCAGTGGAGGGTTCGTATGGACTATGGGCTGCCTCAAAGTCCTTTATCAAAAGAAATGAGGCAACATATATCCAGTAATTCCTTGACAAAAAACATATATCCAGTACAAAATCTCTGATCTAAAAATTATCATTAAATCTTTATCACATGCTATTTTTTTCTGTATATTTGTATACCCTGCCGTATCCCCGAGTGGTTGTTTTTTAAAAATGCCATATCCCGTGTCCCCGTATGCGTATCCCCGTGTCCGTGCTTTTTAGATTGTACACACATGATGGCACCAAATGGTATGGCAAGTTGGCAACAACCAGTAGTTAACACGGGAAAAAATAAGTATGTGCTAGAAATGACAATGAAAATGTGTACTTAGCCTAAATAGTGAGTTAGTGACTATGCTTTCCTAAAAGGCTCTGGTACAGAAAACCAAGAATTATGCTTGACCATACTGACTATCAGCACCAGTCGTCATTAGCCACACACAGTGAGACGAGGCACGGCACCAACAGGAAACAAATGCTGTGCTAGAAATGAAAATGAAAACACTTGAGCAGCCTAAGCAATACCTTTCTCTTCTTCAAAACGCTTTGATCCTGGTAGGAATGATGTCCTGTGGTATCTGCAACTATTAAAAACAGCATCAATCAATTCAACATGATATTGTGAGGGTATTAACCGCATCTACAGAATGCAATTCGAACATGAAGTATGCAAAGTATGTTAGCAGCATTAGTGTTAGAAAAGAAAATATGTTAGCAGCATTAGTGTTAGAAAAGATCAAATGGAGATTGAAGGTGCTTGCGGATCCTGCTAATTCTACTTTCCTTGTTTACCCAGAAGTCTAGTTTAGTGCCATTACAAAGCAACCACAACTTGAAGCACAAATGAATAGGACGAACACAGCACAAGATGCTCGACACAATCTCCGTATTACAAATGAGTGAAGCCCCACGAAAAGGTTGGGACTTCCATAGCATGCTAACTCGTTAACACAATTAGTATTATTTTGAGATGGACACAAGAATGAGGGAATGCATGGCCGAAAGAGAAGGATGAAACTTACATGGCATGGTAAATAAACAATTACAGTAAATAGCAGTGTTTTGAGATGGAACATAAGAAGTGCTACACCTACCAAACAAAAAATGAGACAATTACCAGAGTTGTTAATAGAACTGTGTGGTTGATTAAGCTTAATTAGGTCTTTTGCATGGTTTAACCTACTGGGACACATAGATAGAAAGATATGTCTATGATGATAAATGACTTTCTCAGTAACCTTTAGTGCTACTAGAGACAGACCCCTGACATGGACATGTGCCCTTTCAGGAAGGAGATCGAAATCACCCCCAAGAGATGGACCATCCTTGCGGAAGACTTTCCTCAGAATATAATCCTTCGGAAATAGGACTTGTGATCGAAGTGTGTGTTTCTCTCCTACAAGGCTCATACTCCTACCAAGAGTAATGTCATCCTCGGACTGCAAACCCGCAATACCTTGCATTGGAGATTGGCTTGAATTGGAAGACCTGCTGCTGCTACATCTAGGCCAATTTGATCTTGCACTAGCTTGTGTTTCCATGTGAACCTCTGCAGCTTCCATGTGTCTCCTCTCTTTCCGCCTCCGCTCTTTGAACCATATTCTGACCTGGTTGTAAGTCAAACTAACAGATGCCGCATACTCTGTCAGATTCTCCGGCTTCGGATATTGTACCTCTGGATCGAGAAATTTTTAGCCACAGCACAAAAGGTTGAACAATAACAAAAAAAGACATGACAGCAGGAAAGGAGCTTGAAACACTAGCACATGCTTACCAGAATAAAAACTCTCCAGCATCTGGATTTGCAGGGGAGATTTCTTTGTCCCTGCATTATCGCTCTTGGCTAGAAATCCTTTGGCCATCATCTGGAGAAAACGATAATTACGTATCAGCGCACAAAGCAGGCAAGTGACAGTAAACACCCTGTTACAGAACACTAAAAGGCCCGGGAAATGGTAGCTTCACGAATCTCAATTTGTGTTCGAGAGTTTAAATGCTGAGAACAGTGACAACACAACTGGGGAGCAAGTATGCACAAAATTACATATTGGACCTGGTGCTGCTAGAGCAGACGCTTGCTACAAAATTAGGATTCAAGCGGCAAATTTCTACCAGCAACGACCGAATCGGACAGTATCGCAGGCCTGGTCAGGAGGCCCTCCTAGCTTAATTATCCATCTAACTAATGCCCGCCTACTCCTGACAAGAGAAATTCGAGTACAGCTTCTAGTTGCTAGGGGGATTTCCTTGCTAGGAGGGTGTGGGGGGCTCGAATTTCTCTCGCTGGCTGAACCATGGGCGGATTAGAGCCAGAAATCGCGGAGGCCAGTGAGTGGGGTTTAACTCAATCAGTGGATGGAAACGAGCCCATACCTCAAAGCCCAATTGCCAGCGCCCGCGGACGGGGCGGAGGCAGCGAAGTCCCGACGAGGAGGCACGGGGACGGCGATGGAGGCGACGCGCATGAGAGGCGGGGGGCGGGCGACGGGTGTGCACCGCGGGCAGCGAGGGGAGCCGGTGTCCTGCTGGGTGGCCGGCTGGCGCGGGGTTCTAGGCGGCGGCCATGGATGGGGAGGCGGCGAGGTGTGCTGCTGGGGGGTGGGGGGGTCGGGAAGGTGGCTGCTGGGGGTGGGGGGGGGGGGGTCGGGAAGGTGGCTGCTGGGGGTGGGTTTAGCGGCGGTGATCCGGCTCCGGGGTGGGGGCGCAGGGAATGGAGGCGGCGGGAGGGAGATGGGAGGGGCGCCCAAAACCCTTACCGACGAGTGGGCCGCCGTTTTTCCTTAAACCCTTGGTGAAGGGGAATGGTCGAATGGATTAGTTAGGAGAAATATCTGCGGTGTGCTCTTCTTCCACGTAAGTCCCTGGAGGTTGTCTGGTTCTCCAAATAGCCCTCCCCTCATCACTTTGTAGGGTTCACTAGACTCCTCCTTTTTGGAAAAGGAGATTTTTTTTTTCTTTTGAAAGGAGGTGGGCACGGTGGTTTGCTTTATCCTAAACCTACAAGCCAATTTTGTCAATGTTTCTTCCAAGAAAATATGGATTTTTTTTGTTTTGATTTTACTGTTCACCCGAGCTCGGGTGCAGAAACTCTGCGTCCAGAAGGTTATTCTAGGAAACCACAATGGAGCTGGTTTTATGCGCTCGACTCCAAAAGCTATAATGACTGACTGTTGACAAAGATGAATGGTGTTTCATTTTAGGGGGAGGTCACTCACATGGGGGTGGGGAGATAACTTTTTTTGACAAACACAATATAGACGAAGACGCTCACATACACTCATTCCTATGAGCATACGCATGTACATCACATCCTATCCTTTATGAGCATTTCTGAAAGGCTGAGCTAAGTCTTGAGATCAACAAAGTCACCAAAGAAGTCTCGCTATTTTAAATGCTAGTAGATGGTAAAAGCATCACCACCAAAATTACTTACCACAAGATGGCGGGACTTACATCGGAGCGAGTATTAATGAGGCATTCCTCTTCCCCTCATCAACACTATGTAATCACTACAACATCATCGCTATATAAAACGAATGAAGGGGTAATGAATACACAAATGTTGAATTGACTCACTCTAATCACACAAGGAACATTTATTGCTTTTGTGTCTAATTATGCTTAGTCAGGTTATCCTTCAAGATAAATTCCTTACAGGGATGTCGCACAAACATCTTCATTTCTTATTTATTTTTTAGTTTTCAAATAACATTGTCGGTTGAGTTGGGCTAGAATGTATGGATCTTTTGGCTTCCAAATAAACCCTAGCGGCTTGAGTTGGACTATAAGGTGATTTTGTGTCGGGACTTGGGAGAAATATTTTATTCTTGTGCACTAGTCCCTCTAACTTGTTATATTTTTAAAATAACCCTATGTTCAACACTTTACACTTTACCCAAGGCCTGCAACTAAGAAAAAACTTACACAAGATTTGCAATCTACAGATGCAAGCAGGAGCCCGTGAAGACTAGCGTACTCCCTCCGTTCCTAAATAAAAGTCTTTTTATAGGTTCCGATATGAACTGCATACGGGGCAAAATGAGTGAATTTACACTCTAAAGTATGTCTATATACATCCATATGTAGTCCATATTGAAATCTTTAAAAAAGACTTATATTTAGGAACAGAGGGAGTACAAGTATACCAAAAGGTCAACCTAATGCAATTTTGTTCATTAATATAAGAAAATGACTTATATGCGGGCCTCAAGGGATACGCGTACATGAAACGGTGTAGGTTCACCATCCATACATGGCTCTGCTTATAGAGAAACTAGACCATGTTGGGGCGCGTTGCCGCGCCCGCCCATTTTAAAGATCTGTGGAAGAGCTTAACCTGATTCACCATTTCTGCCAAAAATGTCACGAATTGACCACACATCAACATGACAAAAATTTGTCTTCCGCCAGAAGAAGAATTTCAGGGGCTCTGTACCATAGTGTCACCACGTACATTTGGTTCGGTGGTTAACCATGACCATCCATCTGCATTGCATGATTTTATTTAGAGTTAACGATGAAAGATTTTAGGTTGCACTTCAAGATCTTTGTCTTCTAACTTGGTTTGTCAAAATTGTCACAAACAATTTCTTCACAAAAATTCCATGTAATGATCCTACTGAATAAATGAGAAGAAATTAATAATGTGAGAGTTCAAACCTGCAGGTTTCATCAAGATAGCCAAAAGAAGATCCATGCCATGATTTTGACTCTGACAATCTGAGTAAACAAAATATCCTACATGTTTATTTACTACAAAGCAATCCAGATCATCACTGAAGTTGAACTCATACAGCTGCGAGCTGCGAGTAGCACAGGTGCTTTGGGCTCACTCGGTCATGGGTGAGGCAGACGGAGGAGAGCAACGGAAAAGCCAAAAAAAGGGAGGAAAGTGGAAAGGCCGCTCACTGTTTTGCCGCCGTCTGCTTCGTCACAAGGTTCCATCTACCTACGTCCGCGCCGCCTGGACGGTGAAGAGAACGAGGAGATTAGACTTGATAGAGCACTCCTACTAAATGTCCTATAGGAACGACAGATCTACTCCTCACATTAATCGCCCATGACGCAACCCTTCGAATCGCTTTCTCTGATCGGCCGGCGAACAGACCATTCTTCCGCATCGACGCCCTCGTCGCTGCCACTTAGTCGGCCGACGAGGCCTTCTCTTCATAGCGCAGGCCTAAAATGCAGGCCCGGTTAAGCAAAAGTCTGGGCTCGCGTTTCACATCACGTCGGCCCGATTAACCAGAAGAAGCACAGGCCGGTCTGCGGAGCAGCAGCCCGGAGACGTTGGGCCCACAAGAGCTAGCGCGGTGAAACGGGCTGAGCGACATGCAGTGATATGGAGCGTTGAGACAACAGATCAAACGGTTTAGGACGTGAAATCAATGTGGGAGGTCATAGCTAGCTCAGTTTTACTGTTTAGTACTCCCTCCGTTCCATAATGTAAGACGTTTTTTGATACTAGTGTAGTGTCAAAAAACGTTTTACATTATCAAAAAACGTCTTACATTATGAAACGGAGGGAGTAATATATACATGCTAGGTCACACTCATCCATACATGGATTTGCTTTCATTGGAATGCAAGTTAACCACTTGCTCGTTTCATATTCATCAACAGGTGAGCACCAAGTGCGATATAGCATTACAGGTGGCATTGGACCGGATTGTCATCCATCCTTTCTTGACACGGGTTGCTACAAGAGAAGCAAAATGTGTGTTCAGAATTTCAACTTACTCGGTACAAATAAAAACAAATAGTGGCCGAAAACACATGGAGCGTTCAAATGCAAGAACTTATTAGCAAGTGGATACAAAAATTGTGATACAAACATTTTTCTTGTGCCAAAAAACACCAAACTGCATCGCTAAGAGATACAGAGGTGCACACGCGCTAGAGACCATTGCAAAATACATGAAGAAGATGGGTCATATCATGTTCGACACCTCAAACGGGTAATTAGAATTACAAAGAATAGCTTGTTCAACTGCCATCGAATTCAACATCCTCGAGGTAAGAAGAAAGCAAAAAATCCTTCAAGCTCATAATGATACCATGGAGCTCTTTAAGGCATTTTAGAACTCCTAGTTCAAACTTTAGACTCCCGGCCACTGACGGTGTAGTTGGAGAGGACCTGGATATTTGTAAAGGGAAGCTCGACATGAAGAAGGAAGGTAAAACATATCGTACTTATGGCTCCAAAGGTCCTCTCTTCTATCTCATCCTTGAGGTCATACTAGTAGATTCCACAATAAAACAACGATATGTATGTCTCATTTTAGTGGGTCATAAAAATCCTTAAAAGGAAGAACAACCAATGTCTCAGAAGGATGAACATCGAAAGACCTCATTAGAACAAAGGTACTATTGCTCACATAATTTCCAATATAGATAACCCAATAAACTCAACCTCTTATAAGGGTAAATGTGCTTGTCCTCACGCACTGAAACATCCACTGCCAACAACAAACATAAGTCACTAAATAACCAAAGTGTATGCAGAACCACAGAACGAGTGACAAAAGTAGCAACCATCTCCTCAGTGATCATGGGCACCGTGAAACGAACCAAGTAGCCAGTGAAAAGGTTGAGGATGCATGCCGCGCGAGGCAACTTCCTATCCATGAAGATGAAGAAGCCATCTTATGTAGTAGTGGCGACACAGTAGTTGTATAGTAATACATGTCCTTGTGGAGGGTGCAACACGTGGTGATGTTCACCAAAAAGTGCGTAAAGGTGTTAAAACTAGTCGACCTCATTGATCACAATACGCCGTTCTAGGAAGAAAGTGAGATATGGGTTATTCTTAGGGTAGTCAGTGGCATGGTGCCAGGTGCTGCACACGGAGCAGAGGTGCATGTAGTAGCTAGGAGACAGTTGGCGACATGGTTCATGAGATTATACGAGACCAGATTCCCCCCATGATGACCTGAAGGTTTCACAACAAATAACACACACAAGAACTTGATTATACTTTGCCCTTCCGTCGGGCTAGTCGAATGAACAAGACTACTAGAGCGGGGTAGGGGATCGACGATTTGCTACTAGTTGAAGGCAGTTCATCGAAAATGCACTCTACCATTTGTGACGTCCAGAGACCAGTCGTAAGTCACAACACGCCAATTTTTTATTCCAACGAAACAAAGTGCATGCCTCACGGGTACTCACCGTGGGCATGGTGGACAAGGTGGCAACAATCGAGATGATGGTGAGCCGCGAATCTGGAGGGGGATTTGCCGGTCCAGGTTGGATTAGCGCCGAATCAAAGGGATCTCACATATGGGGAATAGGGAGGTGGGGAAGGACGAGACAGGATTCAGGCAGGCTTTATGGTTTGAGAACAAATCGTCGCCGCCGATGGAAGAGAGGCACACAAGATGAGAGCGAGCAAAGTTTCTAACTAGAGCGACTGCAGCGTGTTTTAATTTTGGCTGATTAGCCTCATGTGAGTGAGCTTACACTTTCACGCTTCCAAAATTTGTCTACGCTTTTCACGTGGTTTACTCTCTCCGTTTTAAATTGCTTAATTTTTCGCAAAGTTAACTACACACGTAGTACTCCTCCAGCACCCTCCAGCACCGGGAGTACTCGTGTAGAATATACCTGGCCATGGGAAACCCGGCCTGAACGGCCCGACCCGACCCGACCCGAAATTCCCGGGCCGGGCCTGGGCCTTAATATGCAGCCCGAACAGCAAGTCGGGCCGGGCTCGGGCCTCAATATGTAGCCCGAAATTAGGCCCCGCCCGGCCCGAGCAGCTCCCGATCTGGACTCACCCAGCCTGGCCGCAGTAGAGCCCAAGAGCAGCCCAGCTGCCCAACGCCTCAGCCCCCCGACTCTGCATCTCGCCCCCCTCCCCACTCCTCGCTTACCCTAACTCCCAAATCCCACGCCCCGTCCCCATCTCTCCTCGTGCGCGACATGGCGGCGCCGGCGGAACCCTAGCGCGTCCGCATCAGACGACGGTCGGCGCCCTTCGTCCTCGACCGCGGCCGGCCCCCTTCGTCCTTGACCTTGGCCGCCGCGCTTCGTCCTCGACCGCGGCCGCCGCGCTGCATCCTCGACCGAGGCCGCCCTGGTCCATCCTCAACTGCGGCCGGCGCACGTCGTCCTGGGCCGTGGCCGCGCTGCACTGTCCTCAACTGCGGCCGCGCTGCTCCGTCCTCAACTGCAGCCGCCCTGCTCCATCCTCAACTGCAGCCGCCCTGCTCCGTCCTCGACCGCCGCATCAACAACCGCCGGGCACAGCAAATATCTTCCTCCCCGTCGGCTGCAACCAGCAAGCCTGCAACTCCAAGCCCCCACCCCAAGGTATACGTTTTGATGTTGATAAAGTTGTGATGTTTTTGTTTTAGGGTTAGCTGAATGTTAAAGCATAGCTTAATGTTGTAGACGTACTGCTTGTGCAGAATGGTCAGGATCAAATCCATGCAAAATTTATGTTGTTTATATGGTGCAGAACTGCAGATGAACATTTGTGCTGTTTATATGGTGTTGTACTGTTGTACTGCTGTGTACATGCTGCAGTTTGATCATGATGAATAACTTGTTCTGTTGTACTGCTGTGTACATGCTGCAGTTTCATCATGATGAATTCAGGAGGACTAGAAGGACCGGAGGGTGATGAACCAGAGTACCATCCCGAAGAATTAGAAGGGCAGGACGCTGGAATGCAATTGTTTATTGTACCTGCGGATCCTCCTCGCACTCGGCAGAAACATGTAAGGGGAAAGCAGCCAGCCGCTCAAGGAAGTGGAGCCGCAGAAGAACATGCACATCCTACTACTCCAAGCTATATGATGGTGATGATGCCCTTCAGCGCGTTAATCTTGTTAAGACTACAATGACTTCTTTATTTAATGAGTATGGTAGTGGTGTACATGTCAATGAAAACATAGCAACTAGTGCATCATCAAGCACGTGTGGACTAGGTGCCTTTTCTGACTATGATCAGTATGTGGAAAGCACGAGCTCACATGAAGAGAGATCTGAATTGGAGTTGTATTTGGCTGAACCTGCGAAGAGGTTGAATGAAAATGTCAATATCTTGGATTTCTGGAGTAAGTCTGCAGCTAGGTATCCGCAACTAGCAAGAATGGCACGTGATATCCTTGCAGTTCCTGTGTCAAGTGTTGCTTCAGAATCCGCTTTCAGCTTGAGTAAGAAGGTTATAACCCCGAACCGAAACTCACTTAAACCAAAGACGGTTGAGGCCCTAATGTGTTTGCAAGATTGGTATCGTTGCAAACTGCAGAAAAAAGAAGGTATCTGTTGTAATCTTGTTTGTTTCACATTCTTATTTGTATGTTTTACTTCCAAATGATAATTAACCCAATCTATTGTTGTAGATAATAAGAGAAAGGCAGAAGTGGTTGCGCTAGATAATGATGAAGATTCATCTTCAGATGAAGAATGTAACATCTATATTCTTTGTTCATGTCAATTGTCAAGTTGTCTTTATACTACCGCTAACTTTCTCTTCATTCCATCCTCTAGAGTTGTTGCTAGAGCAATGAGAAGAGAAGAAGGTTCAGAGAAGGCATGGCGAGATGGCAGCCAACAAACTACTAGTCTTATTTTGGTTATGGACTGTAATAATATTCATGCACTTGTGTTTGTTGTAACTGGAATGTTTAGATGTCGAAAGACTTGAAACTGAAACATTTATATTTGGTTCTGCTATTCTTTTGCTCAAACACTATGCTGTTGTGCTGTCAAAACTAGTGATGTAATGCTGCTATTTTGCTGTTGTTGAAACTGAAACATTTATATGGGGTTCTGTTATTGTTTTCCTATAAAACTATGCTGCTGTGCTATAAAAATAGTGATGTAATGCTGCTGTTTTGCTGTTGTTGAAACTGGAACACTTGAATGTTGTTCTGTTATTGTTTTGCTGTTAAACTATGATGTTGTGCTGTCAAAAATAATGTTGATTTGCTGCTGTTTACTACTGCAAATTGCTGATAAGTGACAGGTGTATGTTTTGTTGTCCAAATATTAGTATCTTGTTCTTTATAGCTTAGTTTTCTTCTGTGTTTTTTGCTGTACTGACTTGATTTTGTTGGATTATGTCGGGCCGTTGGGCCGGGCTTCGGGCTTTGCCTAGGGCTGGCTCGGGCCTGGAAAACGTATCAATTCGTCGGGCTGGGCCGGGCTCAGGCCTGTCCCATAGACGCCGGGTTTTTGTTGGCCCGGCCCGGCCCGAGATTTGGCCAGGTATAGTGTAGAGTAGCCTTCGACACTGTAGCATCACCATTTCAGTGCGCACCGACGCCAAACCAGCACCGGGATCCGAGGCAGACGCCCATGGCCGACGATGAGGTGGTGGTCGCGTCCGCGGAGGAGTCGCTGACCGCTCCGCTGCTCGAGCCAGCCGCGAGCCCCGGCGACCCGTCGGTGGAGGTGACGCTGTACCGGCGGGGCGCCGGTCCGGCCAAGGTCTTCCGGTCGGGCCTGGGGGGCCCTCGCCGCGACCGCCTCGACGTGCGCGGCATCCAGGCAGAGCACGGGCTCCGCGCCCTCTTCGCCTTCAAGCCCGGGGTCTTCCGCCGCGGCCTCCGGATCCGGCCCGACCCGGCGACCGGCCGCTCCGCCGTGCCCTTCCGCGACGGCGCCGCCATCGCCCTCGACGGCGAGCCCAAGGTAAAGGAGCCGATCCCTACCGTTTTGCGTTTCGCACCTCGCGGTGTGGGGATATTGCAGAGAAGGACTTGACGGATTGGATTTTCTTGGCCGCGCAGGTGCAGGTGTCGTGGACCAAGCCTGCGTCGATGATCGCCGTCGGCCTGCTGGTGCCGGCGGTGATGGCTTTCAACGGGGTGCCGGAGTCGCTACTGTCGTCGAGCATAGTCAACGCCCTCTTCTCGCCGTGGATCCTCGCCAGCGCGGTCATCATCCTCGTCCGTCTCAGGATGCGGCCACAAGCTCCTCCATGAACGGAGCCGAGCTACTGCAATGTAATAGCCCTCCTTTGTACTATCCAGAGAAGCTCCTGTTGTCTCTTTTCTCATCAGAAATTATGTGCAATGGAGACAAAATTCCAGAATAAATGTGTGCAGTTTGCTTCAACGCAAATAATCATCTTTGCTGATGAAATTTTCCATTCGAGTATGCAAGTTCCATATTCCATAATCATCTCTCATAACCGGAACACCAAGATACATTACAACCACGTGTATCACATAAGTTACTGGAACAAAGTTTATACAGAACCTCGTCAAAACAGCTTTCAGTTTTTTCACACACAGACAACCAAATAAGATCAGGAAAGCCAAGACTATCCGTGGATCCAAATGATATCACTGAACCAAAACAAAACTAGCAGAAAGGAGTAAGTTTTAGTCACTATCATCTTCGTCTTCTCGCGTTTCAAGCTGGGAGACAACCTTTTCTATGAACTTCCTGCGAACGCCTTCCATGACATTGTTACCACCTTGTCCATCATTCAGTACTGGGTCTGAGTCGCAAAGCGCCAATGCAACAGCTGAAATAAACAGAATGAAAGTTTAGCATAAATAGTGGAAGACCGTGTGTGACACTTACAGATTCCGTGTGCTCACATCGGTCAGTGCAATTCGAATGATGAAGAAAAATCCTTGGTCGTTTCTTATTCACACGACAGACTCAGTTTAATGGTAACAGCAGCATAACTGTGAACTAGGTATGTCACTGTGTTAGGCACTCATCTAAAAATTTGTTCCCTCATTTTTTTTCTCTTTTGCCATACATTAGGACCATATATCCACTGTAGACATGCCTGTCGTAATGAACATGTTTTCCTCTTAGTACGAAAAGAAAAAACCTCATCCTAAGGTCAAAGATTATAGTCAGTTAGTCATGTTAAGGCATCTAGATTGTAATATCCACAGAACTTGTGAATTGTATCCTGCGACTGGCTAATTGCAACTTTAAGATAGCCATACACACAAACTATTCACTAGTGTATACTGATAATGTTTTTGTCCAACCAACTAAATAAAGAAGAGTAACTTGAACTAGCCTCACAAAAAGAGAACTTGAACTAAGATAGTGAAAACTGATTGTGTGGTATTACTTACATTCAGGTGTGCATTTCTTTCCACCGAACTTCTGTAGACCAACATAAGTCCCTTTGACAGCACTGTTGTTGTACACCAGTATTGTAGGAACATTCCTATCTGGGTAGTTGGGAATACAGTCCGTGGAAATAATTTTAACAAACTTGGTTTCTGCATATTTTGTCGCCAGTTCCTCCAGGCAAGTCTCAAGCAGCCCACATTCTGGTATCCTGCGATAAGATACATAGAAGTCTCAGACAATGACAGCTCGAGATAGAATTTCTTCCTAAAGCCATTTCTGTATTATGAGCACCTTTGGGAAGTAGTTAAACAGTATATAAAACAGAAGCACTGCAAATGTCTCATAGAAGCACAGGGCATAATGGCCTAAAATCCTACAGTTTCCAGTCAAAATGAGTATAAATCAAAATACGAGCAAAGGAATTATGAAAAATGGAGAGCGTGTGGAGTAATTCAAAGTAGAAAAGAAGAGGAAAAATATTGTGGTGTGGTGTGGTATGGTTTGCTAAGCTAAGCTATCTTGTTTATCTAGTTTGACATGGTAGTTCAAAAATCGCATGCATACAAGGTCAGATTTTGCCGGAACACTGTTTCAACACAATTAAGTCTCTGGATAACAAATTCCAAGAACTATAGTAGATAGTACTCATTTTCAAGCTGTCATAGCTAATTTTCCTACTTTTAATCGACACATAAATATGTACAGTTAGTCAAGAATAAAGTTCTACATTCCCATAAAAACATCCTTGTAAGCTGTCATAGCTATTTTCTGGTGTAGTTTCTGAAACATGAACGGCATCATACTGTAAATAGGATGAATTTCTCCTTACGCATCCTTGTAGAGGAAGACCACAACCCAGACATCCGGTGGAGCCTGCGAAACCTCACGCACAAAATCAGAGCCTGTGATGGGCTGTATTGTGCCGAATCTGGCAGTTTTTGCTGCCTCCTTGAGCTCTGCAAGCCTCATCCTCCTGTAAGCACACCACAGCATCAAATCATGAGACAATTGGTGGATATGGAATTTTGGCTCCATGGATCAGAATGACACTTCTCACAAGTGATATGGTACCAAAACAATTGAAATTCTACAGTACTGCTCCGAGTCCAGATCAAAAACAACTGCGACATACCAGATTTCTATGGAAATCACACGATTACCCCCCATCCTGCCGTGCAATTCGGGTCAAATCAATCACGAAAAGCACTGGTGGAACACATCTCATGGATCGCCAGACGTGCGGGAGACCGGATCGAGGCCGCGGGAAAGAGAGGGGGGCGCACCTGTACTGCTCGAGGAAGCGGTCGTCGTCGAGGTCGTCCTCGAGCTCCTCGAGCTCGTCGGGGTCGCGCGCGTCGAGCCACTCCTTGGACCTGGGCTGCTCGTCGGCGTCGGCCCTGGGGGCGAAGGGCGCCGGCTTGAAGGGCGCCGGCTTCTCGGGCAGGTTGCCGAGCTTGCGCTGGATGTCGTCCCACTGCGTGGTCGCCCCCTCCACGTCCTTGTACACGAAGTGGTAGTCCGCCATGGCCGAAGCCTCGAAGGAGCGAGCGAGCGAGCGAGAGGGAGAGATCGGGACAGGAGGAGAAGCGGAAGGGGAACGAGGGGAATGGGAGGCCTCGGCTGACAGGTGGGCCCCACGCACCCGCGCTGGACGCCATCGCGTCGCGCGTGGGATCGGAGCGGACGGATCCGCGTGTCCCTGGCAGGCTGGGCCCGCTGGTCATTCGGATAGAGGCTTTTCGCTGGACTAGACCGCGAGAGTGAAAAAAAAATGAGACCAACCCAAAGGCTAACCCTCGTTGGCATTTATTTATAGGAGAAACTCCGCGAGCACCACGCGTCCAAGCCGGGACTTGAACTCGGGTGGGCTGGCAGCAACCTCAACTGCCTAGCCAACGGGTCGACGCTCCGTCCTCAGACCGCGAGAGTGCCACTGCGCCGCGGCCGCGCTCTCTGATCGTGAAACCAAAACTGAGGAGGAGCGGCGAGATCGTCTTCGGGGCAGCGGAGATGACGGTTGGCCATCTCGCCAACGACGCCATCCTCGGAGACCACGAAGGCACGGTGAGCTCCTCCTCCTCCGGTTTGCTCGATGCAATGTGTCAATGTGTGTGGGGTTGGAGGTTAGGGTTCTTCCCGGTGCTGCTGCTGCAGCGGATTGGGAGGAACTGTGATAGTAGTGTTTGGTTGGGGAGAAAAAAGTGTGATGTTAACTGTGACTGTTCGAGAGTACGCCGTGATTGCAATAAATGGAACGAGTAAAGACTGATTTTCTATGGTTCATCAAGGTAATATAAAACATTTTTGCAGTTCAGATTAAACTGCAAAAACGTTTTATATTTAGTTACAGAGGGAGTATATGATACACACACTGTGCATATTTTAGGAAAATATTTTGGCTACAGAAGATGGCCAGCACAGAATTGTTCAAGATCAGATTGGATGGAATATTCAGAGTAAAACAAATGTAAAGTAACGGATCTAGCAAAGCCGCGCGCCTGTTGCCTCCTCCTCCCCGCCCCGAGCCGGCTGCCCCGACCATGGAAAGAGGGGATGATGTATGCAGGTACTCCTCCCTTCACGTTCTGCTCGTGACGGAGAGGGAGTAATAGCAATTCTCCTGGACAAAATTCGGAGGGGAAAAAAGTTGAACAGTCATTAGAGACTGATATATTGACTGGACCAAACTACTCTGACAGTGCCAACAAGCATGATAGTAATAACAATACTACTATAAATCTGTAACTACTCTAAGTCTCTGAGAGGGTCACCTCGGAACAACATTAGACATTCTTGTCATCTTCATGCCTAAGGTAGACATCAGTGGATATAAAATAGAAGAATAACAGAAGACACAGTAATCATTCCTCAACTAGTAATTAGTTTGCTGGAGATGAGATTCTCTCTTCAGCCCAGGTGACATGCCATGAAACATGCAGCATGTTGACTTTATTCTAACTAGGGTGATGTCTTCTGAATTATTATTTCCCCTTTTTGTAGTGGGAGACAATATTGAAATATTCTTCTGAAGCCGCAGTTGACACCTATGAAGAAATAGCTATTATCATACCAAGGTTGGAAATACCGACCATTTATGTTATTAGAAACTCAAGATGAGTTCTTAATGACTATCTTCTTTTTGTTTACTACTCCCCCCAAAATTAACAAGTCTTTGGCTATGCAGAGGACGACGTGCTGTTGAGCTTCATCTTTCATTTCTGCGACTCCATGGACAAGCTCATGATATTAAAATCCAATACAGTAGCATCATTCGCCTTTTTGTTTTACCAAAGGTTATGTGTGTATTGTAATTATTGTGATATTGTGTTGGTTGATGCTAGACATGTAAATAATTTGATTGCATGGTTGTGCTTTGCAGCCAAACAGTCCTCATACCTTTGTGGTTATCACTCTTGATCCGCCAATCCGTAAAGGCAGAACATTGTACCCTCACATTGTCATTCAGGTTATGTGCTGCAAAATTTGCTCGTAATGTTTAGGTGTTATGTTTGGTTTGGCATCTTGGTTACACTGTTTGTTTTGCTGGATAATATAGCAATTGTTTGACTCTTTCCCTTATTCTTTGACAGTTTATGACAGAGATAATAGTCGAAACAGATTTGAATTTAAGCAGAGATCTTCTGGCCGAAAAATACAAAGATAAGTTGGAGGAATCTTATATGGTGAACATTTTGCTACTTTGAAATATAATTTGTTAATACTTATGTTGATGTGCTCAAAATGGAACCAGATATCATGTTGAAATCATAAAATATATTCCCTCCGTTCACTATTATAAGATGTTTTAGTTATTTTAATATGGACTACATATGTAGCAAACACACAAAAATGCGTCTATATACATCCGAATCAGAAAAAAGTTAGAACATCTTATAATTTGTAATGGAGGGAATACATGGCAATGTGCAGAGACAAGTTTGTTAGTACAGAAAACTCCACCAGGAGTGTTCTGCATGATCTGAGATAGGAAGAGATTCTCTGAGCCACCAGCGACTTCTTTCTAATAGAACTTTGAATCCCCCTTTCGTGTTTTGTTAATAATCACATTCAACCTTTCATCAAACTTGAATTGGATTTGGAAACGAGGCTTAAGTTAGGCTAAGCTGGCAATTTCCTTCGGTCCTAAAAGAACACCATTTAATTATTATTTTACTTGCATATGAAAATAATAACACCACATGGTTTTTGAGATGGATCGTACTAATTTATTCCCAAATACTCCCTCCTTTCTGGTTTAGAAGGCCTACGCACATCCCTAGGTCGACAATTCAAGCACTGTAATTTAAATCGTTTGTCACAAAAAATTTACCATTAGAGAATATAACATTTGAAGTTTGGTGAGATTTTCGATCTAGGGATACGTGTGGGCCTTTTAAACCAGAAAGGAGGTAGTATGCCTCTACGGACTAGCCCATTACAGAATGGGTAAGTTTGGTGGATATTTATGGGAAGGCTTATTACCAAACCTGTCTATTGTGTACGAGGTTCTGTTATAAACTGGCGCTTGCCTTTTTTGAACTAGTTTGTAATTCTTACTTAACTTATTCTTATCTACTGACAGTTCCTTGGGTCTGGTAAATCCTATTGTGCTAAATCAACTAACTTCATCCACAAAAAATAAAAAATAAAAACCAACTAACTTACACAAGCGTTCGATTCATCCTTAGGGTCCAATACATGAGGTATTCACCAAAGTCCTTTGTGGCCTATCTGGTGCCAAAGGCACAAGGCCGGGTTCTTACAGAACTTGCCAAGGTGAATATGCAGTTAAAACATCTCTGAAATCTGAACATGGACTGCTGTATCCACTTGAAAAGGGTTTCTTCTTTCTGCCGGAGCCCCCTATGCTCATTCTTTATGAAGAGGTATTACTTTTTCCTCATGCTAGAAACTGATACCATCCCTCCGTGCATTGCTGAAATGATATATCATTTACTACTACTAGTAAGCTTGCACGTGCAACGCACGTCTCCGCTAATGCTCTTTTCAAAGATTCAACCACTCCCAATCAAATACACCTTGTGTGCATGTCTCATACTACCATATACTTATGTTGTTGATGGTAGTATAAGATGACACACATAAAAAACAGCCAACGCCACCGGAGACAACTACCTACTATCTACACGCTTCAAGCACAGGTCCCCCACTCCCCTGTCGCTAAAGCAGCGGCCAGAGAGGGAGGGAACCGTCGATCCAGCCGTCAGCGGAGCAAGGGATCGAGGGGAACCTTCTTTTCGCCTCTCCTGTCACTATAGCACGGGGGAGGGTCAGTCCCAACCAATATGAAAGCTCCAGGTGCTCGCCTCTTTGACGAATACCGTTGAGTTTCTTTCTTTGTATCGCTATGTTATACTCCCTCCGTTCCTAAATAATTGTCTTTCTAGAGATTTCAACAAGTGACTACATACGGAGCAAAATGAGTGAATCTACACTCTAAAACATGTCTACATACATCCGTATGTTGTAGTCCATTTGAGATGGCTAGAAAGACAATTATTTGGGAACAGAGGGAGTATTAGGTTTATGAAAGTCAAACTTCAGCTCAAAAAGTCAAACTTTGATCAAACTCATAGGAATAAATTAACATCCAACAATACCCTGGATATTGTGCCATCCTTGTAATTCCCAAAACAGACAAACGCCCGCTTCTCCTCTCGCATGACATCTGTTAGCCACAAATGCTCATGTGTGAGAGAGATGCTGGAGGCACACCGCCACTGCTCACGCCTCTCCCTCTGCACTTTCTATGCCATTGAATTTCAAAGACATCCACAAGATCGCCTAGGCGCCTCACCACCAACCAAGTCTCCAGGAGCTTGTTGATGTCGTCTCCGAGCTAGTGCCACTTTGGGCCACCGATCAGTCAAGGTAAGCTTGCGGTAGGCCTAGTCCGAGAGAACAAGCAAGGGTTTGTAGTACTCATCTTTACAGAAGCTCGGAAATGCCTGAACAGTCTCATAAACAAAATCATGCATGGCAATAAAATTGTCCCGGTGACAAAAAATGCCAATGTAAATAAGTGAACGAATGTGTTCATCATTAGTTGTTGGTGTCACATTTTCCTGTAAAAAGAATAAATATGTAAGAATGTGAGCACATGGTTGTCAGTGCCCAAAAAATATATTTTATGTGTGAAGAAAAGACACCCACAGGGCGTCTCCTATACTTGTGATCAAATTAACATGAGGATCTTGCAGCATCTTCAACATGACCCCTTGCGTTCACCCTCTCGGCTTGATCGAAGTAGCCCTCAAAGAGTCTGTGGAGGGATGGCTTCCCGAACATCAGCTCGTATGCAGGCACCAGCATCCTAGTAGGAGTATTAAGCACCAACATAATATAAGTTGGACGTTTGGAGTTATTTTTTATGGGGCATTCAGAGTCAGTTAATTAGCAAATCGGCTGCCCACTTTTTAGATCAAAATGCCATTATCAATGTTTATCAGAGTCAGTCACTTTTGACAGGACATTCAGAGTCCGTTTTTTAGATCTTTTTACAGTTCAAGCTAATCTTTTAGATGCCATGAGTTTAATCCTTAATCTCTTGCATCGGCCAAGGGTTCAAATTGTAAGTTTCAGCTGTATGTGTAGGAAAGAACTGCAATCAAAAGGGCAGTGTTGGATGAACAGGGAAAATAGAGCTCTTATATTAGGCAGAAATATAAACCAAAATTCTATGAACATTTTGCAATTCTTGGCTACAACATGACAAAAAAAATTCATAAACTACAAAATAGGAAAACTCTGACCAAGTTAGCACACAAATTACAACAAAGTAAACAAGATATATGTTATCTTCTCACAGCTATGCTGCCTTTTGTTTTTCTTGAAAGACCGAGCTTTGTGAATTAACATTAAGGTTTCATAGGTCCATAAGAAATAGATTATCTGAATTAGAAATGCTAAAATATATAGCTCTTTTACCTAGTCAGGCAGCCATATAAATCCATCGTACAATGCTGCATGAAACTTCAACAAATCATAATTAGTACACAATTCCAGGAGCAGATGGGTAAAGAACAATACAGAATCTTGCAAATGAAATCAACGCCTACATCAGTAAAGTTCTACAATACACACCTGCAGATCCTCCCCCACTCCTTTCCTTATCCAGCAATGATTCATATACCACAACCCTCTAAAATTTCAGAGACCTCTTTTGAACGATAAACTCATGTTTCCTCGGTGCCGTTGTTGCTTCCATTCAACATGACAACATAGAGTGCAGCACGCGGTTCCTTGAAACATCATATAAATTCTATCAAATGCAATATTTCTATGCACTTTATTTGTTTTTGTTCTGCAAGATTGGACTGAACTGATGAACTAAAAAGAAATTTTGGTATATGACACCACAATAAGCACTGGCGGCTCCCAATACAATAACCCACTCAATAAAGAGGCAGAATTAGCTAACAATGCTTCTCTTCGTTGGAGGTAAACCCGGTTCCTCCTCTGCCACAACAGGATTATGCTTAATTAAGTGCCCACAACCACACTTTATAACCCCCACCGATTAGAAGGACACTGCACACAGACACATAGACATTCCCCTTGTTGGTAGGCTTATAGCTAGTGTCTTAACTCTTAAGTGCCTTTCGAACCTAAAATAAATTGTGTACTTGCATACATTTCACTTGTGTTGTTCAACAAAAGGCTAGTAGATGGATTACCGAATTAAGGCGCAAGCAACAAAAAGGGTGATTCAGCAACCTACGAACCATAATATGTGGGGAAGTCGGGAATCTACAAATCAAAGCAGCGTGAGATCATCGTGGTCAGTTCATCATTCTACGAATCAAAAAGGCGAGAGCTCATGCAAGTAGCTAAGAAGAACAACACAAACGTTTCCTTCTTCAGCTTCTTCTCATGCCCATCGTCCTCTGCGGCATAGTCATCATACACATGTATGGATGTTCTTAGCATCTCTGAACATACCCAACACAAACAGTTAACACACATGCATGCATACGACATTACCAGATTCACGACCTTTGAACACAGTCATAGCCTAGATCAATCAAATTGTCGTAGTGAAACTTGAACGACATGTTACCTCATCGATCTTGTATGTCTCCAGGGCCACCAGTACATCACCATACGACCTCAACCCCGTGGCGGCGTTGCGGGGCGGGCGGCTCCCGCGGCGAGCGGCTCAATACATATGAAATATGAATTGAAGAGCGTAAAACGGAAAATCTCATTTAAGTCGATTATAAATCCTATCACTACTTTTAGTGAATTCTCTAAGCACTAATTGAAGGTCAATTCCTTTTTTTTGCGAGTAAAAGGAATTCCATTTTATCTAAAATATGAAAATTTGCTAAGCTGGATACCATATAGAGATATTGTAGGACAAACTTTGATGCTCCTAAGATCGTCTATCACCAACCATAGTGACCCTGAAATATGGGGTTCAGAGCTGTCCAGCCCTACAGCAATGATGTAAACATTTAGAAATATAATTGTCATTTATTTAAAAAAATAAAATAGAGTACCATTTCTTCTTTATGGAGTGGACACACATAGTAGTTCAAAGTTCATACTTCAGAACCTTCAAACTTGACTAATATAATGTAACTGGAAATCGACAAGCTTATCATCAAACAACTACCGATTGGCAGGATAACATTCAGAGAAACATATACTGAATTAATCTCATAGAAATTCAGAGAAGCATGTCCTAAATTAAGCCTCACGAGAAAGGATGCCGCTTGGTGGCTAAGGCCTCAAAGTGGTGGCGACAGCGGCGAGTGAATTATGATTATGAGTAGAATAAATCAACATAAACCATATGGTAGGAACTTACGAAGCAAATGAGTAATGGGATAGAATGAATGTGGAAATCCTGTAGTAACAAGTTCACCCAATGCACCGTTTATCTGTTTCAAGAAGAAAATGGTAAAATAATTACAACTGAACGGAAGAGAAAATGCATGGATATAAAGGAAGGCCATTAAAGGTCCAGATAACAAAATTGACATATTTATTTTGCATGCTTTCCAGAGAGAAAATACTTAACTGAAATCTGAATGTTTGAACCAAGCATAGTTAACAACATGGTGATGGTTATGTAATAATCAATTGCATATGGTGGAGGTTATGTAATAACCAAGCACAGTTAACATGGAAGGCTCGAATACCTCGACTATCAGGACCATCTCTTCCGGAATCATCCGGCGACATGGTTCTTGGTATTAGTTCACCTTCTCGAATCCTTGGCACCAACTGCACAGTGGCAAATCAGTCTAAGAAGAGATTGGGGAACTCTGTAACTGGTTACACCGCATGTCACTGCCAAATAGCTCTAAACTATTGATTTGGTAAAACTTCATTGTTGCACAATAGTTGCTTAGATGTCAGAACCAAATTAGAATGCCCCATTACTGACGAACAGTATAGTAGAAATGAAAGTGTCACAACATCTGGTATTGTAATTGGAGAGAGTTATTACATGTTATCTCGTGATTCACCTTCCCTTTGGTCCCGGTGACATGGAAGACCATCATCCACGCGATGGCCTCCTCCAGCTCGAGAATCTAACCAAATCCACCCGCATCAGACAACACATTCCCCATCGCGATTCAGGTGGAGCATGAGGAGGAGGGGACGAACCTGGAGGTAGCGGTCCATGAGGTCCCACTGGTTGCCTGGGTTGCCGGTGTGTGTCCGCACCTTCTGCGTGAGAGAGGAGTGCTGCCCCAGAACCTCATCGTACTCCCCCTCCGTCGCGGCACCTGTAGCCCAATCCCCAACCCGCCGGACGCATCAACCATCAGTACGGTACCCAACCCAATAGGAACCTCTAGGGTCGCGCTACTCTCACCTGCGTGCGCGGCGGCGGTTGAGGACTCCAAGCTGAGCGGCTCGGGCGGCTCACGCGGCGGCTCCCCCGTGGGGAAGGGGTCTCCTGCGGCTAAGGCGCGGCGGCTCCGGCGGAAGGCGCGACGGGCGGCTCCGGTGACAGCTCGGGCGTCGGAGGGCGCGACGGGCAGCGCCAGCGGCGGCTACCGCGGTGACCCGCGGCGGAGGGCGCGACGGGCGGCTCCGGCGACAGCTCCCGCGGCTATCGCCGCGGCGGGCGGCTCCCGCGGCGAAGGGCGCGACGACGGACGGGAGGCTGCGGGAGGAACGGTGCGTGAGGAGGATCGATGGATTAGCGATCGATACTGGTGTGCGGGTGTGCGGGAGGCTACGTGGGCGAGAGGTCGTGCGGGGGAATCGTGCGGGTGTGCGGTTTTTTTC
This sequence comes from Aegilops longissima, assembly GCA_021605205.1. NCBI lineage: Eukaryota > Viridiplantae > Streptophyta > Magnoliopsida > Poales > Poaceae > Aegilops > Aegilops longissima. The sequence continues at coordinate 99,833,133 of CM038678.1, read as the reverse complement.
CGAACGGCAGGGCAGGGTTAGCGATCGATGGATTGTCTGTGGCTTAATGCGTGCGTGGTTGGCAGCGTTAAACACCGAAGGATTAAGGGCCTTAGATCTTTGATGATGGATGGGTCTGATTGTTTGGATCTGTCTCTCTCTTCCTTTGGTAGTAGATAGATAGATTTGATGTACGTTGAGTTTGTTGGGTTTGGAAGTTACCGCCGTTTCTTATCTTCCCCGCGGTTTGGAAGTTACAGCATGTGCATAGCCTATGGCTGTAAAGGAGCCGCCGTCTCTTCCTTTGGTAGTAGATAGATAGATTTGATGTAGGTTGAGTTTGTTGGGTTTGGAAGTTACCGCCGTTTCTTATCTTCCCCGCGGTTTGGAAGTTACAGCATGTGCATAGCCTACGGCCGTAAAGGAGCCGCCATTTCTTATCTTCCCCGCGGTATGCCGCGATCTCTTTCCTTCTTTGCACCTGCGACGTACGTAGTCGGTTACCTCAGTGATATCATGCATGGCCTACGACTCGAAAGGACCAGTCCTTCCATATCTCGCCCACGATGCACCGCGATCTCCTTTCCTTTCTTGCGAGACCGCTACAGTTACGCTTATTACGCCTGAGAGAGTGAAAAATCGCCATGGTTACTCATCATTTTTTTCCCTGTGTTCGATGAGACCAATGATCGAACCGTCTATATATGCGTGCTCCGTTCCAGTCGCATTCTCATCTCACCATCTCCATTCTCGAACTGCAAAGCGAGGAAGAGGAGCTCCGGGTATAGTCATGGCTGCCACGGATGTCGTGGCGTGCCATACTTTGAGAAGCGGCGGCATGGCCGGGTGCTTTCCTCGAAGCGCCGGTGAGCGGCCGAGCAGCTGCGCATGCGCGGAGCTCACCAACAAAGGCGGCCTTGCTTCTCTTCCACTCTACCAGCAGCCACGTCTCGCCCGCGACCGCAGCGTGGCCGTTGGTAGAGTAGGAGACGAGCATGGCCACCTGTCACCCGCCCTGACGCCTGGCAATCAAGGCGTGCCAGCGTACTGCCAGAAAGCCTACCCGGGCTGCCAAGCTCCACGCCGTGCTCTGCGTTTTCGGACAGCTTGTCCTATGGTACCATGTGTTGGTAGAGCCTCTGAGGTATGGTGCCGTGTGTGGCCCGTACAGTAGGGGAAATACCCTTTGGTTCCTAGTTATATATACACCCTATATGGAGATTCTTTTTTAATAATTAAACAAAAAATTAAAATAGTTCAAAAGTGATATGAACCAAATGTCCCCGTCCCATATAATAGTGGCTATATATGAGTGCGTGTGTAACTCTCTGAATAATGGAGTGAGAAGTGATATGAACCTCCTCTCTGGTCTCTCTACTCTTACCTAAACTCTCCTCCTCTCCCCTCTGAATCCCTACCAAACCCTTGCCGCCTCCTGTATCGATCGATCCCCTCTTACTCGGGTTTGTTACAATCTGGTAATCAGAGCCTCAAATTTGTCCCAATTTTTTTCCGCTGCCATTTTCTCATACCCTCTTGACGATCCGTAACATCCATTGTTTAAGTGCAAATTTGCCTTGGTGAATTCACACGAAATCCCACTGCTGGGTTGGATCTGTTCTGAGTGAATTTTTTTTAGAGTGCAACACGGTATAAATTTGATTGCACACTCATGCTTTACCTTGCTCGGTCTAGCAGACGAAGCGAAGCAACCTTACATTTAGGCTGAAATACACAAGAGCCGGCGGGAGGGCTTCATTTTTAGTCGTTTCTTTCAATTTTGTTAGGGTTTGTGTTCTGCTCAGGAAGACGAAACGGCGGCGGCTTTCTGAAGATGGAATAAAGGTCTACCGGCCTAGCCCCCGTTCTAGTGGTGCGTCTAGCATCGTTGGTGGGCGTGTGGAGGTGTGTCTCCGGCGGATCTATCTTTGATGGATTTGCTCGGATCTCGTTGGTGTTTGTCTACGTTCGTGTGTCTTCGGATTGGATCCTTTCGATCTATGTTATTCTTCATCTGCGGTGATTGTTGTTCTGGTGCGCTGGCCCTATGGGGCCTTAGCACGACGATTTCCCGACTGTCTACTACAACAAGTTGTGCCCGACTTCGACGATGGAGGGGCGATGGCGCCGGCGCGCCTTCGGCTCGCTTCAGTGCTTGTAAATCGTCGCTAGGTGGTCTACGGATCTGGATGTAGTTTTTATTATTATTGGTATTCGTTGTACTGTCATGATTGAAGATGAATAGATCGGAAGATTTCCCGCAAAAAAAAAAAATACACAAGATTTTTTTTGCATCGAAGTAGAAAATAGGTTTGATTCTATCCATAATTTTGAGTGCGAAAAAAGATTCTTGCATTATAATGTGATTACATCTGCAGTTTTATGGGGGGTCAGGAACTTAGGAATTCAGTGGTCCTTAATAGATGTATATATATCTGGAATTCTTTGGTGTTAGGCCTAATCTCTGGTTATCTGAGAGATTAGACAAAACAGTTCAAGGGTCTTCAGGGGGTAAATAGTTGAATATTCATAACCTGCTGTGGAAGAGACTGAAAGAGCCTTTTGCCCTGGAGGCAGACTGATTGAACGCGAGAGATGGTTTGACTTGTTTCTTGTGGAGCTACACTTGGCGGAAATGATGTACATGGAGGAGACAATTGATCATTTGCCCCACATTTTGCTCTGCCTCGACCAACATGCCCCATCTACATTGCAGTTGTTAAACTGCCCTGTTTTTGCTATGCCTCTTGACAAAATAACCCACACTAAAAAATAAACACATATTTTTAGTTAACTACTTAGTGTCATTTTCATCAAATTTTCACCATTAATTAACATGCCTAACTAATAACTAATTAATCCTAGCTCACAGTCAAGTGTTTAAATATGCCATCTTAGTTAGATCAATGCATAGATCATTACTTTGTCATATTCATGCATGTTTGCATCAACTAAAATGGGAATTATGGCTTACACCTTAGTTAACCTTTCTTTTGTTATGGAATAATTGGAAATGTCTATATGACGCTTCCTGTTCTATATTTGCCCATGCTAAGTGTGGCTGGTAACCCCGGGTAAGTACATAACAAAGTTAGGTAAGGAGGACAAGGCCCCCCCTGCTTAAGTCCTATCAATGGTTTGAAACTCTCCATCTCTTTTGAATTAAAACAATTTGTACTCCAAGTGGACACACAATGCATAATCAAAGTGACCCAATTTGCATGGAACCCAAGCTTGAGCGTCATGTTCTTTGAAATAATGTTCAACATGATCATAAGCTTTGTGCATGTCTAGTTTTACCGTGCACAAGCCTTCTTTCTTATCTCTTTTATTTTTTATTTTTTGGAAGCATTCAGTTGCCACTAGGACATTGCGAGTAGTCAATCTACCTGGGACAAAAACACTTTGTGTTGGCCTTATCAGTTATGGCCAAAAAAAAATCAGAGACAAACAACAAACATTTTTTATATAACTCTATAAACGACATCACAAAATTGAGTTATCTCCTATGAATAATTAGCCTCAAGGATCATCACAATTATTGTGTCATTCCACTCGAACGAGATATTGCAACTCATTATATTTGCGCCATAAAACATGCACTGAGAATTTGGAGAAAAGTTCAGATTTCGACCCCAACTAACCAATAGTTTTACTTACAATCCTCATCTTTGAAACCGGTCGAAATGCACCCTCAACTTACCGCAAGGTTAAAAAAAAAACTCGTCTCGGTTTAGACTAAAGTCAATGTTGCCTAGGCATGCCAACTAGGTGTTGAATTGGTATTTTCGTTGTAAATTTTAATCGGTTGGTCAAAAGCAATTGAAATTTCCCAGAATGATAGTCATATTAGTGACAGAGTAGAACCAGTAGGTTCTGAGTGGTTGGTTCCTTGCCATGTCGAAGTCTCAACATTTAGCGAGTTCCCCTAGCGAGTTCCGCTCCCCCCGCCGGCGGCCACTCCGGCCCCGGCGTCCACCTCCGCTTCCGTCGGCGGCCACCCAGGCCCCCGTGCCCTCTCCCTTCTCCGGCGGCCTCCCGGGCCCCGGCTTTCCATCCGCGACGCTCACCCAGGGGGCTGTTTCGCCATGGCTTCGGGTCCGGCCAGCCCCGCTTCGGTGTCGTCGAGGCTGCAGCCCATCGTCTCCAGCCCTCCTGCTTGGGGTTGTCAAGCTCGTCTGGTTCTGCGGGCGCGTCCACCGGTGCTGGAGGTGCGCCGGCTCGAGCTATCGATGGCCCGGCTGCGGCCCCCTCTGCGCCATGGCGCAAGCCAGGGCCGTCCCGCAAGTCTCTTTGGCGCAAAAGGAAAGCGTCTCGGAAGCAGGCGACGACGGGAGGAGCCCGGTCGCGCTCGCCGGCGTCGTCCTAGGGGAGGAGAGAGATCCCGGCGGATCTGTTTGGCCTTTGCTTCTCATGCTTCAGGGAGGGTCACCGCCGGGAAGATTGCGACTTTCCACCCCTGTGCATCCGGTGTGGTCTGGAGGGTCACATTTCTACGGAGTGCAAGCGGCAGAGGAGTCTAAGGTCGAAAGAAGATCTCCGGCGGGATGCCGTTGCCAAGGTTGTGCGTGCTTCATAGCCGTCGATGCAGGCCGGACTCGCGAACAGGCTGTCGCCGGCGACTAGGCAGACCGCTCCGTCGGAGTGGTCCTCGCCAGTGCCGGTCGACACCGCACCTGTGGGGTTCGGGCAGGCATCGGCTGCAGCTGTCGCTTCCGGTGGCATTTGCGTGCTCCGTAGGACGCGGAGATGGAGGATCTTGAGCAGCGTCTGAGGCCGACGGAGGTGGCGTACGTGGGCGGCACTCGGTCCCCGGTGTCATGCCGGGAGGCGGCGGAAGGAGTGTCTGTTGGGGAACGAAGTAATTTCAAAAAATTTCCTACGCACACGCAAGACCATGGTGATGGCATAGCAACGAGAGGGGAGAGTGTCTTGTCCACGTACCCTCGTAGACCGAAAGCGGAAGCGTTATAACAACGCGGTTGATGTAGTCGACGTCTTCACGATCCGACCGATCCAAGCACCGAACGACGGCACCTCCGAGTTACGCACACGTTCAGCTCGATGGCGATCCCGTACTCGATCCAGCAAAGTGTCGGGATGAGTTCCGTCAAGACGACGGCGTGGTGGCGATGTTGATGCTCCACCGACGCAGGGCTTCGCCTAAGCTCATGACGATATGACTTCTCCGGCAGGGCTTCGCCTAAGCTCCGCGACGATATGACCGAAGTGGAATATGGTGGAAGGGGGCACCGCACACGGCTAAGGAACGATCCGTAGATCAACTTGTGTGTCATGGGGTGCCCCCCTGGCCCCGTATATTAAGGAGCAAGGAGGAGGTGGCCGGCCAAGGAGGAGGCGCACCAAGGGGGGTCCTACTCCCACCGGGAGTAGGACTCCTCCTTTCCTAGTAGGAGTAGGAGAGAAGGAGGGGAAGGGAGGAAGGGTGCGGCCCTCCCCTAGTCCAATTCGGACTAGGCCTTGAGGGCGCGGCCTGCCCTAGGCAGCCCCTCTCTCTTCCCGTAGGGCCCAATAAGGCCCAATACTTCTCCCGGTGAATTCCGTAACTCTCCCAGTACTCGAAAAATACCGAATCATTCGAACCTTTCCGAACTCGAATATAGTCGTCCAATATATCGATCTTTACGTATCGACCATTTCGAGACTCCTCGTCATGTCCCCGATCTCATCCGGACCGAACTCCTTCGTACATCAAAACTCATAAACTCATAATATAAGCATCATCGAAACCTTAAGCGTGCGGACCCTACGGGTTCGAGAACTATGTAGACATGACCTAGAACTATTCTTGGTCAATAACCAATAGCGGAACCTGGATGCCCATATTGGTTCCTACATATTCTACGAAGATCTTTATCGGTCAAACCGCATAACGACATACGTTGTTCCTTTGTCATCGGTATGTTACTTACCCGAGATTCGATCGTCGGTATCCAATACCTAGTTCAATCTCGTTATCGTAAGTCTCTTTACTCGTTCGTAATACATCATCTCACAACTAACTCATTAGTTGTAATGCTTGCAAGGCTTATGTGATGTGTATTACCGAGAAGGCCCAGAGATACCTCTCCGACAATCGGAGTGACAAAACCTAATCTCAAAATCGCCAACCCAACATGTACCTTTGGAGACACCTGTAGTACTCCTTTATAATCACCCGATTACGTTGTGACGTTTGGTAGTACCAAAGTGTTCCTCCGTAAACGGAGTTGCATAATCTCATAGTTACGAGGAACATGTATAAGTCATGAAGAAAGCAATAGCAACATACTAAGCGATCAAGTGCTAGGCTAACGGAATGGGTCATGTCAATCAGATCATTCTCCTAATGATGTGATCCCGTTAATCAAATGACAACTCATGTCTATGGTTAGGAAACATAACCATCTTGATTAACGAGCTAGTCAAGTAGAGGCATACTAGTGACACTCTGTTTGTCTATGTATTCACACATGTATTATGTTTCCGGTTAATACAATTCTAGCATGAATAATAAACATTTATCATGATATAAGGAAATAAATAATAACTTTATTATTGCCTCTAGGGCATATTTCCTTCAGTCTCCCACTTGCACTAGAGTCAATAATCTAGTTCACATCATAATGTGATTCAACACTAATATTCACATCGTATGTGATTAACACCCATAGTTCACATCGTCATGTGACCAACACCCAAAGGGTTTACTAGAGTCAATAATCTAGTTCACATCGCTATGTGATTAACACCCAAAGAGTACTAAGGGATGATCATGTTTTGCTCGTGAGAGAAGTTTAGTCAACGGGTCTGTCACATTCAGAGCCGTATGTATTTTGCAAATATTCTATGTTTACAATGCTCTTGCACGGGCTACTCTAGCTAATTGCTCCCACTTACAATATGTATCCAGATTGAGACTTAGAGTCATCCGGATCGGTGTAAAAAGCTTGCATCGATGTAACTCTTTACGACGGGCTCTTTTATCACCTCCATAACGAGAAATATTTCCTTAGTCCTCACTAAGGATGTTCTTGACCAATGTCCGATGATCTACTCCTAGATCACTATTGTACTCCTTGCCTAATTGAGCAAGGTATACAATAGGTCAGTACATAGCATAGCATACTTTATAGAACCTATGGCTGATGCATAGGGAATGACTTTCATTCTCTTTTCTATTTTCTGCCGTGGTCGGGATTTGAGTCTCACTCAATTTCACACCTTTGCAACACAGTGCAAGAACTTTTCTTTGACTGTTCCATTTTGAACTACTTCAAAATATTGACAAGGTATGTATTCATTGAAAAACTTATCAAGCGTCTTGATCTATCTCTATAGATCTTGATGCTCAATATGTAAGCAGCTTCACCGAGGTCTTTCTTTGAAAAACTCCTTTCAAACACTCCTTTATGCTTTGCGAATAATTCTACATTATTTCCGATCAACAATATGTCATTCACATATACTTGTCGAAATCTTGTAGTGCTCCCACTCACTTTCTTGTAAATACAGGCTTCTCCAAAAGTCTCATAAAACCATATGCTTTGATCAACTCATCAAAGCGTATATTCCAACTCGAGATGCTTGCACCAGTCCATTGATGGATCGCTGGAGCTTGCACATTTTGTTAGCTCCTTTAGGATTGACAAAAACTTCGGTTGCATCATATACAACTCTTCTTTAATAAATCCATTAAAGAATGTAGTTTTGCCATCCATTTGCCGATTTCATAAAATGTGGCAATTGCTAACATGATTCGACAGACTTAAGAATCGCTTCTGATTGACAAAATCTCATTTGTAGTCAACACCTTGAATTTGTCGAAAACCTTTTTGCGACAAGTCGAACTTTGTAGATAGTAACACTACTATCATCATCATCTTCCTCTTGAAGATCCATTTATATAATATGGCTTGCCGATCATCGAGCAACTCCATCAAAGTCCACACTTTGTTCTCATACATGGATCCCATCTCAGATTTCATGGTCTCAAACCATTTCGCGGAATCTGGGCTCATCATCGCTTCCTCATAGTTTGTAGGTTCGCCATGGTCAAGTAACATGACTTCCAGAATAGGATTACCGTACCACTCGTGCGTATTTTACTCTGGTTGACCCACGAAGTTCAAGTAGTAACTTGATCTCAAGCTTCATGATCATCATCATTAGTTTCCTCACTAATTGGTGTAGTTGTCACAGAACCGTTTCTTGTGATGAACTACCTTCCAATAAGGGAGCAGATCTGATTATCTCATCAAGTTCTACTTTCCTCCCACTCACTTCTTTCGAGAGAAACTCCTTCTCTAGAAAGGATCCATTTAGCAACGAAAACTTTGCCTTGGATCTGTGATAGAAGGTGTACCCAATAGTCTCCTTTGGGTATCCTATGAAGACACATTTCTCCGATTTGGGTTCGAGCTTATCGGTGAAACCTTTTCACATAAGCATCACAACTCCAAACTTTAAGAAACGACGACTTAGGTTTCTTGTTAAACCATAGTTCATACGGTGTCGCCGACGGATTTAGATGGTGCCCTATTAAGCGTGAATGCAGCTGTCTCTAATGCATAACCCCAAAAGCGATATTGGTAAATCGGTAAGAGACATCATTGATCGCACCATATCAAAATAAAGTACAGTTATGACGTTCGGACACACCATTTCTCCGTGGTGTTCGGGTGGCGTGAGTTCTTGAAACTATTCCACATTGTTTCAAATGTAAACCAAACTCGTAACTCAAATATTTATCTCCACGATCAGATCGCAGAAACTTTATTTTCTTGTTACGATGATTTTCCACTTCACTCTGAAATTCTTTGAACTTTTCAATTATTTCAGACTTATGTTTCATCAAGTAGATAAACCCATATCTTCTCAAATCATCTGTGAAGGTCGAAAATAACAATACTTGCCACGAGCATCAACATTCATTGGATCGCATACATCGGTATGTATTATTTCCAATAAGTCGGTAGCTTGTTCCATTGTTCCGAGAACGGAGTTTTAGTCATCTTGCCCAAAAGGCACGGTTCGCAAGCATCAAATGATTCATAATCAAGTGATTCCAAAAGTCCATCGGCATGGAGTTTTCTTCATGCGCTTTACACCAATATGACCTAAACGGCATTGCCACAAATAAGTTGCACTATCATTATTAACTTTGCATCTTTTGGTTTCAATATTATGAATATGTGTATCACTATGATCGAGATCCAATGAACCATTTTCATTGGGTGTGTAACCATATAAGGTTTTATTCATGTAAATGTAACAACAATTTATTCTCTTACTTAAATGAATAACAGATTGCAATAAACATGATCAAATCATATTTATGCTCAACACCAAATAACACTTATTTAGGTTCCACACTAATCCCGAAAGTATAGGGAGTGTGCGATGATGATCATATCAATCTTGGAACTACTTCCAACACTCATCGTCACTTCCCTTTCAACTAGTCTCTGTTTATTCTCAGAACTCCTGTTTGAGTTACTAATCTTAGCAACCGAACAGTATCAAATACTCGGGGCTACTATAAACACTAGTAAGGCACACATCAATAACCTGTATATCAAATATAACCTTGTTCACTTTGCCATCCTTCTTATCCACCAAATATTCAGGGTAGTTACGCTTCCAAAGTGACCAGTTCCATTGCAGCAAAAGTACTCGGTCTCGTGCTTAGGTCTAGACTTGGGCTTCTTCACTCGAGCAGCAACTTGCTTGCCGTTCCTTTTGAAGTTCCCTTCTTCCCTTTGCCATTTTCCTTGAGACTAGTGGTCTTGTCAACCATCAACACTTGATGTTTTTCTTGATTTCTACCTTCCGATTTTAGCATCGCCAAGAGCTCGAGAATCTTTTTCGTCATCCCTTGCATACTATAGTTCATCACGAAGTTCTACTAACTTAGTGATGGTGACTAGAGAATTCTGTCAATCACTATCTTATCCGGAAGATTAACTCCCACTTGATTCAAGCGATTGAAGTACTCGAGACAATCTGAGCACATGCTCACTAGTTGAGCGATTCTCCTCCATCTTTTAGCTATAGAACTTGTTGGAGACTTCATATCTCTCAACTCGGTATTTGCTTGAAATATTAACTTCAATTCTGGAACATCTCATATGGTCCATGACGCTCAAAACGCCTTTGAAGTCCCGATTCTAAGCCGTTAAGCATGGTGCATTAAACTATCAAGTAGTCATCATATTGAGCTAGCCAAACGTTCATAACGTCGTATCGCTCATATTGAGCTAGCCAAACGTTCATAACGCCCGCATCTGCTCCTGCAATAGGTCCATCACCTAGCGGTGCATTAAGGACATAATTCTTCTGCAGCAATGAGGATAAACCTCGGATCACGGATCCAATCCGCATCATTGCTACTAACATCTTTCAATACAATTTTTCTAGGAACACATATGAAAACATAGGGAAGCAACAACGCGAGCTATTGATCTACAACATAATTTGCAAAATACTACCAGGACTAAGTTCATGATAAATTAAAGTTCAATTAATCATATTACTTAAGAACTCCCACTTAGATAGACATCTCTCTAGTCATCGAGTGATTACGTGATCCAAATCAACTAAACCATGTCCGATCATCACGTGAGATGGAGTAGTTTCAATGGTGAACATCACTATGTTGATCATATCTACTATATGATTCACGCCGACCTTTCGGTCTCTGTGTTCCGAGGCCATATCTGTTATATGCTAGGCTCGTCAAGTTTAACTCGAGTATTCCGTGCGCAACTGTTTTGCACCGTTGTATTTGAGCGTAGAGCCTATCACACCCGATCATCACGTGGTGTCTCAAAGACGAAGAACTTTCGCAACGGTGCATACTCGGGAGAACACTTCTTGATAATTTTGGTGAGAGATCATCTTATAATGCTACCGTCAATCAAAGCAAGATAAGATGCATAAAGGATAAACATCACATGCAATCAATATAAGTGATATGATATGGTCATCATCATCTTGTGCTTGTGATCTCCATCGCCAAGCAACGCCATGATCACCATCGTCACCGTAGCGACACCTTGATCTCCATCGTAGCATCGTTGTCGTCTCGCCAACTATTGCTTCTACGACTATCGCTACTAGTTAGTGATAAAGTAAAGCAATTACATGGCGTTGCATTTCATACAATAAAGCGACAACCATATGGCTCTCGCCATTGCCGATAACTCGGTTACAAAACATGATCATCTCATACAATGAAATATAGCATCACGTCTTGACCACATCACATCACAACATGCCCTGCAAAAACAAGTTAGGCGTCCTCTACTTTGTTGTTGCAAGTTTTACGTGGCTGCTACGGGCTGAGCAAGAACCGTTCTTACCACGCATCAAAACCACAACGATACTTCGTCAAATAGACTCCGTTTTAACCTTCTCAAGGACCGGGCGTAGCCACACTCGATTCAACTAAAGTGAGAGAGACAGACACCCGCCGGTCACCTTTAAGCAACGAGTGCTCGGAGCGGTGAAACCAGTCTCGCGTAAGCGTACGCGTAATGTCGGTCCGGGCCGCTTCATCTCACAATACCGCTGAACCAAAGTATGACATGCTGGTAGGCAGTATGACTTGTATCGTCCACAACTCACTTGTGTTCTACTCGTGCACATGACATCAACGCATAAAACCAGGCTCGAATGCCACTGTTGGGGAACGTAGTAATTTCAAAAAAATTCCTACGCACACGCAAGACCATGGTGATGGCATAGCAACGAGAGGGGAGAGTGTCTTGTCCACGTACCCTCGTAGACCGAAAGCGGAAGCGTTATAACAACGCGGTTGATGTAGTCGTACGTCTTCACGATCCGACCGATCCAAGCACCGAACGTACGGCACCTCCGAGTTCTGCACACGTTCAGCTCGATGGCGATCCCGGACCGATCCAGCAAAGTGTCGGGATGAGTTCCGTCGACAACGGCGTGGTGGCGATGTTGATGCTCCACCGACGCAGGGCTTCGCCTAAGCTCGCGACGATATGACTTCTCCGGCGCAGGCTTCGCCTAAGCTCATGACGATATGACCAAGTGGAATATGGTGGAAGGGGCACCGACACGGCTAAGGAACGATCCGTAGATCAACTTGTGTGTCATGGGGTGCCCCCTGCCCCGTATATAAAGGAGCAAGGAGGAGGTGGCGGCCAAGGGAGGCGCGACAGGGGGAGTCCTACTCCCACCGGGAGTAGGACTCCTCCTTTCCTAGTAGGAGTAGGAGAGAAGGAGGGGAAGGGAGGAAGGTGCGGCCTCCCCAGTCCAGTCGGACTAGGCCTTGGGGCGCGGCCTGCCCTAGGCAGCCCTCTCTCTTTCCGTAGGGCCCAATAAGGCCCAATACTTCTCCCGGTGAATTCCGTAACTCTCGGTACTCGAAAAATACCGAATCATTCGAACCTTTCCGAACTCCGAATATAGTCGTCCAATATATCGATCTTTACGTATCGACCATTTGAGACTCGTCATGTCCCCGATCTCATCCGGACTCAACTCCTTCGTACATCAAAACTCATAAACTCATAATATAAGCATCATCGAAACCTTAGCGTGCGGACCCTACGGGTTCGAGAACTATGTAGACATGACCTAGAACTATTCTTGGTCAATAACCAATAGCGGAACCTGGATGCCCATATTGGTTCCTACATATTCTACGAAGATCTTTATCGGTCAAACCGCATAACGACATCGTTGTTCCTTTGTCATCGGTATGTTACTTACCCGAGATTCGATCGTCGGTATCCAATACCTAGTTCAATCTCGTTACGGTAAGTCTCTTTACTCGTTCGTAATACATCATCTCACAACTAACTCATTAGTTGTAATGCTTGCAAGGCTTATGTGATGTGTATTACCGAGAAGGCCCAGAGATACCTCTCCGACAATCGGAGTGACAAAACCTAATCTCAAATACGCCAACCCAACATGTACCTTTGGAGACACCTGTAGTACTCCTTTATAATCACCCGATTCACGTTGTGACGTTTGGTAGTACCAAAGTGTTCCTCCGTAAACGGAGTTGCATAATCTCATAGTTACAGGAACATGTATAAGTCATGAAGAAAGCAATAGCAACATACTAAGCGATCAAGTGCTAGGCTAACGGAATGGGTCATGTCAATCAGATCATTCTCCTAATGATGTGATCCCGTTAATCAAATGACAACTCATGTCTATGGTTAGGAAACATAACCATCTTCGATTAACGAGCTAGTCAAGTAGAGGCATACTAGTGACACTCTGTTTGTCTATGTATTCACACATGTATTATGTTTCCGGTTAATACAATTCTAGCATGAATAATAAACATTTATCATGATATAAGGAAATAAATAATAACTTTATTATTGCCTCTAGGGCATATTTCCTTCAGTGTCGACGGCCCTGCGTATTCCCCTCCATCGTTTCTCTGTCCACAAGTTCCATCCCGAGGACTTCCTGGTGGTTTTCGCTTCGCCGGAGCTGCGCAACAAGGCGTTAGCGGCGGGCACCGTTGAGTATGGGTACTTCAAGCTGTTCATCAAACCATGGCCCAAGCAGGCGCAAGCGGTGTCCAGAGTGATGCGTACTCAAGTTGACCTCATGATCGAGGGGATTCCATCTCACGCATGGACGACCGAGACGGCGGCCGAGCTCCTTGGCTCGTCATGTCTGGTGGAGAGTTTGGCTCCGGAGATAGAAAATCACGAAGATCTATCCCTCTTCAAGCTACGAGCCTGGTGTGTGGATCCTGATGAAGTGTCGGCGGACAAGCGGCTATGGGTGCCGGAGCTGGAGGAGAACGGAGGGCCGGCAGCAAGGTCACCGACGAGCCGTGCTTTGCTGGAGTATAAAACGCTCATCCACATTGGAAGGCTGCGCGAGCACGAGGGTCCAGAGCGCTGGTTCATGCCTCCTAGTTCCGATGGTAGCGGGCAGAGTGGCTTGCCGGGGAACTCTAAGGACATCTCGGGTCAGGGAGAATGGCACGTCTTGCCGTGGTCGAGGGGTGCACGTGATCACCGCGATGGGGCGCCAGGCAGTGGTGCGCACGGCGACTCCTACAAGCAGGCTTTGTTGGGTCGCATCGGGCCATCAGAGTGGAGGTTACCGCCGATGGCTCGTGGCAAGGAGGTGTCGGCGAGCGCGCCCGTGGTCACCACGGCCGCTGCGACAGGGACTAGCCAGGGAGGAGCGGTGGCTGCAGCCCAAGCCTTTCCGGTGGTGCAGATTGCCACAGATGATCCGATGGTGCAGATTGCCACAGAAGATCCGGGCAGGTGTAGTGGGACCCCGCCACGCCAGGAGGCTACGGTGGCCATCACATCGCAGGTTCCGTTAGGCCCGGGTAGCCAGGCTTTTGACCAAGTGGTGAGAAGGGATCAGGCACCCACCAATGCCAGCTCGCGACAGGTGATTGACAGCGCGATTCGCGCGGATCCCATGGAGGACGACCAAGCACAGGATACGACGTGCCAGGAGGCGGCTTTGGGGGATTCAAATCCCGCCATCCCGTCCGCAGCTGGTTCGGTGGGGGCCGCCAACGCCCAATCCCTTGTTGTTGCCGTGGAGGAGGCCCCATTGGTTCCGCTGCCAGACAAAATCGCAGAGGGGTGGGCACTTGTCTTGGACGCGCCGCAACTAGCGACAACTGAGATGATCGACAAGCCATCAGCTGATTCGGTGGACCCGGGTCCCAGTATACAGGAGTATGGTGCGGGTTTTGAGGGGGCCGACGTGACCACGCCACATGCATGCATGCAAGAGCCGTTGCATGGCGGCAATGCTACTGATAGTGATGCAATTACTGTACAGCGCCACGAGGAGAATCTATCTGCGAAAGAAATCACAGCTCTTGGGAACATCAAGGTGTTTTGCGCTGGGTTGCTTAAAAAGCTTGCCCCGCCGCTTCTAAGGAGTTTGAAGGTCTGTGAGGGGTCAAACCAGGTCATGACCCGTTCACCCCACGCCGCACAACTCGGTCCGTCTGTGCAAGTAGTTCTAGGAAGACGAAGGCCTCGACAGCTGAAACGGTGTTGCTTAGAACCTTGGGCCTGGATTGTGATGATCTGGCGGTCTCGGAAGATGCGCTAGCTTAGCTCCATACAGTCTTCGATTCACCACTCCAGGAGCTGCAGTTGAGGGCCATCACGGCTATCTTCGGGAAGGCGATACCGCTCAACCTCGCAGAGGAGGCGGGGATGGTAGAGCCGATCTTGGCGCAGTAGGCACGTTGGTGCCGGTGGTGTTGGAGGCATTTTGTTCCGATGTCGTTCAACGCTTTGGAGTTAGTGTGTTGGAATGTTAGAGGCCTTAACAGTCCGGCCAAAAGGAAGGCGCTTAGGGGTTTTGTGGATTCCACTCCCGCGGCGATTGTTTGTATCCTAGAAACTAAACTTGAGGTGGTGGACACTTTTGTAATCTTGCAATGCATGGGGCCGAACTATGATGGTTTCACTTACTTACCGGCGTCGGACACTAGAGGCGGTATATTTGTGGCATGGGACATCACACAGGTCCTCTTGTCAAATTATGTCAATGACTCCCATAGCATTTCGGCGTACGTCTCGCCCAAGGAGGGAGAGCCATGGTGGCTCACAATAGTATATGGGCCTCAGGAAGATGAGCGCACAATTAACTTCCTCAATGAGCTTTCGGAGCGTAGATCCCTATGTCCAGGGCCATGGCTCGTCTTGGGAAATTTCAACCTCATCCTTTATGCGGCAGACAAAAACAACTCTAACTTGGACAGGAGAATGATGGGGAAATTCAAGCGCTTTGTGGATGATAACGCGCTCAAGGAGCTCTTTTTGCATGGATGCAAATTCACGTGGAGCAACGAAAGGGCGACACCCACGCTCACAAAGATCGACCGTGCTTTTGGTTCCGTAGATTGGGAGCTAGACCACCCAGAGTGCTTGCTGCAAGCATTATCTACCGAGCACTCCGATCACTGCCCACTCCATCTTGCACTTGAGGAGCACATGCATGCCAGAAGGAGGTTCGGTTTTGAAAAGTTCTGGGTCAAAATGGATGGATTTTTGGATGTAGTCAAGGAGGCCTGGGTCTGCGATCCGGATATCACAGACCCGTTCTTGCGCTTAGACATCATGCTACGAAACACAACCCGAGCGCTTGCTACATGGGGGCAGAAGGAGATCGGGAACATAACGCTGCAAATTGCTATTGCGAACATAGTCATCATGCGGTTTGATTGCGCTCAGGAGAGTCGTAGTCTGACTGAGGAGGAGAGATGGCTTAGACGACCCCTAAAACAGGTTGTACTTGGGCTGGCGTCCCTAGAGAGGACTATTGCACGATGATAACCCACAAGTATAGAGGATCGCAACAGTTTTCGAGGGTAGAGTATTCAACCCAAATTTATTGATTCGACACAAGGGGAGCCAAAGAATATTCTCAAGTATTAGCAGCTGAGTTGTCAATTCAACCACACCTGGAAACTTAATATCTGCAGCAAAGTGTTTAGTAGCACAGTAATATGATAGTGGTGGTAACGGTAACAAAAGTAAAGATAGCAAAAGTAATGTTTTTGGTATTTTGTAGTGACTGCAACAGTAACAACGGGAAAGTAAATAAGCGTGAACCAGTATATGGAAAGCTCGTAGGCACCGGATCAGTGATGGATAATTATGCCGGATGTGGTTCGTCATGTAACAGTCATAACATAGGGTGACACAGAACTAGCTCCAATTCATCAATGTAATGTAGGCATGTATTCCGAATATAGTCATACGTGCTTATGGAAAAGAACTTGCATCACATCTTTTGTCCTACCCTCCCGTGGCAGCGGGGTCCTATTGGAAACTAAGGGATATTAAGGCCTCCTTTTAATAGAGATCTGGAACAAAGCATTAGCACATAGTGAATACATGAACTCCTCAAACTATGGTCATCACCGGGAGTGGTCCCGATTATTGTCACTTGGGTTGCGGATCATAACACATAGTAGGTGACTATAGACTTGCAAGATAGGATCAAGAACTCACATATATTCATGAAAACATAATAGGTTCAGATCTGAAATCATGGCTTTCGGGCCCTAGTGACAAGCATTAAGCATAGCAAAGTCATAGCAACATCAATCTCAGAACATAGTGGATACTAGGGATCAAACCCTAACAAAACTAACTCGATTACATGATAAATCTCATCCAACCCATCACCGTCCAGCAAGCCTACGATGGAATTACTCACGCACGGCGGTGAGCATCATGAAATTGGTGATGGAGGATGGTTGATGATGACGACGGCGATGAATCCCCCTCTCCGGAGCCCCAAACAGACTCCAGATCAGCCCTCCTGAGAGAGATTAGGGCTTGGCGGCGGCTCCGTATCGTAAAACGCAATGATTTCTTCTCTCTGATTTTTTTCTCCCCGAAAGCCAATATATAGAAGAAGATGGGTGTCGGAAGGTGTCCAAGGGGCCCACGAGGTAGGGGGGCGTGCCCCCACCCTCATGGACAGGGTGTGGGGCCCCTGGTCTTCATCTTTGGCGAGGATTTTTTATTATTTATTCTAAGATATTCCGTGGAGTTTCAGGTCATTCCGAGAACTTTTGTTTTCTGCACATAAAACAACATCATGGCAATTCTGCTGAAAACAACATCAGTCCGGGTTAGTTCCGTTCAAATCATACAAGTTAGAGTCCAAAACAAGGGCAAAAGTGTTTGGAAAAGTAGATCTGACGGAGACGTATCAACTCCCCAAGCTTAAACCCTTGCTTGTCCTCAAGCAATTCAGTTGACAAACTGAAGAGAAAAAGAAAAACTTTTACAAACTCTGTTTGCTCTTGTTGTTGTACCTGTGTCAAGCCAGCATTCAGGTTTTCAACAAATATTATAACTAACCACATTTGCAATAACTCATAGGTCTCATGTTTACTCATATCAATAACATAATCAGCTAGCAAGCCATAATAATAAATCTCGGATGACAACACTTTCTCAAAATAATCATAATATCATATAACAAGATGGTATCTCGCTAGCCCTTTCTGAGACCGCAAAACATAAATGCAGAGCACCTTCAAAGATCAAGGACTGACTAGACATTGTAATTCATGGTAAAGAGATCCAATCATAGTCATACCCGATATAAATTAACATAATGAATGCAAATGACAGCTGTGCTCTCAACTAGTGCTTTTTATAAGAGGGTGATGACTCAACATAAAAGTAAATAGATAGGCCCTTCGCAGAGGGAAGCGAGGATTTGTAGAGGTGCGAGCTCGGTTTTGAAATAGAGATAAATTATATTTTGAGCGGCATACTTTCATTGTCAACATAACAACTAAGAGATGACGATATCTTCCATGCTAAACAAATTATAGGTGGTTCCCAAACAGAATGGTAAAGTTTATACTCCCCTCCTCCACAAGCATCAATCCATGGCTTGCTCGAAACAACGAAAGTGCCTCCAACATTCAACGGGTCCTGTGGGGAGTTTTGTTTGCAATTATTTTGATTTAGTTTGCATAAAGCATGGGACTGGGCATCCCGTGACCAGCCATTTTCTCGTGAGTGAGGAGCGGAGTCCACTCCTCTTGAGAATAACCCGCCTAACACGGAAGATAAGGGCAGCTCTAGTTGATATATGAGCTATTCGAGCATGCAAAACAGAATGTTTATTTGAAGGTTTAGAGTTTGGCACATACAAATTTACTTGGAACGGCAGGTAGATACCGGATATAGGAAGGTATGGTGGACTCATATGGAATAACTTTGGGGTTTAAGGGATTGTATGCACAAGCAGTATTCCCGCTTAGTACAAGTGAAGGCTAGCAAAAGACTGGGAAGCGACCGACTAGAGAGCGACAACAGTCATGAACATGCATTAAAATTAATAAACATTGAATATAAGCATGAGTAGGATATAATTCACCATGAACATAAATATCGTGAAGGCTATGTTGATTTGTTTCAACTACATGCGTGAACATGTGCCAAGTCAAGTCACTTAAATCATTCAAAGGAGGATACCACCCCATCATACCACATCACAACCATTTTAATAGCATGTTGGCACGCAAGGTAAACCATTATAACTCATAGCTAATCAAGCATGGAACAAGCAACTATGATCTCTAATTGTCATTGCAAACATGTTTATTCATAATAAGCTGAATAAGGAACGATGGACTCATCATATTTACAAAAACAAAAGAGGTCGAGTTCATACCAGCTTTTCCCATCTCAGTCAGTCCATCATATATGTCATCATAATTGCCTTTCACTTGCACGAACAGTGTGAATAATAATGCACGTGCATTGGACTAAGCTGGAATCTGCGAGCATTCAATGAACAAGAGAAGACAAGGCAATATGGGCTCTTGGTTAAATCAACAATGAAGCATATAAGAGCCACTTCAACAATTTAATCATGGTCTTCTCCTACTGACCCCCAAAGAAAAGAAAGGAAAATAAAACTATTTACACGGGAAAGCTCCCAACAAGCAAAAGAAGAACGGGAAATATTTTTGGGTTTTATTTTTAATTATTACTACTACAGCAGGAAAAATAAACTACTACTAATTTTTTTGGTTTTTCTTAAGGTTTATTAAACACACAAGAAGAAAGCAGGAAAAATAAAATAAACTAGCATGGATAATACAGTGAAAGAGTATGAGCACCAACATCTAGCAATGAGTGTGTGTGAACATAAATGTAATGTCGGTGAGAAATACGTACTCCCCCAAGCTTAGAATTTTTGCCTAAGTTGGTCTATTGCCAGGGATAGCCTGGCGGATACCTGTAGGTGTAGCTGGGGTCGTACTGAGACGAAGAATAGTTGGGATCATACTGTGATGAGGAGGACTCTGACTGCCACTGGCTGGCAACCACCTCCGGATCCCAAGAATAAACAGACTGTCATGGAGGCTCATCTTGTGGTTCCGGTTCCGGGGCTGGTGCAGGATTCCGATAGGCTTGAACAGCCGCCCACGGAACGATGTGAGGACCTGCAGACAAGTTAAACAAAGAGGGAGCAGGCAAAGTAATAGTCTCAGGGTGATGTTTATCAAAGTACAATTTATATTTGAGCTCCCCTTCATGACTCTTAACAAGAAAGTCATGCGCTAGCATACTCTTATAATATAAATAAGCACGGGGCAAAGATGTTTCTTCTTTCTCCAAATGCCTAATAGGTATTTCAAAATATTCAGCTAGGCGTGAAGCATAAATGCCTCCAAAGATGGGGCCCTTAGTACGGTTCAGACTTAACCGTCTAGCAACAATTCCACCCAAACTAATAGAGTTGTTGCGGTATAAACCATGGAACAAAATGATAATATCAGGAACACTAAGGTTTCCACAGTTCCTGCGACCAATCAAGCAACGACTAGCAAATAAGGCAAAGTAGCGTAAAACAGGAAAATGTATGCTAGTGATTCTTGCATCAGAAACCTTCCTGGTTTCTCCCACAGTGATAGTGTTAATAAAAGCTTCCACTTCATTACGGTGTGGTTCATCTAAGGTACCCTCAAAGGGTATTTTGCAAACCTCGCAAAATTCAGCTAATGGCATCTCCTTAACAACGTCATATAAATGAAACTCTACTGATGGAGGTGATTTCTTAGGGAAAAAGTAGAAGTTTTGCACAAAAGTATTTGTGAGTAAGAGATACTGATGATGTTGGTCGCGGAGGAAGTCGGTGAGGCCGGCGTTCTCAATTAATAGATAGAAATCCTCATAAATCCCGGCTATCCTCAAGTAGTCATCGGAAGGCCATTCACACGGCCGGACCTCCGCGGTACGAGGCAAATTATATTTGGGCTTCTGCTCTTCTTCCTTTTGTTTTCCTTGAGCTTCGCTCAACGAGCCCTCAAAAGTCTCTTCATTATTTTCTGAAATAATCTGAAATTTTTAGTAACTTCAAACAAAAATGAACCAACTTCAATAAAATTGATAGCAACTACTCATACAAGTGCCTAGAGCCTATATCAAGCATTAGAACTACTTGGAACCATATAAATTTGACATGCAAGCTCAAGAACATGGTCACCTATGCAACACAAATTTGCAAAGAATAAAGCACTAGAACAAAAACTAATTGGACCAATGGAGGAGTCACATACCAAGGAACAATCTCCCAAGCAGTTTTATGAGAGGTGCTTTGAGCAAGGAGATCGAAAATCACAGCAAAAGTGGCTAGAACTCGTGCTTGAGTTGGTTTTTTGGGTTTGTGTGAGGCAGATGAAGAAGATGGGTGCGGGGATAAGTGGAGGAGGGCCACCGTGGGCCCATGAGGCAGGGGGCGCGCTAGGGGGGTAGGGCGCGCCCTCCACCCTCGTGGCCAGGTGGCAGCTCCCCCCGCGGTAATGTTTGCACTATAAATCCTCAAATATTCCCGAAAAAATCATATTAAATTGGCATGGCATTCTAAGGACTTTTATTTTCGGGATTTTTTTATTGCACGGATAAATCAGGAAACAGACAGAAAAATACTATTTTTACTTTATTTCTACTAAATAATAGAAAATATAAAGAGGGTACAGAAGGTTGTGCT
This sequence comes from Aegilops longissima, assembly GCA_021605205.1. Lineage (NCBI taxonomy): Eukaryota > Viridiplantae > Streptophyta > Magnoliopsida > Poales > Poaceae > Aegilops > Aegilops longissima. Next base: position 99,811,626 of record CM038678.1, on the reverse strand, counting down.
TCTAGTTTCATCCGTCTCATGATCATCAAAAGGAATCCACTAACAAGGTTGATCAAGTCTTGTTAACAAACTCATTCCAATTAACATGGAACCGGAGAAATTTCGAATAACACTATGTTACCTCAACGTGGATATGGACATCCCCAATAATAAGTATGTCATATTTCTTCTTGACAGTAGGGAGAGGAAATTCAAAACCTCCAAATATAATCGATGGAATTTTTCCAATAGAGTTGATACTATGAACTTGAGGTTGTTTCCTCGAAAAGTGTACTGTGTGCTCATTACCATTAACATGAAAAGTGACATTGCCTTTGTTGCAATCAATAACAGCCCCTGCAGTGTTAAGGAAAGGTCTTCCAAGAATAATAGACATACTATCGTCCTCGGGAATATCAAGAATAACAGAGTCCGTTAAAATAGTAACGTTTGCAACCACAACAGCACATCCTCACAAATACCGGCGTGTATAGTAGTTGATTTATCACCATTTGCAAAGATATTTGAGTAGGTGTCAACTTATTTAGGTCAAGTCTACGATATAAAGAGAGAGGCATAACACCAACACCGGCTCCGATATCACATAAAGCAGTTTTAACATAATTTCTCTTAATGGAGCATGGTATAGTAGGTACTCCTAGATCTCCAAGTTTCTTTGGTATTCCTGTTGGGGAACGTAGCAGAAATTCAAAATTTTCCTACGTGTCACCAAGATCTATCTATGGAGAAACTAGCAACGAGGGGAAAGGAGAGTGCATCTACATACCCTTGTAGATCGCTAAGCGGAAGCGCTCAAGAGAACGGGGTTGATGGAGTCGTGCTAAATGCGTGATCCAAATCACCGGAGATCCTAGTGCGAATGGACGGCACCTCCGCGTTCAACACACGTACAGCCGGTGACGTCTCCCATGCCTTGATCCAGCAAGGAGAGAGGGAGAGGTTGAGGAAGACTCCATCCAGCAGCAACACAATGGCATGGTGGTGGTGGAGGAGCGTGGCATCCCAGCAGGCTTCGCCAAGCACCAAGGGAGAGGAGGAGGAGGAGAGGCGTGGCTGCACCAAGAGGAGAAGTTCTCATGTGTATTGCAGCACCAAACCTCAACTATATATAGGGGAAGGGGGCTGCGCCCCTTTAGGGTTTCCCACCCCAAGGGTGCGGCCAGCCCTAGATCCCATCTAGGGGCGGCCAAGGGGAGGAGTGCCTCCCAAGTCAAGTGGAGGCCCTCCCTTAGGGTTTCCCCTTCCCATGCGCATGGGCCTTGGGGGCTGGTGCCCTGGCCCATTAAGGCTAGGGTGCCCCCTACAGCCCATGCTACTGTCATGGACGTGGTGGAACTATTTCGGACCTCCGGACCCCTCCGAATCCTCCGGAACCTTCAGAAGCTTCGGTACAATACTGAAAAAACCCGAACTTTTAGGAACCCAACAACAACTTTCCATATATAAATCCGTGCCCCCACCCTCATGGATGGTGTGGGCCCCTGGTCTTCATCTTGGCGAGGATTTTTATTATTTATTCTAAGATATTCCGTGGAGTTTCGTGTCATTCCGAGAACTTTTGTTTTCGCACATAAACAACATCATGGCAATTCTGCTAAAACAACATCATCCGGTTAGTTCCATTCAAATCATAAGTTAGAGTCCAAAACAAGGGCAAAAGTGTTTGGAAAAGTAGATACGACGGAGACGATCAACTCCCCAAGCTTAAACCCTTGCTTGTCCTCAAGCAATTCAGTTGACAAACCGAAAGAGAAAAGAAAACTTTTACAAACTCTGTTTGCTCTTGTTGTTGTACCATGTCAAGCCAAGATTCAGGTTTTCAACAAATATTATAACTAACCACATTTGCAATAACTCATAGGTCTCATGTTTACTCATATCAATAACATAATCAGCTAGCAAGCCATAATAATAAATCTCGGATGACAACACTTTCTCAAAATAATCATAATATCATATAACAAGATGGTATCTCGCTAGCCCTTTCTGAGACCGCAAAACATAAATGCAGAGCACCTTCAAAGATCAAGGACTGACTAGACATTGTAATTCATGGTAAAAGAGATCCAATCATAGTCATACCCGATATAAATTAACAGTAATGAATGCAAATGACAGCTGTGCTCTCCAACTAGTGCTTTTTATAAGAGGGTGATGACTCAACATAAAAGTAAATAGATAGGCCCTTCGCAGAGGGAAGCAGGGATTTGTAGAGGTGCCAGAGCTCGGTTTTGAAATAGAGATAAATTATATTTTGAGCGGCATACTTTCATTGTCAACATAACAACTAAGAGATGACGATATCTTCCATGCTAAACAAATTATAGGTGGTTCCCAAACAGAATGGTAAAGTTTATACTCCCTCCTCCACAAGCATCAATCCATGGCTTGCTCGAAACAACGAAAGTGCCTCCAACATTCAACGGGTCCTGTGGGGAGTTTTGTTTGCAATTATTTTGATTTAGTTTGCATAAAGCATGGACTGGGCATCCCGTGACCAGCCATTTTCTCGGAGTGAGGAGCGGAGTCCACTCCTCTTGAGAATAACCCGCCTAACACGGAAGATAAGGGCAGCTCTAGTTGATATATGAGCTATTCGAGCATGCAAAACAGAATGTTTATTTGAAGGTTTAGAGTTTGGCACATACAAATTTACTTGGAACGCAGTGTAGATACCGGATATAGGAAGGTATGGTGGACTCATATGGAATAACTTTGGGGTTTAGGGATTGTATGCACAAGCAGATTCCCGCTTAGTACAAGTGAAGGCTAGCAAAAGACTGGAAGTTAACCAACTAGAGAGCTTACAATATCATGAACATGCATTAAAATTAATAAACATTGAATATAAGCATGAGTAGGATATAATTCACCATGAACATAAATATCGTGAAGGCTATGTTGATTTGTTTCAACTACATGCGTGAACATGTGCCAAGTCAAGTCACTTAAATCATTCAAAGGAGGATACCACCCCATCATACCACATCACAACCATTTTAATAGCATGTTGGCACGCAAGGTAAACCATTATAACTCATAGCTAATCAAGCATGGAACAAGCAACTATGATCTCTAATTGTCATTGCAAACATGTTTATTCATAATAAGCTGAATAAGGAACGATGGACTCATCATATTTACAAAAACAAAAGAGGTCGAGTTCATACCAGCTTTTCCCATCTCAGTCAGCCCATCATATATGTCATCATAATTGCCTTTCACTTGCACTAACAGTGTGAATAATAATGCACGTGCATTGGACTAAGCTGGAATCATGAGCATTCAATGAACAAGAGAAGACAAGGCAATATGGGCTCTTGGTTAAATCAACAATGAAGCATATAAGAGCCACTTCAACAATTTAATCATGGTCTTCCTACTCAACCCCAAAGAAAAGAAAGGAAAATAAAACTATTTACACGGAAAGCTCCCAACAAGCAAAAGAAGAACGGGAAATATTTTTGGGTTTTATTTTAATTATTACTACTACAGCAGGAAAAATAAACTACTACTAATTTTTTTGGTTTTTCTTAAGGTTTATTAAACACACAAGAAGAAAGCAGAAAATAAAATAAACTAGCATGGATAATACAGTGAAAGAGTATGAGCACCAACATCTAGCAATGAGTGTGTGAACATAAATGTAATGTCGGTGAGAAATACGCACTCCCCAAGCTTAGAATTTTTGCCTGTTGGTCTATTGCCAGTGGATAGCCTCGCGGATACTGTAGGTGTAGCCTGGGTCGACTGAGACGAAGAATAGTTGGGATCATACTGTGATGAGGAGGACTCGATCGCCATCGGTCTGGCAACCACCTCCGGATCCCAAGAATAAACAGACTCGTCATGGAGGCTCATCTTGTGGTTCCGTTCCGGTTGGTGCAGGATTCGATAGGCTTGAACAGCCGCCCACTGAACGATGTGAGGACCTGCACAAGTTAAACAAAGAGGGAGCAGCAAAGTAATAGTCTCAGTGGTGATGTTTATCAAAGTACAATTTATATTTGAGCTCCCTTCATGACTCTTAACAAGAAAGTCATGCGCTAGCATACTCTTATAATATAAATAAGCACGGGCAAAGATGTTTCTTCTTTCTCCAAATGCCTAATAGGTATTTCAAAATATTCAGCTAGGCGTGAAGCATAAATGCCTCCAAAGATGGGGCCCTTAGTACGGTTCGACTTAACCGCCTAGCAACAATTCCACCCAAACTAATAGAGTTGTTATGTATAAACCATGGAACAAAATGATAATATCAGAACACTAAGGTTTCCACAGCCTCGCGACCAATCAAGCAACGACTAGCAAATAAGGCAAAGTAGCGTGAAACAGAAAATGTATGCTAGTGATTCTTGCATCGTAAACCTTCCCGGTTTCTCCCACAAGGATAGTGTTAATAAAAGCTTCCACTTCATTACGGTGTGGTTCATCTAAGGTACCTCAAAGGGTATTTTGCAAACCTCGCAAAATTCAGCTAATGGCATCTCCTTAACAACGCCATATAAATGAAACTCTACCGATGGAGGTGATTTCTTAGGGAAAAAGTAGAAGTTTTGCACAAAAGTATTTGTGAGTAAGAGATACCGATGATGTTGGTCGCGAGGAAGTCGGTGAGGCCATGCTTTCAATTAATAGATAGAAATCCTCATAAATCCCGGCTATCCTCAAGTAGTCATCGGAAGGCCATTCACACGGCCGGACCTCCGCGGTACGAGGCAAATTATATTTGGGCTTCTGCTCTTCTTCCTTTTGTTTTTCCTTCGAGCTTCGGCTCAACGAGCCCCTCAAAAGTCTCTTCATTATTTTCTGAAATAATCTGAAATTTTTAGTAACTTCAAACAAAAATGAACCAACTTCAATAAAATTGATAGCAACTACTCATACAAGTGCCTAGAGCCTATATCAAGCATTAGAACTACTTGGAACCATATAAATTTGACATGCAAGCTCAAGAACATGGTCACCTATGCAACACAAATTTGCAAAGAATAAAGCACTAGAACAAAAACTAATTGGACCAATGGAGGAGTCACATACCAAGGAACAATCTCCCCAAGCAGTTTTGCGAGAGGTGCTTTGAGCAAGGAGATCGAAAATCACAGCAAAAGTGGCTAGAACTCGTGCTTGAGTTGGTTTTTTGGGTTTGTGTGAGGCAGATGAAGAAGATGGGTGCGGGGATAAGTGGAGGAGGGCCACCGTGGGCCCATGAGGCAGGGGGCGCGCTAGGGGGGTAGGCGCGCCTCCACCCTCGTGGCTGTGTGGCAGCTCCCCGCTGTAATGTTTGCACTATAAATCCTCAAATATTCCTAAAAAATCATATTAAATTGGCATGGCATTCTAAGGACTTTTATTTTCGGATTTTTTATTGCACGGATAAATCAGGAAATGTATGTAAAAATACTATTTTACTTTATTTCTACTAAATAATAGAAAATATAAAGAGGGTATGAAGGTTGTGCTTCTAGTTTCATCCGTCTCATGATCATCAAAAGGAATCCACTAACAAGGTTGATCAAGTCTTGTTAACAAACTCATTCCAATTAACATGGAACCGAGAAATTTCGAATAACACTATGTTACCTCAACGTGATATGGACATCCCCAATAATAAGTATGTCATATTTCTTCTTGACAGAGGGAGAGGAAATTCAAAACCTCCAAATATAATCGATGGAATTTTTCCAATAGAGTTGATACTATGAACTTGAGGTTGTTTCCTAAAAGTGTACGTGTGCTCATTACCATTAACATGAAAAGTGACATTGCCTTTGTTGCAATCAATAACAGCCCCGCAGTGTTAAGGAAAGGTCTTCCAAGAATAATAGACATACTATCGCCCTCGAATATCAAGAATAACAGAGTCCGTTAAAATAGTAACGCTTTGCAACCACAACAGCACATCCTCACAAATACCGATGTGTATAGTAGTTGATTTATCACCATTTGCAAAGATATTTCAGAGGTGTCAACTTATTTAGGTCAAGTCTACGATATAAAGAGAGAGGCATAACACCAACACCGCCCGATATCACATAAAGCAGTTTTAACATAATTTCTCTTAATGGAGCATGGTATAGTAGGTACTCCTAGATCTCCAAGTTTCTTTGGTATTCTCTGGGGAACGAAGAAATTCAAAATTTTCCTACGTGTCACCAAGATCTATCTATGGAGAAACTAGCAACGAGGGGAAAGGAGAGTGCATCTACATACCCTTGTAGATCGCTAAGCGAAGCGCTCAAGAGAACGGGGTTGATGGAGTCGACTGCCGTGATCCAAATCACCGGAGATCCTAGTGCCGAATGGACGGCACCTCCGCTGCTCAACACACGACAGCCCGTGACGCCTCCCATGCCTTGATCCAGCAAGGAGAGAGGGAGAGGTTGAGGAAGACTCCATCCAGCAGCAACACAATGGCATGGTGGTGGTGGAGGAGCGTGGCATCCCGCAGGCTTCGCCAAGCACCAAGGGAGAGGAGGAGGAGGAGAGGCAGGGCTGCACCAAGAGGAGAAGTTCTCATGTGTATTGCAGCACCAAACCTCAACTATATATAGGGGAAGGGGGCTGCGCCCCTTTAGGGTTTCCCACCCCAGGGTGCGGCCAGCCCTAGATCCCATCTAGGGGCGGCCATGGGGGAGGAGTGCCTCCCAAGTCAAGTGGAGGCCCTCCCTTAGGGTTTTCCTTCCATGCGCATGGGCCTTGGGGGCTGGTGCCCTGGCCCATTAAGGCTAGGGTGCCCCCACAGCCCATGCTACTGCATCGACGTGGTGGAACTATTTCCGACCTCCGACCCCTCCGAATCCTCCCGAACCTTCGGAAGCTTCCGGTACAATACCGAAAAACCCAACTTTTTCCTAACCCAACAACAACTTTCCATATATAAATCTTTACCTCCGACCATTCCGAACTCCTCGTGACGTCCGTGATCTCATCCGGACTCAACAACATTCGTAACCACATACAAACTTCCTTTATAACCCTAGCCATCGAACTTATGTGTAGACCCTACGGTTCGGGAACCATGCGCATATGACCGAGACGTTCTCGGTCAATAACCAACAGCGGATCTCGATACCCATGTTGGCTCCCACATATTCCACGATGATCTCATCGGATGAACCACGATGTCAAGGACTCAATCGATCCCGTACACAATTCCCTTTGTCTAGCGGTATTGTACTTGCCCGAGATTCGATCGTCGGTATACCGATACCTTGTTCAATCTCGCTACCGCAAGTCTCTTTACTCGCTCCGAACACATCATCCCGTGATCAACCCCTTGGTCACATTGTGCACATTATGATGATGTCCTACCGAGTGGGCCCAGAGATACCTCTCCGTCACACGGAGTGACAAATCCCGCCTCGATTCGTGCCAACCCAATGTACACTTTCAGAGATACCAGAGTGCACCTTTATAGTCACCCAGTTACGCTAGGACGCTTGGTACACCCAAAGCATTCCTACGGTATCCGGAGTTGCACAATCTCATGGTCTAAGGAAAAGATACTTGACATTAGAAAAGCTTTAGCATATGAACTACGCATCTTTGTGCTAGGCTTAGTATTGTCTTGTCCATCACATCATTCTACTAATGATGTGATCCCGTTATCAATGACATCCAATGTCCATGGTCGTGAAACCGTAACCATCTATTGATCAACGAGCCACCAACTAGAGGCTTACTAGGGACATGGTGTTGTCTATGTATCCACATTATGTATATGAGTTTCCTATCAATGCAATTATAGCATGGATAATAAACGATTATCATGAACAAGGAAATATAATAATAACTAATTTATTATTGCCTCTAGGGCATATTTCCAACAGTCTTCCACTTGCACTAGAGTCAATAATCTAGTTCACATCGTCATGTGATTAACATCGATAGGTCACATCGCCATGTGACCAACATCCAAAGAGTTCACTAGTGTCTCAGAATTAGTTCACATCATCATGTGATTAAGACTCAATGCGCTCGGGGTTTGATCATGTTTTGCTTGTGAGAGAGGTTTTAGTCAACGGGTCAGAATATTCAGATCCGTATGTACTTCGCAATTCTCTATGTCATATTGTAAATGTTGCTTCCACGCCCACTTGAAGCTATTCCAAATGGTTGCTCCACTATACGTATCCAGCTTGCTACTCGAGTCACTCGGATAGGTGTTAAAGCTTGCATCGATGTAACCTTTACGCCAACTCTTTATCACCTCCATAATCGAGAAACATGTCCTTATTTACTACAAGGACAATTTTGACTGCTGTCCAATGATCCACTCGGATCATTCTTGTACCCTTGATCGACTCATGGCAAGGCACACTTCCGCAAGCGGTACAAAGATAGCATACTATAGAGCCTATGTCTGAAGCATAGGGACGACCTTCGCCCTTTCTCTTTTCTCGCCGTGGTCCAGCTTTAAGTCTTAACTTCATACCTTACAACTCGTGCAAGAACTCCTTCTTGATCGATCCATCTTGAACACCTTCAAGATTATGTCAAGGTATGTGCTCATTTGAAAGTATTATTAAACATTTTGATCTATCTTATAGATCTTGATGCTTATTGTTCAAGTAGCCTAATCCAGGTTTTCCATTGAAAACACTTTTCAAACAACCCTATATGCTTTCCAGAATTTTACATCATTTCGATCAACAATATGTCAACAACATATACTCATCGAAATTCTATAGTGCTCCCACTCACTTCTTTGGAAATACAAGTTTTCATAAACTTTGTATAAACCTAAAATCTTTGATCATCTTATCAAAGTGCACATTCCAACTCCGAGATGCTTACTCCATCCATGGAAGGATCGCTAGAGCTAGCATACCTTTTAGCATCCTTAGGATCGACAAAACTTTTCTCGATTGTATCACATACAACCTTTCCTTACGTAAACCGGTAAGGAAACTCGCCTTGACATCCATCGCCAGATTTCATAAATGCAGCTAATGCTAACATGATTCCGACGGATTTAAGCATCGCTACGGATGAGAGAATCTCATCGTAGTCAACTCCTTGAACTTGTGAAAACTCTTCGCCACAAGTCGAGCTTCATAGACGGTGATATTACCGCCCACGCCCGCTTCTTCTTAAAGATCCATTTATCTCAATGGCTTGCCGATCATTGGGCAAGTCCACCAAAGTCCATGCTTTGTTCTCGATATATCGATCATATCTCGGATTTCATGGTTCTAACCATTTGTCGGAATTTGGGCCCACCATCGCTTCTCCATAGCTCGAGGTTTATTGTTGTCTAGCAACATGACCTTCAAGACAGATCACCGCATTCACTCAAGCAAGACACGCCCTTGTCGCCCCACGAGATTCGGTAGTGACTTGATCCAAGCTTCATGATCACCATCATAAGCTTCCACTTCAATTGGTGTAGGTGTCACAGAACAACTTCCTCGTGCCCTCGCTACACACTTGTTGAAGTGACAGTTCAATAACCTCATCAAGTCTCCACCATCCTCCCACTCAACTTTTCGAGACGAACTTTTCCTCGAGAAAGGACCCATTCAAGAAACAATCCCTATTGCTTTGGATCTGAATTAGGAGGTATAGCCAACTGTTTTGGGTGTCCTATGAAGATGCATTTATCCGCTGGGTTCGAGCTTATCAACCTGAAACTTTTCCACATAAGCGCCGCAGCCCCAAACTTTTAAGAAACGACAACTTAGGTTTCTCCAAACCATAGTTCAAACAGGTCGCCTCAACGGAATTACGCAGTGCCCTATTAAAGTGAGTGCGGTTGTCACTAACGCCAACCCATGAACGATAGTGGTAGTTCGATAAGAAACATCATGGTACGCACCATATCTAATAGGGTGCAATTATGATGTTCGGACACACCATCATACTATGGTGTTCCAGCGGTATTAATTGTGAAACAATTTCCACAATGTCTTAATAGCGTACAAAGCTCAGAACTCAGATACTCATCTCTATGATTATGTCATAGACATTCTATCCTCTTGTCACGAAGATCTTAAACTTCACTCTGAAATTACTTGAACCATTCAATAATTCAGACTTGTGTTTCATCAAGTAAATACACTCAAGATTCACTTAAATCATTCGTGAAGTAAGAACATAACGATATTCATCAGATGCCTCAAAGACTCATTGACTGCACACATCAAAATGTGTTACTTCCAACAAGTTGCTATCTTGTCCCATCTTATCAAACCGAGGCTTTTCATCATCTTGCCCATGTGGTATGATTTGCATATCTCAAGTGATTCAAAATCAAGTGAGTCCAAACGATCCATCTGCATGGAGTTTCTTCATGCGACACACCAATAGACATGGTTCGCATGTCTCAAATTTTTCAAAATGAGTGAGTCCAAAGATCCATCAACATGGAGCTTCTTCATGCTTTTATGACTTACATGGCAAAGTGTGTAGCCACCTGCACCCAAATGGATCAAGTCTCTGCTCAAGGTCATCCCCGATCAAGAATGCCGACACCACACAAGATTTCAAGGATTTATTGCAGAGTAGCAATCACACACTTATTACATCGTTGTCCACAAGGAACTGAATACAATAATATGGCTTAAGGCCATCTAATAATAACAGCGAAAGCTCGGAAGATAAGCGAGTCCATCAACTCCAACGGCATCATCGAGTATAGAACCACGACCTAACACCTTACTGTCGTTCTAAAAGTCTCGCAACGTGAAAAGTTGCAGCCCAAAACGGGTCAAGACATGGAATATGCCGCAATGTAACACATAAAGAGCAATGAAAGAATAAGCCTATACTACATGCATATTTGGCTGGTGGTAAGGCTCTACTGGTTACATTTGCATAAAGCTGATTTTTCCCTACATCAAAGGAATAATTTTATTTAACTATCATGGTGGTTGTTAAACATTGAGAATGGTTGATGATCCTCAATCCCAATTAAAAAGTACTCATCAAAACCCAATAACTTTTATTTAGAAGTAACATGTTGAGATTCACATGATAATCAAGCACCGGATACTCAAATTGTCCATAACCGGGACACGGCTAATCATGATTAGTTTATACACTCGCAGAGGTTTATGACTTTTCCCCACAAGACTCGATCGCCTCCGCTTGATTCTCGTGACTACATGGTGTTTGAGAAACGGATGACCGAGACATAGTCTTTCGTAAGCGCTTAGCACCTTACATGTGGGTAGACCGCACTCAACCTACATCCCCTACATCAGCTAGCCTACCCGTAAGAGTTCGCACAACTTAGTCAACTACGCCAGAGCCCATAATTGGCTTGTGGCTGCACACGGAAGTTTCCAGCTTGAATAATCTTATGATCCCTTAGAGCCGGGTGGCGGTCCAAGTAATACAGTAAGTCCTCGATAGAAACCAGTGCCTCAATCCACCCAGATGTGTGTTAGGTTGCCACCTTAGATAAACCATTAATTAACAATCTCACATCCGTCATGGATATTCACTCACCCAATCCACGCCTACTAGCATAGCATGGCATGAACAAGCAAACGAGAAGTAACTCCCAAGGTTTCATAAGTAAAACAGTAATAGGTACTACCTCAATCTACTTCCCAATACCCACAATTTAATTAGATCCTAATCATGCAAGTGTTTGAGGGTTTGATCTAATGCATAAAAACTGGGTATGAGAAAAGGGTATGATCAATGTTACTTGCCTTGTCGATGATCCGCGAGTCCTAGAGATTCAAGTAACAAGCGGCAAGACCGGTGATCTAACGCATAAACAACAAGCATACAATAAGTACTCATCTAATGCACAGGAAATCTCGAATAAAAGATCTAACCAGAAAGTTCAACTTAAGAACCCCGGTTGCAAAAGAATCGAATCAAAACAAACTCCGAAAGTCGAAACTCGAGAGAGAACGTCTCGTTTAGCTTAACTGAAATTAGGTCAAAATTTCACAGTAGCAAAACTCTGTGAAAGTAGGATAATCGAACGGCGGTTTCACATTTAAACTCCAGCGCTTGAATCACCCGATTCCGATAAACGAGCGAGAAATAAAACAGTTTTGAAAATCAGATCCAAATCAAATCGTAAAATAACGGATTAATTCCGATTAAAAAGAAAACGATTTAACGGTTAAATAGTGAACGTCATAATGTAATCTAATCTAACGAACGCTGTTTATTGAAACGAACGGTTCGGTGAACGTCATAAATAAGAAAACCAAAATAATAAACCAATCTAGGTTTTTTTAAAAACCGCATATATTTTTTTTAAAAAATAAACCGGACGGTTCGAGGGGGAAAACCGACCGGCGCTGGGCGGCGGTGGCTACCTCGGTGATCGCGGAGGGCGCCCGGCTCGGGAGAGGCGGCGGGTCCGGGTCGGCGGCGGCGGGTCCGCGATCGGCGGCGGCAAGGCCCATCATGGGCGGGCAAGGCCCACGGCGCGGCGGGCTGCTGGCTGGCTCGGGGGCGCTGGCTCAAGGCCGGCGGGTTGGGGAGAGAGAGAGGGGTCCGGGAGGGTTATAAAAGGGGGGGCGGTGGCTTGGGAGGGGGTCAAGGGGCGCCGGGTCCGGCAGACTGGGGCGGCGGCGATGGCGTGGCGGGCGGGACTCAAGTGAGGCGGGCGGCGCGAGGAGGAGGCGGGTGGGCTGGGTGTGGGCCTGGGCCTGGCTGGCTTGGGCCGGCCTGGCCTCGGTCCTGTGGGGGCGCTATTTTTTTTTAAATAAAAATTAAACCAAAACGAATAGAAAAAAACCAAACTAACTCGGATTTAAATAAAACAAATTTTCCCGACTCCTAAAATGAGTCGAACAAAATGAACTTTAAAAACAATATACATGCATAAAATTTTTAAATGCTCATTTTTGCCTAAGCAAAATAAATCTTCCAAAACCAAATTTGGTTTATTTATAATACCTTCATTTTTCCTAATTGCTTGGGAAAGTCATATTATTCCCTCTCAAAATATTTTTATAGGAAAACTTTATGAAGATAATTTAAATAATCCAATGATCCTATTTTCAAAATTTGGAAAATCCCAAATATGAAAATAATGAAACTTCCAACTCTCTCCGAGGGTCCTTGAGTTGCGTGAAATTTCTAGGATCGGAAAAATGCGAGAAAATATGATATGCATGATGACCTAATGTATAACATTCCAAATTGAAAATTTGGGATGTTACACAGTGCCACAAGTAAGTGGTACTATCTTATATCTTTTGGCATGAAAATGTGCATCACTACAATCGAGATTCAATAAACCATTCTTTTAGGTGCAAGACCATTGAAGGTATTATTCAAATAAATAGAGTAACCATTATTCTCTTTAAATGAATAACCGTATTAAGTATAGACATAATCCAATCATGTCCATGCTCAACGCAAAACACCAAATGACAATTATTCAGGTTTTAATACTAATCTTGATGGTAGAGGGAGCGTATGCGATGTTTGATCACATCAAACTTGGAAACACTTCCAACACATATCGTCACTCACCTTTAGCTAGTCTCCGCTTATTCCGTAGCTTTTATTTCGAGTTACTAACACTTAGCAACCAACCGTATCTTAATATCCCGGTGCTACTAGGAGTACTAGTAAAGTACACATTAACATAATGTATATCCAATATACTTCTATCGACCTTGCCACCTTCTCATCTACCAAGTATCTAGGGTAATTCTGCTCTAGTGGCTATTCCCTTATCATAGAAGCACTTAGTCTCGGTTTGGGTTCAACCTTGGGTTTCTTCATCGAGCAGCAAATGATTTGTCGCTTCATGAAGTATCCCTTCTTGCCCTTGCCCTTCTTGAAACTAGTGGTTTCACCAACCATCAACAATTGATGCTCCTTCTTGATTTCTACTTTCGTGGTGTCAAACATCGTGAATACCTCAAGGATCATCATATCTATCCCGATATGTTATAGTTCATCACGAAGCTCTAGCAGCTTGGTGGCAATGACTTTGGAGAAAACATCACTATCTCATCTCGAAGATCAACTCCCACTCGATTCAAGTGATTGTTGCACTCAGACAATCTGAGCACAAGCTCATCGATTGAGCTTTTTCTCCTTAGTTTGCAGGCTAAGAAAATCGCCGGAGGTCTTATACCTTTTGACGTGGGCACAAGCCTGAAATCCCAATTTCAGCCCTCAAACATCTCATATGTTCCGCGACATTTCAAAACGCCTTTCGTGCCTCAACTCTAAACCATTTAACTGAACTATCACGTAGTTATCAAAACGTATGTCCGATGTTCGCAACATCCACAAACGACGCTTGGGGTTCAAAGACACCGAGCGTGCATTAAGGACATAAGCTTTCTAACGTCCGCATAATCGCTACTTTCAACTTTCAACTATATTTCTCTAGGAACATATCTAAACAAAGTGGAACTAAAGCGCGAGCTATTTACATAATTTGCAAAAGGTCTTTTGACTATGTTCAAGATAATTAAGTTCATCTTATGAACTCCCACTCAGATAGACATCCTCCGTCATCTAAGTGATTACATGATCCGAGTCAACTAGGCCGCGGTCCGATCATCACGTGAGACGGACTAGTCATCATCGGTGAACATCTTCATGTTGATCGATCTACTATACGACTCATGCTCGACCTTTTGGTCTCGTGTTCCGAGGCCATGTCCGTACATGCTAGGCTCGCAAGTTAACCCTAAGTGTATTATGGTGTTCCGAGGCCATGTCCGTACATGCTAGGCTCGCCAACACCCGCTGTATGTGAACGTAAGAATCTATCACACCGATCATCACGTGGTGCTTAGAAGTTTATTTAACTTCAAAGAACGGTGCACAGTTAGGGGAGAACACTTCTTGAAATTGTTGTAAGGATCATCTTATTTACTACCGTCGCTCTAAGTAAACAAGATGCATAAACATAATAAACATCACATGCAATTATATAGTAGTGACATGATATGGCCAATATCATATAGCTCCATTGATCTCCATCTTCGGGCTCCATGATCATCATCGCCACCGCATGACACCATGATCTCCATCATCATGATCTCCATCATCGTGTTCCATGAAGTTGTCTCGCCAACTATTACTTCTACTACTATGGCTACCGGTTAGCAATAAAGTAAAGTAATTGCATGGCGTTGTTCAATGACACGCAGGTCATACAATAAATTAAGACAACTCCTATATTCTCGCCGTTGTCATACTCATCGACATGCAAGTCGTGAATCCTATTACAAGAACATGATCAATCTCATACATCACATATCATTCATCACATTCTTTTGGCCATATCACATCACATAGCATACCCTCGCAAAAACAAGTTAGACGCCCTCTAATTGTTGTTTGCATGTTTTACGTGGCTGCTATGGGTTTCTAGCAAGAACGCTTACCTACGCAAAACCACAACGTGATATGCCAATTGCTATTTACCCTTCATAAGGACCCTTTTCATCGAATCCGTTTCGACTAAAGTGGGAGAGATCGGCACCCGCTAGCCACCTTATGCACCAAGTGCATGTTAGTCGGTGGAACTCTGCCTCACGAAGAGCACGTAAGGTCGGTCCGGCCGCTTCATCCCACAATACCTTTGAAACAAGATTGACTAGTAACGGTAAGCATATTGAACATCATCAACGCCCACAACTACTTTGTGTTCTACTCTGCAAAGAATCTACGAATAGACCTAGCTCATGATGCCATTGTTGGGGAACGAAAGAAATTCAAAATTTTCCCACGGTCACCAAGATCTATCTATGGAGAAACTAGCAACGAGGGAAAGGAGAGTGCATCTACATACCCTTGTAGATCGCTAGCGGAAGCGCTCAAGAGAACGGGGTTGATGGAGTCAGATTGTCCGTGATCCAAATCACCGGAGATCCTAGTGCCGAATGGACGGCACCTCCGCTGCTCAACACACGTGACAGCCCGGTGACGCCTCCCATGCCTTGATCCAGCAAGGAGAGAGGGAGAGGTTGAGGAAGACTCCATCCAGCAGCAACACAACGGAATGGTGGTGGTGGAGGAGTGTGGCATCCCCAGGCTTCGCCAAGCACCAAGGAGAGGAGGAGGAGGAGAGGTGGCTGCACCAAGAGGAGAAGTTCTCATGTGTATTGCAGCACCAAACCTCAACTATATATAGGGGAAGGGGCTGCGCCCCTTTAGGGTTTCCCACCCCAGGTGCGGCCAGCCCTAGATCCCATCTAGGGGCGGCTAAGGGGAGGAGTGCCTCCCAAGTCAAGTGGAGGCCCTCCCTTAGGGTTTTCCTTCCCATGCATGGGCCTTGGGGGCTGGTGCCCTGGCCCATTAAGGCTAGGGTGCCCTCACAGCCCATGCTACTGTACTAGACGTGGTGGAACTATTTCCGACCTCCGACCCTCCGAATCCTCCGAACCTTCCGAAGCTTCCGGCATAACACCAAAAACCCAACTTTTTCCTAACCCAACAACAACTTTCCATATATAAATCTTTACCTCCCGACCATTCCTAACTCCTCGTGACGTCCGTGATCTCATCCGGACTCCAACAACATTCGCAACCACATACAAACTTCCTTTATAACCCTAGCGCCATCGAACCTTATGTGTAGACCCTACGGTTCGGGAACCATGCACATGACCGAGACGTTTCCCGTCAATAACCAACAGCGGATCTGGATACCCATGTTGGCTTCTACATATTCCACGATGATCTCATCGGATGAACCACGATGTCAAGGACTCAATCGATCCCGCACACAATTCCCTTTGTCTAGCGGTATTGTACTTGCCCGAGATTCGATTGTCGGATACCGATACCTTGTTCAATCTCGCTACGGCAAGTCTCTTTACTCGCTCCGTAACACATCATCCCGTGATCAACCCCTTGGTCACATTGTGCACATTATGATGATGTCCTACCGAAAGGGCCCAGAGATACCTCTCCGCCACACGGAGTGACAAATCCCAGCCTCGATTCGTACAACCCAAGACACTTTCAGAGATACCGTAGTGCACCTTTATAGTCACCCGCTTACGCCAGACGCTTGGTACACCCAAAGCATTCCTACGGTATCCGGACACTATCGAATCAGCTACTTTGCCATTCGCCAGATCTTTGCCGTCTCGCTAGCGGACGGCAATAAGCTCTTGCCATCACATACACAAAAGCGGACGAAAAAGAACAGCCGATGGCAAAGACCAAGGTTACTATCACCAGTTTTTGTCGTCCGTCATGGACGGGAAGATTCGCTGCCGTCGCTAGCGGACGGCAAAGAGGGAGGGCCCCACCGACGAAGTTGCAAAAAAAACCCTAACGGGGTTTTTTTGTCATTCGCTAGCGGACGGCAAAGAGCACGCAGCGGACGCAAAAGGATATGACGGCAAAGAGGGGGCCCACGTAACGTTAACGGCGCCCCCCCCTCTCTCTCTCTCCACCTTCGCCCCACCCCGCCCCGCACCACCCCGCCGCCTGCCGCCAGCCACCACCACCCCCCCGCCCCACCCCCTGCCCGCCCGCCTGCCCGCCGGGCCTCCAGCCCCGCCTGGCCGCCGCCGGCCTCGGCCCGCAGCCGCAGCCGCCGCCCTCCTCCGCCGCCCAGCCGCAGCCGCACCGCCTCCTCCACCTCCACCCCGCGCCCCCGCCCGCCTAGGTGAGTTTCTTCTTTTTTTTTCTTTTTCTGTTTTTTAGTTTTAGGTTTATGTTTAGTATTAGGTTTAGATTTAGTTTAGTATAAGAAGAAGAAAAGAGAGAGAGGAGGAGAAGAAGAAGAGGAAAAGGAAAGGAGGAAGAAGAAGAAGAAGAAGAAGAAGAAGAAGAAGAAGAAGAAGAAGAAGAAGAAGAAGAAGAAGGAAAAAAAGGAAGAAAAGGAAAAGGAGGAAGAAGAAGAAAAGGAAAAAAGAAAGAAAAGGAAAAGGAAGAAGAAGAAGAAGACACCCCGACCCCGAAACCCCGACCCCGACCCCGACCCCGACACCCCGACCCCCGACCCCGACCCCGACCCCGAGACCTCGATTCTGACCCCGACACCCCGACCCCCGACTGACGACCCCGACCCGACACGGTACCTGCACCCGACCAAGACCGACACGACACCCGACCCCGAGACCCCCCGACCCGACACCCGACACCTGACATTTTGACACCCCGACGACCGACCCCGACCCCGACACCGACACCTCGACACCCGACCTCGACCCCACCCCGACACCCGAATTTGACCCCGACCCGACACCCCGACCCCGACCCGACCCGACACGGTACCAGACCAGACCCGCACCCAGACACGACGACACCCCGACCTCGAGACCCCGACCCCGACCCGAGACCCGACCGACACTGACCCCGACACCTGATTCCCGACACCCGACCCGACACCCGACACCCCTACCCCGACACCCACGACCCGACCCGACACCCCGACCCCCAAGGCTGACCCGACACCCCGACCCCGACACCCCCCCCCCGAGCCCGACCCAACACCCCGACCCCGAGCCTGACTGCACACCCCTGACGCCGACACCACACCCCAATTTCAAACAACACCCGACACCGACACGGCACTACCCCGACATCGACACGACACCCTAACTTCCTAACCTCAAACAAAGACTCAACCCGACACGGCACCCCGACACCGACAGGACACCCCGACCACCGACACCTCCCGAAAAGGTGTTCTTTGGCCTTCCAGAGGCCGACGGGGTCATATATATATTTGTGAATTATTAGTTAGGTCATATATTTTTCGATTTTGCTATGAAAACATCATATATAATTGTGTTGATCGTAGTTTTAATTGTGCGTTGTTTCATCGCCATGCGAGGTTTGGTGTTCGACGACCTCGCCGTGTGTTTGATTTAGCTCTGCTTCTTCGCTCGTGGGTGAGCACAAATGACAACTCCTCCTCCCCATTAATTATTTGATCTATTCCGATGAAACTTGATAGCTAGCTATATATGTGTCTTGAATCATCAAGATGCGTAATCAATATGTGTCTCCTGCTCGAAAGCGTTATAGTTATAAATATGCATGCATTTGCATATTTATAACCTTGATTCTTTCGAATTGTCCAACGCTATCCATGGATTAGCCAGTATGTAGATTGGGTTCGTTTTCCCATATGATCCGATCCGACGATATATTTCGCCGTTGCCTCTGTTGTTCTCCGTTACACATCCTCTCTCGCTTATTGCGTAGACGGTATCGAGAACGGCGGGAGGTGCTGCCAAATTTTAAGGCCGGATCCGGAGCATAGCATGGGAAAATGAACCCAATCTACACATACACGGTGGGATTAGGACCTATCATTACCTATTAGAGTGTAGGTTGCATGGACGTAATAAAATTGACAAAGTAGATCAACTGATGAATATATACATGGTGAATTACATATATAATTGTTGTGTGTCCAGAGCTCGAAAGTCAAGATGAGTGACCGTGCTTGGATGTATACCGTCACACCGGTCGTAACAAATGGAGCGCTGAATGGTTCACAAAACTAAGGGGTTTGTGCAAGCCGATTTGCAAATGGCCAAAGAAAACCTGGTGCCCCTGCTTCCTGCAAGGCAATTGGGAAAAGAAGACAGAGGCTGAAATGGGCAAACACCGCAGAAGAGTGGTTTTACGCCCGATTATATGGTGTGGACATTTCATGGTGAGTCTGCCCAACATGACCGAGCTGAGGTGGATCGTCGCCGCACCGACGAGCATGGTACCGGATGGAAAACATGGTGCAAGGCTATGATGATGCTCGGATTCTGGACGAGGAGATGGAGGAATCTGCAAAGGCCTTCAATGAAATGTTGAGTCTTCAAACGTCCGCTCCACGAGCACACCGAGCTTTGTCGGCTTGATGTCATCTCACAAGTAATGGCTCAAGGCTCAGGCCAACTTGGGCAGAGAATGCTATGACGCAATTATGACAAGATTTGGACGCTTTCACCCAAAGGCCATGTAATGCCCGCAAACCTGTACCACGGACAAAATCCTCCGCAATCAAGATGCCCTATGAGAAGATACATGCCCGTGAGAAAGGATGTGCCTTATTTAGGCTTGACTATGCGGACTTGAACTATTGTCCCATTTGCAAGTCTTCCGTATATTGTGGTAGACAACGGTATGGGTGAGAAGACACGACCAAAATCCCGTTAGTGTTCTTCGGTATATGCCAATCGCATTCAAGACTTCAACGCCTTTTCATGGTCGAAGAGACGCCGACGTGATGACATGGCACAAAACAGGCAAAAGAACCGAACTAGATGCGATGGGAATCGATGATGGTACACACATCGATGGTGTTGCGTGGAAAAAGTTTGATGAATTACATGTCGACAAAGCGCAGATCCGAGGCATCCTCGAGTCGGCATCAAGACGGATGGGTTCAGTGTTTGGTATGACGGCAGCCCAATACAGCTTGTTGGCCTGATTTGTCTTTCCACTCAATCTCCCCGGACAGATTATGCAAAGAAAGAACATTTTCCGACGTTGATAATTCCAGACCCAACTATCCGGCAAAATATGAATGTGTACATGCAGCCGCTTAAGGACGAATTGCAAGAAGCCCGATAATGGGTTCAAGACATACGACGCCTTTAGCAAACGGAACTTCATAATGCGTGTTCGGTACATGTACTCGACGATGACTTGCCGGCGCGATGCGCTTATTCGCTGGCTGGTGTGTGCATGGAAGGTTCCCGTGCCCCACATGCAAGGGAGCTCTTGAGTTTCGTTATTTCAGCCGGTCGCAAGTTTTCTTGCTTCGACATGCATAGACAGTTCCGGATCCTCGCCATAAGTTCAGAAAGACAAGAAGAACTTCATCGGGGTAGAGTTGTCAAAACTCGCACCACCGCATTGACAGCCAATGCACTCGGATCGTTAAAGAAGACACGTGGCATCTAGCTGTGCTTCCCGGAAGTGACCCATTTGGTCACTTTGCCATCAAGAGCGCACGGCAAAGAACCCGCACTTTGCCATTAGTGGCGCACGGCAAAGAACCCGCACTTTGCCATCGTGGCGCACGGCAAAGACACTAGAAATTTTGCCGTTAGCGGCGGACGGCAAAGGCCCGCCGTTAGACACTTAACGGACTGACGGCGCAATTATTGCCGTCCGCTCTCTTTTGCGTCCGTCGTCATGACGGCAAAGGTCCTTTGCCGTCACCAAGCGAAGCGGACGGCAAAGTAGTCACATCAGAGCCTACGCTGTCGGAGCTCGTTGCCGTCTCAGGGTCGACGGCAAAGGATTTTTTGCCGTCGCCATTCATGTTTTTGCCGTCCGCCATGGCGCACGGCAAAGTAGCTGATTCTGTAGTGGGAGTTGCACAATCTCATGGTCTAAGGAAAAGATACTTGACATTAGAAAAGCTTTAGCATACGAACTACGATCTTTGTGCTAGGCTTAGTATTGGTCTTGTCCATCACATCATTCTACTAATGATGTGATCCCGTTATCAATGACATCCAATGTCCATGGTCGTGAAACCGTAACCATCTATTGATCAACGAGCTAGTCAACTAGAGGCTTACTAGGGACATGGTGTTGTCTATGTATCCACACATGTATATGAGTTTCCTATCAATACAATTATAGCATGGATAATAAACGATTATCATGAACAAGGAAATATAATAATAACTAATTTATTATTGCCTCTAGGGCATATTTCCAACAATTCCATCCTTAAAAGTATAATTAGCAAGCATGGTGGAAATTTCAGCTTCGGTATCTTTCTTTTATTTGTAACAATATCTTTCATATATTTAGCATAAGGATTCATTTTGAGCATATCACCAATCGACACGCAAAAAGATAGGTCTAATCATTTCAGCAAAGCGCCAAAATCCTCATCATCCTTTTCTTGGATGGTTTCGGAGGAAAAGGCATAGGTTTTTGAACCCATGGTTCCCTTTCTTTACCATGTTTCCTAGCAACGAAGTCTCTTATCATAACGCTGATTCTTTGATTGTGGGTTATCAAGATCAACAGCAGGTTCAACTTCTACATCATTATCATTACTAGGTTGAGCATCATCATGAACATCATCATTAACATTTTCACTAGGTTCATGTTCATTAGCGATTGTGTTTCAACATCGCATATAGAGATATCATTTGGATTCTCGTGGTTTAGCAATAGGTTCACTAGAAGTTTGCAAAGTCCTCATCATTTTTCTTTTTCTTCCTTTTAGAAGAACTAGGTACATCAATATTATTTCTCTGAGAATCTTGCTCGATTCTCTTAGGGTGGCCTTCAGGATACAAAGGTTCCTGAGTCATTCTACCAGTTCTAGTAGCCACTCTAACAACATAATCATTTTTCTTGCTATTCATTTCATCAAGCACTTCTTTCCGAGCTTTAAGTACTTGTTCTACTTGAGTGGTAACCATAGAAGCATGTTTGCTAACAAGTTTAAGTTCACCTCTAATATTAGCCATATAATCACCCAAGCGTTTAATCATATAAGCATCTTGTTTTAATTGCCTACCAAAATAAGCATTAAAGTCATCTTGCTTAAACATAAAGTTATCAAACTCATCCAAGCACTGACTAGCAATTTTAGTAGGAGGGACTTTAGCTTTATCATATCTATAGAGAGAATTTACCTTTACTACGTGTCGGGATATCGTGATCGGGAGGTTCTTCAAATGAATAAAGAATTGAGATCATATACTTCTTCAACATGCGGTAAATTAAGACCATGTATTTCTTCAATAGGAGGTAAATTCTTAACGCCTTCAGTTTTTAATACCTTTTTTCTTTCATAGATTTCTTTACCTCTTGCATATCTTCGGATCGAGAAATAAAACACCTCTTCTTCGGAGTTGGTTTAGAATAGGCTTAGTAATTGGCTCAGAGCTGGCTCGGGAGTTGGCTCAGGAGGTGCCCAATTATTTTCATTTGTCAACATATTATTCAATAGGATTTCAGCTTCATCCGTGTTCTTTCCTGAAAAGAGAACCAGCACAACTATCCGTAATCTCTGGAAGCATCGGTTAGTCCATTATAAAAGATATCAAGTATTTCAGGTTTCTTAAGAGGATGATCAGCAAAGCATTATAACTTGAGAAGCCTCCCCAAGCTTGTGGGAGACTCTTCTTTAATTTGCACGAAGTTGTATATTTCCCTCAAAGTAGCTTGTTTCTTATGAGCAGGGAAATATTTAGCAGAGAAGTAATAAATCATATCCCGGGACTACGACACAACCAGTGGTCAAGAGAATTAAACCATATCTTAGCATCACCCTTTAATGAGAACGGAAATATTTTAAGTATATAAAAGTAGCGTGATCTCTCATCATTAGTAAACAGGTATGGCTATATCATTTAACTTAGTAAGGTGTGCCACAACAGTTTTGATTCATAGCCATAAAAGGATCAGATTCAACCAAAGTAATTATATCCGGATCAACAGAAAATTCATAATCCTTATCAGAACACGAGATAGGTGAAGTAGCAAAAGCAGGGTCGGGTTTCATTCTGTCTCTAAGAGATTCTTTACTCCATTTAACTAGAAGCCTCTTAAGTTCATATCTATCTTTACAAGCAAAATTAGATGCGAAGATTCCCCATCGAAAAGATAACCCTCGTGAATAGCAGGCATATCTCCATCATCACTTTCATCAACATATTCAGATTCAATAAATTTTTCTCTCTAGAACTAGCAATTTGTTCACTAGAAATTCACCAAGGCACAGAGTATCAAGCATAGAAGTGGTTTCATCATAAGTATCATGCATAGCGTATGGCATCATCAATAACATGCGACATATCGATCTAATAGCGTAGCAGGTTTAGGTGCCGTAAGCTTACTCATAATGAAGGTTAATCAAGTGCGAGCTAGATGGCGTTCCTTACCTCCCCTCGTAGTTGAGGGATAAATTTTGTCTTAGCGCCTTTCAAGTTCTTCATAGTGTCCAGCAGATATAAATCCCAAGTAACTCAAAGAATAGAGCTATGCTCCCCGCAACGGCGCTTGAGTAAAAAGGTCTTGATAACCCACAAGTATAGGGGATCATAACAGTTTTCGAGGGTAGAGTATTCAACCCAAATTTATTGATTCGACACAAGGGGAGCCAAAGAATATTCTCAAGTATTAGCAGCTGAGTTGTCAATTCAACCACACGGAAACTTAATATCTGCAGCAAAGTGTTTAGTAGCAAAGTAATATGATAGTGGTGGTAACGGTAACAAAAGTAAAGACAGCAAAAGTAATGTTTTTGGTATTTTGTAGTGATTGCAACAAGAATAACGGAAAGTAAATAAGCGTGAACCAAGATATGGAAAGCTCGAGGCACCGGATCGTGATGGATAATTATGCCGGATGTGGTTCGTCATGTAATAGATCATAACATAGGGTGACACAGTAACTAGCTCCAATTCATCAATGTAATGTAGGCATGTATTCAATATAGTCATACATGCTTATGGAAAAGAACTTGCATGACATCTTTTGTCCTACCCTCCCATGGCAGCGGGTCCTATTGGAAACTAAGGATATTAAGGCCTCCTTTTAATAGAGAACCGAACAAAGCATTAGCACATAGTGAATACATGAACTCCTCAAACTATGGTCATCACCGGAGTGGTCCCGATTATTGTCACTTCGAGGTTGCCGGATCATAACACATAGTAGGTGACTATAGACTTGCAAGATAGGATCAAGAACTCACATATATTCATGAAAACATAATAGGTTCAGATCTGAAATCATGGCACTCGGGCCCTAATGACAAGCATTAAGCATAGCAAAGTCATAGTAACATCAATCTCAAAACATAGTGGATACTAGGGATCAAACCCTAACAAAACTAACTCGATTACATGATAAATCTCATCCAACCCATCACCGTCCAGCAAGCCTACGATGGAATTACTCATGCACGGCGGTGAGCATCATGAAATTGGTGATGGAGGATGGTTGATGATGACGACGGCGACGAATCCCCCTCTCCGGAGCCCCGAACGGACTCCAGATCAGCCCTCGCGAGAGAGATTAGGGCTTGGCGGCGGCTCCGTATTGTAAAACGCGATGATTTCTTCTCTCTGATTTTTTTCTCCCCGAAAGCCAATATATAGAAGAAGATGGGCGTCGGAAGGTGTCCAGGGGGCCCACGAGGTAGGGGGCGCGCCTAGGAGGAGGGGCGCCCCCACCCTCATGGACAGGGTGTGGGCCCCCCGGTCTTCATCTTTGGCGAGGATTTTTTATTATTTATTCTAAGATATTCCGTGGAGTTTCAGGTCATTCCAAGAACTTTTGTTTTCTGCACATAAAACAACATCATGGCAATTCTGCTGAAAACATCGTCAATCCGGGTTAGTTCCATTCAAATCATACAAGTTAGAGTCCAAAACAAGGGCAAAAGTGTTTGGAAAAGTAGATACGACGGAGCCGTATCACGCGACAGAGGTCAAGAATTACATGGCTTCAAGAAGGGGATGCTAACACGTAGTTGTTCCACCTGAAAGCTAATGGGAGACGTATGAAAAATTACATTCCGTCCTTGACCATGGGTGGGTGCATCATCACGGATCAGAAAGGCAAGGAGGAAGCCTTCTACAAAGCTTACAAGGACCTGCTGGGCAAGGATGGAGCCCGAGATTTCACACTTGATTTGGAGGGGCTTGGTGTCACGGCCATTGATCTATTGGACCAAGATCGCGTGTTCACTGAAGATGAGATTTGGGCAGTTATCAAGGATATGCCTTCGGACAAAGCACCTGGGCTGGACGGGTTCATTGGCATTTTCTTTCAGAAAGCATGGGAGATTATCAAGGTGGATCTAGTTGCTGCGATTCACAAGTTTTTCCTTGGCAATGGAAGGGGATTTGGAAGGCTCAACCAAGCTCTGATCACTCTGATACCGAAGACACCGGAAGCATGTGCGGTGTTTGACTTCCGACCTATTTGCCTTGTGCACAGTATGCCCAAGATAGCTTCCAAGCCGTTGATTGCCAGGCTAAGACCGCGCATGGGATAGCTTGTACAGACGAACCAGTCCGCATTCATTAAGGGCAGATGCTTGCATGATAACTTTCTCTTGGTTCGGCAAATGGCGCGCACGATGCATAGGAGGAAATACAAGGGAGTGATGCTCAAGCTTGACATAACCAAAGCTTTTGATTCACTGGTGTGGCTGTTTCTGTTTGAGGTGTTAAGAGCCAAGGGCTTCTCGGAGCGCTGGATCTCTTGGATTGCGATCTTCCTCACCACCGCTAGCTCGAGGGTGCTAGTGAATGGATGTGCTGGTGACAAGTTCATGCACGCTAAAGGACTGAGACAAGGGGACTCGATATCTCCCTTGCTGTTTGTTATTGCCGTGGACGTGCTTACGACAATCATCTCCAAGGCGCATGAGGCACGAGTGCTTAGTACCATCAATGGATGTAGCCCAATGCAGCGCTTGTCCCTATATGCTGATGATGTGGTGCTCTTCATAAAACCAACATGGCGAGACCTCATGTGCGTTAAAGAAATCCTTGCTATATTCGGAGTGGCATCTGGGCTCAAAGTCAACTATTCCAAATCTGCGGCAATCTTGATCAGAGCAGAAAATGAGGATGAAGAGCTTGTTAAGTCTGCGCTGCCATGGAGAATCGACACCTTTCCACGCAAATACCTTGGGCTCCAGCTTAGCATCAGGCAACTCAAAAGGTCAGAGTGGTAGCCAATTGTTGACACGACTCTCCACATCCTACCTTGATGGCAAAGGGGTCTCGTGACGAGGCCGGGGAGGCTCATTCTTGTCAATCAAGTAATGAGGGCACGCGCTACACATCATCTCAAGATAGCGGAGGCACCTAAATGGGCTCTGGAGAGAGTGGACAAGGGGTGTCGGGCATTTTTCTGGGCCGGAACCGAGGCGGTGAATGGAGGCAAATGTGTCGTCTCCTGGGCTAGAGTGTGCAGGCCTAAACACTTGGGAGGCTTGGGTGTCATTGAACTGGTTAAGCATGATATCACTTTAAGACTCAGATGGGAATGGCTCAGACGCACTGATGATTCCAGGCCGTGGCAAGGCCTCAACTTGACCTCGGACAAAAAGGTGGATCAAGCTTTTGGAAGCCTTGTCAAATGGGAAGTTGGTTCAGGAGGCAAGACCTTGTTCTGGAAAGACCGGTGGATACATGGGGCAGCTATTAAAGATTTTGCACCCTTGGTTGTGGCAAAGGTGCGGACACAAGTGGCAAACAGGAGACTTGTGCGAGATGCGATGTACATGCATTCATGGATGGACGATGTCGTGGGTGACCTATGCACTGAGGGTCTCACCTAGTTCATCGGCCTTTGGGAGATTCTCTTGGAAGTTCATTTGGATGCTCAGGTCGAGGACTGCCCCATCTAGGCTTGGAACACGTCCGGGGTCTACACGACATCATCTGCGTACAAGATGCTATGCGAGGGAGGAGTCAGATTCCACTGCTTCGGAGCCATATGGAAGTGTTGGGCACCGCTTGCGTGCAAGCTATTCATGTGGCCCGCGGTGCAATATCGTCTATGGACCTCGGACAGGAGAGCTAGGCACGGATTGCAAGACCAAGCATCAAAATGTTACATGTGTGACCAGGAGGAGGATACAGTTGACCACATTTTGCTGCAGTGCGTGTTCTCGCGGCAAGTGTGGTTCCGCTGCACTACTAGGATGGGTTTGACGGCCGACCTTTGCCCAACAAATGACTCAAGATTGGTGCAGTGGTGGACGGATACGAGAAAACAAATAGATAAGAAGTCTCGGAAAGGCTTTGACACCCTCGTGATGCTAATCTGTTGGACGATATGGAAGCAAAGGAATGCGAGGGTCTTCGGCACGGGCATAATCAAGAACGAGTGGGATACGGTAGACTCTATCTTTGATGAGCTGAGGACTTGGGCAATGCTACCTCTTGAGCACTGCGTTGGTTTTCCCTTGAAGAGGAAAGGGTGATGCAGCAAAGTAGTGTAAGTATTTCCCTCAGTTTTTGAGAACCAAGGTATCAATCCAGTAGGAGGCTATGCGCGAGTCCCTCGCACCTACACAAACAAATAAATCCTCGCAACCAACGCGATAAGGGGTTGTCAATCCCTACACCGTCACTTACGAGAGTGAGATCTGATAGATATGATAAGATAATTTTTTTGGTATTTTTATGATAAAGATGCAAAGTAAAATAAAAGCAACGGAAATAGCTAAGTGTTGGAAGATTAATATGATGGAAGATAGACCCCGGGGCCATAGGTGGGTGAACAAATTACTGTTGAGCAATTGACAGAACTGAGCATAGTTATGAGAATATCTAGGTATGATCATGTATATAGGCATCACGTTCGAGACAAGTAGACCGACTCCTGCCTGCATCTACTACTATTACTCCACACATCGACCGCTATCCAGCATGCATCTAGAGTATTTAGTTCATAAGAAGAGTAACGCCTTAAGCAAGATGACATGATGTAGAGGATAAATTCATGCAATATGATAAAACCCCATCTTGTTATCCTCGATGGCAACAATACAATACGTGCCTTGCTGCCCCTCATCCTTTGGGAAAGGACACCGCAAGATTGAACCCAAAGCTAAGCACTTCTCCCATTGCAAGAAAGATCAATCTAGTAGGCCAAACCAAACTGATAATTCGAAGAGACTTGCAAAGATAACCAATCATACATAAAAGAATTTAGAAGATTCAAATATTATTCATAGATAAACTTGATCATAAACCCACAATTCATCGGTGTCAACAAACACACCGCAAAAGAAAATTACATCGAATAGATCTCCACAAGAGAGGGGGAGAACATTGTATTGAGATCCAAAAAGAGAGAAGAAGCCATCTAGCTAATAACTATGGACCCGAAGGTCTGAGGTAAACTACTCACACTTCATCGGAGAGGCTATGGTGTTGATGTAGAAGCCCTCCGTGATTGATGCCCTTCCGTGGAGCTCTAACAGCCCCAAGATGGGATCTCGTGGGTA
The DNA here is from genome assembly GCA_021605205.1 of Aegilops longissima. Lineage (NCBI taxonomy): Eukaryota > Viridiplantae > Streptophyta > Magnoliopsida > Poales > Poaceae > Aegilops > Aegilops longissima. Next base: position 99,782,753 of record CM038678.1, on the reverse strand, counting down.
CAGAAGGTTGCGGCGGTGGAATTAGGTTTTGGCTCCAGATCGATCGTTTGGGGTGCGAGGTATATATAGGAGGAAGAAGTACGTCGGTGGAGCAACATGGGGCCCACGAGGGTGGAGGTCGCGCTACCGGGAGGTCGCGCCCTACCTCGTGGCTTCCCGGAAGCTTCCTTGACGAGGGTCCAAGTCTCTGGATCATGTTCGTTCCAAAATCACGTTCGAAGGTTTCATTCCATTTGGACTCCGCTTGATATTCTTTTCTCTGAAACTCAAATAGGCAAAAAACAGCAATTCAGGTTGGGCCTCCGGTTAATAGTTTAGTCCCAAAAATAATATAAAAGTGAATAATAAAGCCCAATCATGTCCAAAACAGAAGATAATATAGCATGGAGCAATCAAAAATTATAGATACGTTGGAGACGTATCAAGAATCCCATGCTTAATTCCTGCTCGTCCTCGAGTAGGTAAATGATAAAAACAGATTTTTTGATGTGGAATGCTACTTGGCATAATTTCAATGAAATTCTTCTTAATTGTGGTTTGAATATTCAGATCCGAAAGATTCAAGATAAAAGTTCAATATTGACATAAAAATAATAATACTTCAAGCATACTAACTAAGCAATTATGTCCTCTCAAAATAACATGGCCAAAGAAAGTTCATCCCTACAAAATCATACAGTTTGGTCATGCTCCATTTTCGTCACACAAGAATGCTCTCATCATGCACAACCCCGATGACAAGCCAAGCAATTGTTTCATACTGTAGTAATCTCAAACTTTATAAACCTTCACGCAATACATGAGCGTGAGCCATGGATATAGCACTATGGGTGGAATAGAGTATAATGATGGGGTTTATGTGGAGAAGACAAAAAAGGAGAAAGTCTCACATCAACGAGGCTAATCAATGAGCTATGGAGATGTCCATCGATTGATGTTAATGCAAGGAGTAGGGATTGCCATGCAACGGATGCACTAGAGCTATAAATATATGAAAGCTCAACAAAAAAAAGTAAGTGGGTGTGCATCCAACTTGCTTGCTCACGAAGAACTAGGGCACTTGAGGAGGCCCATTGTTGGAATATACAAGCCAAGTTCTATAATGAAAAATTCCCACTAGTATATGAAAGTGCCAAACGAGAGACTCTCTATCATGAAGATTATGGTGGTACTTTGAAGCACAAGTGTGGTAAAAGGATAGTAGCATTGTCCCTTTTTATTTCTCTTTTTTTTGGGCCTTCTTTTTTTGGCGTTTCTCTCTTTTTTTGGATAATGCTCTATTAAATGATGATCATCACACTTCTATTTATTTACAACTCAATGATTACAACTCGATACTAGAACAAGGTATGACTCTATATGAATGCCTCCGGTGGTGTACCGGGATATGCAATGAACCAAGAGTGACATGTATGAAAGAATTATGAACGGTGGCTTTGCCACAAATACTATGTCAACTACATGATCATGCTAAGCAATATGACAACGATGAACGTGTCATGATAAACAGAACGGTGGAAAGTTGCATGGCAATATATCTCGGAATGGCTATGGAAATGCCATAACAGGTAGGTATGGTGGCTGTTTTGAGGAAGATATAAGGAGGTTTATGTGTGAAAGAGCGTATTATATCACGGGGTTTGGATGCACCGGCGAAGTTTGCACCAACTCTCAATGTGAGAAAGGGCAATGCACGGTACCAAAGAGGCTAGCAATGATGGAAAGGTGAGAGTGTGTATAATCCATGGACTCAACATTAGTCATAAAGAACTCACATACTTATTGCATAAAATCTACAAGTCATCAAAAACCAAGCACTACGCGCATGCTCCTAGGGGGTAGATTGGTAGGAAAAGACCATCGCTCGTCCCCGACCGCCATTCATAAGGAGGACAATCAAAGAACACCTCATGTTTCAAATTTGTTACATAACGTTTACCATACGTGCATGCTACAGGACTTGCAAACTTCAACACAAGTATTTCTCAAATTCACAACTACTCAACTAGCACAACTTTAATATCACTACCTCCATATCTCAAAACAATCATCAAGCATCAAACTTCTCTTAGTATTCAACACACTCATAAGAAAGTTTTACTATTCTTGAATACCTAGCATATTAGGATTATTTAAGCAAATTACCATGCTATTTAAGACTCTCAAAATAATATAAGTGAAGCATGAGAGATCAATAGTTTCTATAAAACAAATCCACCACCGTGCTCTAAAAGATATAAGAGAAGTACTAGAGCAAAACTATATAACTCAAAAGATATAAGTGAAGCACATAGAGTATTCCAATAATTTCCGAATCATGTGTGTCTCTCTCAAAAGGTGTGTACAGCAAGGATGATTGTGGTAAACTAAAAATCAAAGACTCAAATCATACAAGACGCTCCAAGCAAAACACATATCATGTGGTGAATAAAAATATAGCTCCAAGTAAAGTTACCGATGGAAGTAGACGAAAGAGGGGATGCCTTCCGGGGCATCCCCAAGCTTTGGCTTTTTGTTGTCCTTAGATTATCTTGGAGGTGCCATGGGCATCCCCAAGCTTAGGCTCTTGCCACTCCTTGTTCCATAATCCATCAAATCTTTCACCCAAACTTGAAAACTTCACAACACAAAACTTAACAGAAAATCTCGTGAGCTCTGTTAGCGAAAGAAAACAAAAGACCACTTTAAGGTACTGTAATGAACTCATTCTTTATTTATATTGGTGTTAAACCTAATGTATTCCAACTTCTCTATGGTTTATAAACTATTTTATTAGCCATGGATTCATCAAAATAAGCAAACAACACACGAAAAACAGAATCTGTCAAAAACAGAACAGTCTGTAGTAATCTGTAACTAACACAAACTTCTGGAACTCAAAAAATCAGACAAAATAGGAAGACCTAGAAAATTTGTTTATTGATCATCAGCAATTGGAATAAATATTTTATCACGTTCTGGTGATTTTTAACAATTATTTTCGTGAACAGAAAGTTTCTGGAATTTTCTGCAAGATCAAATAACTATCATCCAAGAAGATCCTATAGGTTTAACTTGGCACAAACACTAATTAAAACATAAAAAACACATCTAACCAGAGGATAGAACAAATATTTATTGAAAAACAGCAAGAAAAAAATATTGGGTTGTCTCCCAACAAGCGCTTTTCTTTAAAGCCTTTTAGCTAGGCATTGATAATTTTAATGATGCTCACATGAAAGACAAGAATTGAAGCACAAAGAGAGCATCATAAAACACACGACAAACACATCTAAGTCTGACATACTTCCTATGCATATGCATCTTATAGAAAAACAAATTATTATAGCAAGCAAAAACTAGCATATGCAAGGAAGCGGAAAGGAACAATAGCAATCTCAACATAACGAGAGGTAATTTAGTAACATGAAAATTTCTATAACCGTATTTTCCTCTCTCATAATAATTACATGTAGGATCATAAGAAAATTCAACAATATAGCTATCACATAACATATTCTCAACACGATCCACATGCATGCGAAGTTGACACTCTTCCAAAATAGTGGGATTATCATTAACTAAAGTCATGATTTCTCCAAGCACACTTTTATCAAAAATTTCATAAGATTGAATATTATCCAAATATGTGGGATCTAAGTTGACACTCTTCCAAACCCACTATCAATATTATTGCAAACACTATTATCAATCTTATATTCATCATGGGGCTTAAGTAAATTTTCAAGATCATAAGAAGAATCTCCCCAATCATGATTATTGCAACAGGTAGTGGACATAGCAAAACTAGCATCCCCAAGCTTAGGGTTTTGCATATTATTAGCATAATTTAAATCAATAGAATTTATAATAAAATCATTGCAATCATGCTTTTTATTCAAAGATCTATTGTGAATCACTTCACAAAGCACTTCATCACAATTTTCAGATTCATGGATTTCAAGCAAAACCTTATAAAGATAATCTAGTGCATCCAAATCACTAGGAATTGGTTCATCATATTTGGATCTCTTAAAAAGATTGGCAAGCGGATGAGTGTAGCGACCAGACCCGAATGGATCCAGTCTCTGTGCTCAGTGTCATCCACGGATCAAGAATCTTGACACCACACAAGACTTCAAGGATTTATTGCGAGTAGCAATCACACACTTATTACATCGTTGTCCACAAGGGAACTTATTACAATAATATGGCTTAAGGCCATCTAATAATAACAGCGAAGGCTTGGAAGATAAGCGAGTCCATCAACTCCAACAGCATCATCGAGTATAGAACCATGACCTAACACCTTACTGTCGTTCAAAAGTCTGCAACGTGAAAGTTGCAGCCAAAACGGTCAAGACATGGAATATGCCGCAATGTAACACATAAGAGCAATGAATGAATAAGCCTACACTACATGCATATATGGCTGGTGGTAAGGCTCTCTGTTACATTTGCATAAAGCTGATTTTTCCCTACATCAAAGGAATAGTTTTTATTTAACTATCATGGTGGTTGTTAAACATTGAGAATGGTTGACAAGATCCTCAATCCCAATTAAAAGTACTCATCAAATCCCAACAACTTTTATTTAGAAGTAACATGTTGAGATTCACATGATATTCAATTACCGGATACTCAAAATGTCCATAACAGGGGACACGACTAATCATGATTAGTTTATACACTCTGCAGAGGTTTATGACTTTTCCCCACAAGACTCGATCGCCTCCGCTTGGTTCTCGTGACTACATGGTGTTTGAGAAACGGATGACCGAGACATAGTCTTTCGAAGCGCTAGCACCTTACATGTGGGTAGACCGTACCAACCTACATCCCCTACATCAGCTAGCCTACCCGTAAGAGTTCGCACAACTTAGTCAACTACGCCAGAGCCCATAATTGGCTTGTGGCTGCACACGGAAGTTTCAGTTTGAATAATCTTATGATCCCTTAGAGCCCAGGTGGCGGTCCAAGAAATACAGCAAGTCTCGATAGAAACCAGGTGCCTCAATCCACCCAGATGTGTGTTTAGGTTGCCACCTTAGATAAACCATTAATTAACAATCTCACATCTGTCATGGATATTCACTCACCCAATCCACGTCTACTAGCATAGCATGGCATAAACAAGCAAACGAGAAGTAACTCCTGTGGTTTCATAAGTAAAACAGGTAATAGGTACTACCTCAATCTACTTCCCATCCCACAATTTAATTATATCCTAATCATGCAAGTGTTTGAGGAATAGATCTAATGCATAAAAACTGGGTATGAGAAGAGTATGATCAAAGTGTTACTTGCCTTGTCGATGATCCATGAGACCTAGAGATTCAAGTAACAAGTGGCGACTCCGGTGATCTAACGCAGACAAACAACAAGCATACAATAAGTACTCATCTAATGCACGGGGAAATCTCGAATAAAAGATCTAACCAGAAAGTTCAACTTAAGAACCCTGGTTGCAAAAGAATCGAATCAAAAATAAACACCGAAAGTCGGAACTCGAGAGAGAACGACTCGGTTTAGCAATCTGAAACTAGGTCAAAATTTCACAGTAGCAAAACTCTGTGAAAGTAGGTTAGTCGAACGGCGGTTTCATTCTTAAACTCCAGCGCTTGAATCACCGATTCGATAAACGGCGAGAAATAAAACAGATTTGAAAATCGGATCTGAAATCGAATCAGAAAAATAACGGATTAAATCCGATTAAAAGAAAACGACGAACGGTTTAAATAACGGACGTTCGTTAACAGAACTAATCCAACGAACACGTTCATTGAAACGAACGGTTCGGTGAACGTTCGTTAAATAAGAAAACCGAAAAAAAATAAAACCAATCTAGGGTTTTTTAAAAAACCGAACATCTCTTTTTAAAACCGGATCGGTTTTTAAGGGAAAACCGGATCGGGGGCGGGCGGCGGCTACCTCGGTGGCTCGGTGGCGAGGTCCGCGAGAACTCGGGGGCGACGGGTCCCGTGGGTTGGAAGGGCGGCGAGGGCGGCGGGACTCAGGCCAGCGAGGGACGGCATGGGCGGCAAGGTGAGGGTTCGAGGCGACGGCGAGGGCGGCTCGGGTGAGAGAGGGGGGCGTGGGATGGGGGGGGGGAGAGGCGGCGCTGGGGAGGGCAGGCGGGGGGGTGGAGTCGGACTCGGGCGGCGGGTCGTCTGTGCGGGAGTCCGCTTCAAGGGCGACGCGAGGGAGAGGGAGGCGGGCGCCGGGCCGGGCTGGCTGGCTGGGCTGGCTGGGCCTTGGCCCGAAGCGATTTTTTTAAAATTAAAATTTAAACCAAACGAATTAAAAAAATACCAAATGAATTCGATTTAAATAAAACAAATTTTCCCGACTCCTAAAAATGAGTCGAACAAAATGAACTTTTAAAGCAGCAAACATGCATATATTTTTAAATGCTCATTTTGCCTAAGCAAAATAAATCTTCCAAAACCAAATTTGATTTATTTATAAAATCTTCATTTTCCTAATTGTTGGGAAAGTCATATTATTCCTCTCTTAATTTTCATAGGAAAAACTTTATGAAGATAATTTAAATAAATCCAAATGATCCTATTTTCAAAATTTGAGAAAACCCAAATATGAAAATAATGAAACTTCCAACTCTCTCCGAGGGTCCTTGAGTTGCGTGAAATTTCTAGGATCGGAAAATGCGAGAAAAATATGATATGCATGATGACCTAATGTATAACATTCCAAATTGAAAATTTGGGATGTTACAAACCTACCTCTTAAGATGAATCTAGCCCTCGAGATTCGGGTTGGCTAGAAAATAGGTGAGGTGGTCCTTAAGCAAAACTTCCTCTCTTTCCCGGTGGCTTCATCCTCGGTGTGGTGGCTCCATTGAACTTTGCAAAACTTGATAACCTTGCTGCGGGTAACTCTGCTTTGGCAAAATCGAGAATCTTAACCGGTTTTCCTCATATGTCAAGTCATCCTTCAACTGAATTGCTTCCAAGGGCTTTGTGTCTCTTAACGGTACCTCTGCTATCTCGGGTGACATTTCTTCAATCGAGAAACATGGAATACATCATGAACTCCTGTCAGTCCTTCCGCAATTCCAACTTATATAACTTCTCCCATGCGTTGCAAAATCTTATATGGTCCAACTAAACGAGGTGCTAACTTTCCTTTCACTCCAAAACGCTTAACTCCTCAAGCGGGATACTCGAGATATACTCTGTCTCCAACTTCATACTCAATCGCTGCGCTTTGAATCGGCATAGCTCTTACATGCGACTGGGCTACCTTGAGCCTGTCTCGAATCAACTTAACTTTCATTCGGACTCCTTAATTAAATCTGGTCCAAACAACTCGGCGATCTCGGTTTAGTCCCATGACAACGGTGTCCTGCACCTTCTTCCATCTGAGCCTCGAAGGTGCCATCTTTAAGATGGTTTGGTAGCTGTTATTGTAGGAAAATTCTGCATACGGCAAATTATCATCCCAACTAGATCCATAATCTAGTGCACAAGCTCTCAAAGATGTCCTCCAAAATCTGATTGACTCTCTCGATTCGTCCATCGATTCGTGGGTGGAAAGTTGTCTTTGAATTCAATCGGGTTCCCAATGTTTCGTGTAACTGGTTCCAAAATTTCAAGTAAACTGGGTTCCTCTATCGATCGATGCTCCTCGGAACTCCGTGTAAACACACAATTCTGGTCATGTATATCTTCGCCAACTTAGCACTGCTATAGGTAGTCTTATTTGGAATGAAATGAGCTACCTTTGTCAAACGATCGACTATGACCCAAATCGAGTCATATCTGAGCGGGTCTTTGGCAAACCTGTGATGAAATCCATGCCTAGTTTATCCCACTTCCATTCGGTATCGGCAACGGTTGTAACAATCCTGCTGGCTTCGATGCTCTGCTTTTACTTTCGACATCGTCACAATTGCTACATACTCCGCAATATCCTTCTTCATTCCGGTCCACCGAAAATATTCTTCAAATCCAAATACATCTTGGTATTTCTGGGTGAATCGAATAGGGTGAATCATGGGCTTCTTGCAAAATCAACTTCCCGATCTACGGGTCATTGGGCACATAAACACGGTCTTCAAACCATAGGGTATCGTGTTCATCCTCACGAAATCCTTTAGCTTTTCCTTTGCTCATTTTCTCCTTTATAGAGGCAACTTCCTATATCGCCTTTTGGGCTTCTCGATTTTGTCCATTAGTGTCGATTGAATCTCCAATGCTGCTACATAGCCTCTGAACTATTTCCAAACATAGTTCTCGAAGGTCCTCGGCTAACTCATTGGGTATTCCTCCCATCATTAGGGTATTGACGTGGCTCTTACGGCTCAATGCGTCGCTATGACATTAGCCTTTCGGGTTATAATGCAATCTCATATCATAATCCTTGATTAGCTCTAACCATCTCCTTTGTCCGAGATTCAATTCATACGTGTGAAGATGTACTTCAAACTCTTGTGATCCGTATATACTTCACAATGATTTCCAATGAGAAAATGTCTCCACGTCTTCAAGGCATGCACAACTGCTAACTCCAAATCATGAGTGGCATAATTCAACTCATGAGGCTTAAGTTGTCGTGAAGCATACGAAACAACTCTTCCTTCCTGCATAAGCACGGCTCCAAGTCCTCGGCGTGAAGCGCCGCAATACACCTCATAATCCTTAGTCCGATCCGCAATATCAAAACTGGTGAGGTAACCAATCTTTTCTTCAACTCTTGAAAACTTGCCTCACAGTCCTCGGTCCATATGAATTTGTTTTCCTTCTTCAACAATTCTGTCATAGGCTTTGCAATTCTTGAGAATTCTCAATGAATCTTGGTAGTATCCTGCGAGTCCAAGGAAACTCGAATCTCTCCAACTGTCGTTGGTGCTTCCCATTTGGTTACGGTCTCAACTTTTGTGGGGTCAACTGCTATCCCTTCTCCGGATATAACATGTCCGAGAAATCCAACTTCCTTTAGCCAAAACTCACATTTGCTGAACTTGGCATACAACTGGTGTTCCTCGTTTCTCCAAAACCAATCGCAAATGTTCCTTGTGTTCCTCTTCATTCTTGAGAAAATTAAAATGTCATCAATGAACACCACGGCGAACTTATCCAAAAACTCCATAAACACTTTGTTCATCGTGTTCATGAAATAGGCTGGTGCGTTAGTCGATCCAAATGACATAACGGTATACTCATCAGATCCATATCTCGTGGTAAACGCTGTCTTGGGTATATCTTGGTCCCGAATCTTCAATCGATGGTACCACGATCGCAAGTCGATCTTAGAAAACACTTTGGCTCCTTGCAAGCGATCAAACAGATCATTTATCATAGGTAGTGGGTACTTGTTCTTGATTGTTACTTCATTCAATCCACGGTAATCAACAACCATTCTCAACGATCCATCCTTCTTCTCCACTAACAATACGGGTGATCCCCAAGGTGAAGAACTTGGGCGAATAAAGCCTTTATCCAATAGTTCCTTAATCGCTTCTTGATTTCCGCCAAATCCTTTGCGGGCATCTGTCTGACGGTCGCCCGATATCGGGCCTGTTCACTCGCAACAGCTCGATCAAAAATTCAATGTCTCTATCCGTGGCATTCACAGCAACTCTTAGGAAATACATCGGGATAATCCTTCACCACTGGTACTTCTTCTGTACCACTCTCGATAAGCAATTAACTTGTGCTCTCCTCGGCTCGTGCCGTGATACATACTTAATCCTCCTTCCTTCGGTGTGGTGAGCAAAATTGACCTTGTGGTACAATCTATGTTTCCTCCATACTTTGATAACCAATCCATTCCTAATATCACATCCAATCCTTGGGATTCCGAACTATTAGGTCCGAGGGGAAAACATAGTGTCCAATCCTTAGTGGCGATCGATCACACCATTTACTAGCCATGTATTCGCTCGGGTGAGGTTACTAGCATGGGTGACCTAAGGGCTTGGGTCGGTAAATTGTACTTATCCACAAATCCTTGATATGTATGAATGCGATGCACCAAGATCGAAAAGAACAACTGCGATAAATGACTTAACCAAAAACTTACCGATTCATGCATCGGGCTGATCTTCAACCTCCTCCACATCAATGTGGTTCACATCCCCTGTTGAAAGGGTTTGGCTTCTTTCGAGCTTCCATTGCCATTTCCATTCGGCCTACGGGCAGTCATTTGCATAGTGCCCGTCTTGCGGCACTTAAAGCAAGTAATGTGACTCAGGTCTACCTTGGATGGTGTTGACGGGTTGGTGCGGTTCTGTCCATTGCTTCCTCCATTCCCGTTCCCATTCTTGGTGACATTATGGTTATCTGAATTACCTCCTCCATGGGTATCTGAAACTGAATTCTGATTTAGGGGTATAACGAGGCTTCTGCTGGGATCCGAGTTATACTTCCCTTGTCCATACTTCCGCTATGCAGTTCTCAATTCTTCTTTGCTTTCCTTCAATCATGAGAGCTCGGTCTACTAACTCCTGGTAGTTGTTGAAACTTGCTACCATCAACGGCATCTGAACTCATCATTCAGTCCTTCTAGAAACTTCTCTGCTTAGCTGCATCTGTAGTAACGTCATCCGGGGCATAACGTGCTAATTTGCTAAAATCATCCACGATCGCCAACAGTCCTTCCTCCTTGGCGTAAGTTGCGAAACTCACGCTTCTTCATGGCCATGGCTCCTGCTGAAACATGGGCGGTCTGAAAGCTTGTCAAACTGGTCCCATGTGGCGGTGTCTCACGGGTAAGTGGCTGTGAAATTCTCCCACCATTCTGCGGGTCCTTCAAGCTGGTGTGCTGCAAACTTCACTCTTTCACCATCATGCATCCTGCAGTGGTCAGCTCCTTCCTATCTTGCGGAGCCGGTCATACGCCACAATCGGCTCGGTGCTCTTTGGAATACACCGCGGGTTCAGTCTAAGGAAGCGAGTCGGATGATCCATGGTGGTGGTGGTGGCGGTGGGTTGTTGTTGTTGTTGTTGTTTCGCACCAATGTTTGAATCGGGGTATTCGCTGCTGGATCAATTGGGTGATCTCTGGCGGGAAAACGAATCCGGGTCGCGTCTCGGAGGCATCGATGGGTTTAGAAAAGGAGAGAAATGTAGAATAGATTGAGGTCTAAGGAATCACTACCCAAATGCACATGAGCAAAAACACACAAAATCACTTCATTCAATCAAACAAGGGCTTACAACGATCTAACTATCGCAAAAGTGCGTGTACTATAATGTTTACATGGAGGAAATACTACTAATATGTGGGGACTTCTACTAATTTGAACCGTGGAAGATTCCATGATGTCTGCTCCGACCGTCTTCAAAGTCGGGTTCACTTGGATCCGAATCGGTGTCGTCGATATTAATGTAGTCGCTTGGGTATTCGACATCTTGGTCTTCATTCTGGCGCCAACTTCTTCTTGAGTTCTTGATCTCGTACTTAAGATCGTTATTGTGTCTTGCCGAGCTACGATCTCGTCCATGTAGTCCTTGCGTGTAGTCTTTAGTTCTTCTTCCGGTTCGATGATCCTTCCTTTGTCTTACGCAACTCCAACATGTCATTGTACATTTGGTTCTCTGGCGTCGAATGTGCTGATTTAACTCTGGATGAGCGCTGCAATGGATCTATCCTTCTTGGTGTTGACGACGTCCCAGTTGTCATCTCGGCGTCCGCAAATCTGGTAGATGGTATCCTTGAGGTCTTCTTGATAAACTTCCCCAATGCGTCCCATGGTGATGTGAGCTGCCATGCTCTTTCCCAGACTCCAAGTTGGTGCACTGAAAACACTATCTATAGGCTTGGTGATTGGGGCGAATGTCCTTCCTGGAACGTGAGCATGAATCTTCCAGCGCTCCTCTTCAGGCAGAGTGGCGTTGAAAGTTCCGGTGAAGCTTGGTAGTCCAATGTTCAGGTACTTAGTAACTTCCTTCAAGTGAAATCCAAAAGGTGTGCCTTCATCCGGTTGGGTGTACTTGATCTTCGCGTCCGTCATCCTAAAGAGAGTAGAAAAGATGAGGAGTTAGAAAATGGGAAGAGTAGTGATCTATGGCTTTAACTTAGTGGTCGTGTCCTCTACGATCAACGTGTGCTCGATACCATTCTCTCAGAGCGACAGACCGAATGGATCGATCTCGTGCTCGGTGTCATCCTGGATCGATAATCCGACACCACACAAGCTTGAAGGATTTATTGCGAGTAGCAATCACACACTTATTACATCGTTGTCCACAAGGAACTTATTACAATAATATGGCTTAAGGCCATCTAATAATAACTGTGGAAGGCTTGGAAGATAAGCAAGTCCATCAACTCCAACGGCATCACCGAGTATAGAACCACGACCTAACACCTTACTGTAAATTCTAAAAGTCTGCAAGCGTGAAAGTTGCAGCCAAAACGGGTCAACACATGGAATATCTTGGCAATGTAACACATAAGAGCAATGAATGAATAAGCCTACACTACATGCATATATGGCTGGTGGTAAGGCTCTACGGTTACATTTGCATAAAGCTGATTTTCCCTACATCAAAGGAATAGTTTTATTTAACTATCATGGTGGTTGTTAAACATTGAGAATGGTTGACAGACATCCTCAATCCCAATTAAAAGTACTCATCAAATCCCAACAACTTTTATTTAGAAGTAACATGTTGAGATTCACATGATATTCAATTACGGATACTCAAAATGTCCATAACCGGGGACACGGCTAATCATGATTAGTTTATACACTCTGAGAGGTTTGCACTTTTCCCCACAAGACTCGATCGCCTCCGCTTGGTTCTCGTGACTACATGGTGTTTGAGAAACGGATGACCGAGACATAGTCTTCGAAGCGCTAGCACCTTACATGTGGGTAGACCGTACCAACCTACATCCCCTACATCAGCTAGCCTACCCGTAAGAGTTCGCACAACTTAGTCAACTACGCCAGAGCCCATAATTGGCTTGTGGCTGCACACGGAAGTTTCAGTTTGAATAATCTTATGATCCCTTAGAGCACAGGTGGCGGTCCGAAGAAATCTGAGCAAGTCTGATAGAAACCAGGTGCCTCAATCCACCCGGATGTGTGTTTAGGTTGCCACCTTAGATAAACCATTAATTAACAATCTCACATCTGTCATGGATATTCACTCACCCAATCCACGTCTACTAGCATAGCATGGCATAAACAAGCAAACGAGAAGTAACTCCCAAGGTTTCATAAGTAAAACAGTAATAGGTACTACCTCAATCTACTTCCCATCCCACAATTTAATTAGATCCTAATCATGCAAGTGTTTGAGGAATAGATCTAATGCATAAAAACTGGGTATGAGAAGAGTATGATCAAAGTGTTACTTGCCTTGTCGATGATCCATGAGACCTAGAGATTCAAGTAACAAGCGGCGCACTCCGGTGATCTAACGCAGACAAACAACAAGCATACAATAAGTACTCATCTAATGCACGGGAAATCTCGAATAAAATATCTAACCAGAAAGTTCAACTTAAGAACCCTGGTTGCAAAAGAATCGAATCAAAATAAACACCGAAAGTCGAACTCGAGAGAGAACGACTCGGTTTAGCAATCTGAAACTAGGTCAAAATTTCACAGTAGCAAAACTCTGTGAAAGTAGGTTAGTCGAACGGCGGTTTCATTCTGAAACTCCAGCGCTTGAATCACCGATTCCGATAAACGAGCGAGAAATAAAACAGATTGAAAATCGGATCGAAATCGAATCGAAAAATAACGGATTAAATCCGATTAAAAGAAAACGACGAACGGTTTAAATAACGGACGTTCGTTAACAGAACTAATCCAACGAACACGTTCATTGAAACGAGCGGTTCGTGAGCGTTCGTTAAATAAGAAAACCGAAAAAAATAAAACCAATCTAGGGTTTTTTTAAAAACCGAACATCTCTTTTAAAAAAAACGGATCGGTTTTAGGGAAAACCGGATCGGCGGGCGGGCGGCGGCTACCTCGGTGGCTCTCTTGCGCAGGTCGTGAGGCCCGGGGGCGACGGGTCCAAGGGGTGAGGGCGGCGAGGGCGGCGGGACTCGGCGTCGGCGAGGGACACGGGCGGCGTTCGGCGCAAGGAGTTCGGGAGGCGACGGGAGGGCGGCTCGGGGTGAGAGAGAGGGGGGGCGTGTTATGGGAGGGGGGGGCTTGGGGAGGGCAAGGGGGTGGAGTCGGACTCGGGCGGGTGGGTCGTCGGTGCGGAGTCCGCTTCGAGGGCGACAGCGAGGAGAGAGGGAGGCGGGCGAGGCCGGGCTGGCTGGCTGGGCTGGCTGGGCCTTGGCCCGGGGGGCGATTTTTTAAAATTAAAATTTAAACCAAACTAATTAAAAAAATACCAAATGAATTCGATTTAAATAAAACAAATTTTCCCGACTCCTAAAAATGAGTCGAACAAAATGAACTTTAAAACGGCAAACATGCATATATTTTTAAAATGCTCATTTTGCCTAAGCAAAATAAATCTTCCAAAACCAAATTGATTTATTTATAAAATCTTCATTTTTCCTAATTGTTGGGAAAGTCATATTATTCCCTCTCTTAATTTTCATAGGAAAAACTTTATGAAGATAATTTAAATAAATCCAAATGATCCTATTTTCAAAATTTGAGAAAACCCAAATATGAAAATAATGAAACTTCCAACTCTCTCCGAGGGTCCTTGAGTTGCGTGAAATTTCTAGGATCGGAAAAATGCGAGAAAAATATGATATGCATGATGACCTAATGTATAACATTCCAAATTGAAAATTTGGGATGTTACAATGAGGATCCATAGATATTAGCTTCTCTGTTTAGGAATAAATACTCAAGTATTTCAACCAGACGAGCAAACGAGACAAGTAAGATATCATGGCAAATGAAAAGATGAACGGAAAAAGGGCGAATAAAACGACAAGGGTGAAGTGGGGGAGAGGAAAACGAAAGGAAAATGGCAAATAATGTAATGCGGGAGATAAGGGTTTGTAATGGGTACTTGGTATGTTGACTTTTGCGTAGACCTCCCGACAGCGGCGCGTAAATCCTTCTTGCTACCTCTTGAGCACTGCGTTGGTTTTCCCTTGAAGAGGAAAGGGTGATGCAACAAAGTAGCGTAAGTATTTCCCTTGGTTTTTGACAACCAAGGTATCAATCCAGTAGGAGGCTACACGTGAGTCCCTCGCACCTACACAAACAAATAAATCCTCGCAACCAACGCGATAAGGGGTTGTCAATCCCTACACGGTCACTTACGAGAGTGAGATCTGATAGATATGATAAGATAATATTTTTGGTATTTTTATGATAAATATGCAAAGTAAAATAAAAGCAACGGAAAAGCTAAGTGTTGGAAGATTAATATGATGGAAGATAGGCCCGGGGCCATAGGTTTTACTAGTGGCTTCTCTCAAGAGCATAAGTATTTTACGGTGGGTGAACAAATTACTGTTGAGCAATTGACAGAATTGAGCATAGTTATGAGAATATCTAGGTATGATCATGTATATAGGCATCATGTGCGAGACAAGTAGACCGACTCTGCTGCATCTACTACTATTACTCCACACATCGACCGCTATCCGGCATGCATCTAGAGTATTATATTCATAAGAACGAGTAACGCTGAAGCAAGATGACATGATGTAGAGGGATAAATTCATGAAATATGATAAAAGCCCATCTTGTTATCCTCGATGGCAACAATACAATACGTGCCTTGCTGCCCCTCATCCTTCGGGAAAGGACACCACAAGATTGAACCCAAAGCTAAGCACTTCTCTCATTGCAAGAAAGATCAATCTAGTAGGCCAAACCAAACTGATAATTCGAAGAGACTTGAAAAGATAACCAATCATACATAAAAGAATTCAGAAGATTCAAACATTGTTCATAGATAAACCTTATCATAAACCCACAATTCATCGATCTCAACAAACACACCGCAAAAGAAGATTACATCGAATAGATCTCCACAAGAGAGGGGGAGAACATTGTATTGAGATCCAAAAAGAGAGAAGAAGCCATCTAGCTAATAACTATGGACCCGAAGGTCTGAGGTAAACTACTCACACTTCATCGGAGAGGCTATGGTGTTGATGTAGAAGCCCTCCGTGATTGATGCCCCTTCCGGCGGAGCTCCGGAACGGGCCCCAATATGGGATCTCGTGGGTACAGAAGGTTGCGGCGGTGGAATTAGGTTTTTGGCTCCGTATCTGATCGTTTGGGGGTACGTAGGTATATATAGGAGGAAGGAGTATGTCGGTGGAGCAACGTGGGGCCCACGAGGGTGGAGGGCGCGCCTGGGGGGGTGGGGAGGTGCGCCCCCCTACCTCGTGGCTTCCTGGAAGCTTCCTTGACGTAGGGTCCAAGTCTCCTGGATCATGTTCGTTCCGAAAATCACGTTCCCGAAGGTTTCATTCCGTTTGGACTCCCTTTGATATTCTTTTTCTGCGAAACTCTGAAATAGGCAAAAAGCAGCAATTCTGGGCTGGGCCTCCGGTTAATAGGTTAGTCCCAAAAATAATATAAAAGTGAATAATAAATCCCAAGCATGTCCAAAACAGAAGATAATATAGCATGGAGCAATAAAAAATTATAGATACGTTGGAGACGTATCAGGCCAAAGCAGGAGCTTTCGGAGGACAATCGATCATAGAGTAGTCGAGTAGAGCTAGGGAATGGTGTGGAGGCTTGGTTAGGGTCGGTTTGTGACTCCTAGCTAGCGATGTGTAATCTCTTGTACACATTTTTCTTCCTTCTATAAAGCTAAGGTACACCATTGGCGTACCCTCGAAAAAAATAGTCATATTAGATTTTATTTTGAGTTTTTCTAAACAATTTAGGCCAAAACTTGATTGAAAATGAAAAATCAACAAATCTCTACTCCAAATTTGATGACAATTTGCGCGATTACTTGTGTAAAAAAATCGTAAAATTCTGGACACCTTTTTTGGGGTCAAATTTTTGGCTGAAAATGAAAAATCGGCTTCAGATTGAGAGGATTCAGAGATTCATCGATTTTTCATTTCAAGCAAAATTTGGAACCAAACAACAGTGTCCAGAAAAATTTCATTTTTTTTCTAAAATGAACACCAATATGATGATCACTCTTGGAAAGTTTCACTTTTTTTATGACAACCCAACTAAAAATTACAACGAAATACCAATTCAACCCCTACTTGGCATGCCCAGCCAGTGATTGATACGTCTCCAACGTATCTATAATTTTTGATTGCTCCATGCTATATTATCTACTGTTTTAGGCAATATTGGGCTTTATTATCCACTTTTATATTATTTTTGGGACTAACCTATTAACCGGAGGCCCAGCCCAGATTTGTTATTTTATGCCTATTTCAGTATTTCGAGGAAAAGGAATATCAGATGGAGTTAAAACAGAACGAAATCAACTGGAGAAGTTATTTTTGGAAGGAAAGCCACCCGATGGACTTGGAGTGCACGTCAGGAAAGAAGGGAGGTGCTCACGAGGGTGGGGGCGCGCCCACCCCCCTGGGGCGCGCCCCCCTGCCTCGTGGCCCCCCCTTCGGTCCACCGACGTACTCCTTTCACCCATATATACCCACGTATCCTAAAACTTCCAGAACAGAAGATAGATCGGGAGTTCCACCGCTGCAAGCCTTTGTAGCCACCAAAAACCTCTCGGGAGCCCGTTCCGGCACCCTGCCAGAGGGGGAACCCATCACCGGTGGCCATCTTCATCATCCCGGCGCTATCCATGACGAGGAGGGAGTAGTTCACCCTCGGGGCTGAGGGTATGTACCAGTAGCTATGTGTTTGATCTCTCTCTCTCGTGTTCCCTCTATGGCACGATCTTGATGTATCCCGACCTTTGCTATTATAGTTGGATCTTATGTTTCTTCTCCCCCTCTACTCTCTCATGATGAATCGAGTTTCCCCTTTGAAGTTATCTTATCGGATTGAGTCTTTTATGAGAACACTTGATGTATGTCTTGCCGTGTTTATCTGTGGGGACAATGGGATATCATGTGCCACTTGATGTATGTTTTGGTGACCAACTTGCGGGTTCCGCCCATGAACCTATGCATAGGGGTTGGCACACGTTCTTGACTCTCCGGTAGAAGCTTTGGGGCACTCTTTGAAGTACTTTTATGTTGGTTGGATGAATCTGAGATTGTGTGATGCATATCGTATAATCATGCCCACAGATACTTTAAGTGACAATGGAGTATCTAGGTGACATTAGGGTTTTGGTTGATTTGTGTCTTAAGGTGTTATTCTAGTACGAACTCTTTTATAGATTGACCCGAAAGAATAGCTTTGAGGTGGTTTCGTACCCTACCATAATCTCTACGTTTGTTCTCCGCTATTAGTGGCTTTGGAGTGACTCTTTGTTGCATGTTGAGGGCTTGTTATATGATCTATCTATGTTATTAGTGTTGTGAGAACTTGCACTAGCGGAAGTATGAACCCTAGGCCTTGTTTCCTATCATTGCAATACCGTTTACGCTCACTTTTATCATTAGTTACCTTGCTGTTTTTATATTTTCAGATTACAAAAATCTATATCTACCATCCATATTGCACTTGTATCACCATCTCTTCGCCGAACTAGTGCACCTATACAATTTACCATTGTATTGGGTGTGTTGGGGACACAAGAGACTCTTTGTTATTTGGTTGCAGGGTTGCTTGAGAGCGACCATCTTCATCCTACGCCTCCCACGGATTGATAAACCTTAGGTCATCCACTTGAGGGAAATTTGCTACTGTCCTACAAACCTGTGTACTTGCAGGCCCAACAACGTCTACAAGAAGAAGGTTGTGTAGTAGACATCAAGCTCGTTTCTGGCGCCGTTGCCGGGGAGGTGAGTGCTTGAAAGTATATCTTTAGATCTTGCAATCGAATCTTTTTGTTTCTTGTTTTAGCACTAGTTTAGTTTATAAAAGAAAACTACAAAAAAATGGAATTAAGTTTGTCTCATACACTTCATCTTTTTAATATCTTTCGTGAGTATGATGGAAATGAAAATTGTGCTCAAGTGCTAGAAGAAGAATTACATAGAATGCTTGGCATAAAATATGTGAATGATGAGCATGATTGCAATGTTGTTAGTATGAATTCCTTGAATATCCATGATGCTAATGATATGCAAAGCCACAAGCTTGGGGAAGTTATGTTTGATGAAGATGATATTTTTTGTCCCCCAAGCTTTGATGAGCAAATTTACTATGATGAAAGCATGCCTCCTATCTATGATTATTATTGTGATGACACCTATGCAATAAAGAATAATGATAACCATGAAACCTGTCATCTTGATCTCAATTTTCAATCACATGATAGTTATTTCGTTGAGTTTGCTCCCACTATTATTCATGAGAAGAATTTTGCTTATGTGGAGAGTAGTAAAATTTCTATGCAAGTAGATCATGAAAAAATGCTTTAGGTGCTGGATATATTGTTGAATTCATTCATGATGCCACTGAAAATTATTATGAGAAAGGATCATATGCTTCTACAAATTGCAATAATATCAAGTTTCCTCTCTATGTGCTCAAAGTTTTGAAGTTATGCTTGTTTTGCCTTCCTATGCTAGTTGATTATTGTTCCCATAAGTTGTTTGCTCACAAAATCCTTATGCATAGGAAGTGGGTTAGACTTAAATGTGCTAGTCATATTATTCATGATGCTCTCTTTATGTTTCAATTCCTATCTTTTATGTGAGCATCATTGAAATCATCATGCCTAGCTAGGGGCTTTAAACGTTAGCACTTGTTGGGAGGCAACCCAATTTTATTTTAGTTTCTTGCTTTTTGGTTCTGTTTAGGAATAAATAATCCATCTAGCCTCTATTTAGATGTGGTTTTGTGTTTTAGTTAGTGTTTGTGCCAAGTAGAACCTTTGGGAAGACTTGGGTGAAGTCTTTATGATCATGCTGTAAAAAACAGAAACTTTAGCGCTCACGAGATTAGCTAGAAATTTTTACTGAAGAGTGATATTTAGTTTATTCTTTTTGAATATGATTACTAGACAAATTCCTCAGGTCCACCAATTTATTTTCGAATTTTTAGAGTTCCAGAAGTTTGCGTTAGTTACAGATTACTACAGATTGTTCTGTTTTTGACAGATTCTGTTTTCATTCTGTTGTTTGCTTATTTTGATGAATCTATGGCTAGTAAAATAGTTTATAATCCTTGGAGAAGTTGTAATGCAGTAGGTTTAACACCAATATAAATAAATAATGAGTTCATTACAGTACCTTGAAGTAGTGTTTTGTTTTCTTTCGCTAACGGAGCTCACGAGATTTTCTGTTAAGTTTTGTGTTGTGAAGTTTTCAAGTTTTGGGTAAAGATTCGATGGACTATGGAATAAGTAGTGGCAAGAGCCTAAGCTTGGGTATGCCCAAGGCACCCCAAGGTAATATTCAAGGATAACCAAGACCCTAAGCTTGGGGATACCCCGGAAGGCATCCCCTCTTTAGTCTTCGTTCATCGGTAGCTTTACTTGGAGCTATATTTTTATTCACCACATGATATGTGTTTTGCTTGGAGCGTCATTTTATCTTGTTAGTATTTTCTTGCTGTTAGTTAGAATAATGTTTTGCATCTTTAGTTTCAATAAAAAAGTCAAGGATAGGCTTTGCCATGCTTATTTTGCTACTATACTTGTTGCTGTTTGAAAACAGAAAGTTTACCGCTGTTGCAAAAATTCCATGGAAAAGTATTCTAAGAGAGTGTTATAATGTTGAATCTTTTTGCATATTGAGCTCTGATAAATGTATTACAGTGGGAATTTTAGTTCATAATTTTTGGAGTTAGGGAAGTATGATGAATCTTGCATTCTTTACAGACTATACTGTTTTGCCAGATTGCTGTTATGTTTGCATTGTTTGCATATGTTTGCTTGTTTAATGATTCTATTTGAGGATAGGAGTATTAAATATGCAGAGGCATTTAGTATGCAATGTTGAATAATAATTTTAGTGATTTGTTACAGTAGGAAATGATAAGGTTTTGCATTGGTTTATACTAACCTATCTCACGAGTTCTTGTTGAGTTTGTTGTGAATGAAGCTTTTGATAAAAAGAGAAACCATGATATGCAAGGAATTAAGGAGACACAAAAGCTCAAGCTTGGGGATGCCCAAGGCACCCCAATATATTATTTCAAGAAGTCTCAAGCATCTAAGCTTGGGGATGCCCCCGTTGGCATCCCACCTTTCTTCTTCAACAACTATCGGTTAGTATCGTTGAACCTAAGTTTTTCTTCTTCACTTGAGTTGTGCTATCCTTGCAATGTAGTTTTATTTAGCTTTGCTTGCTGTTTGAATAAAGTATCAAGATCTGAAATTCTTAAATGTGGGACAGTCTTCACATAGTTGTATAATTATCCGACTACTCATTGATCTTCACTTATATATTTCGGAGTAGTTTTTGTTATTGCTCTAGTACTTCACTTATATCTTTTAGAGCATGGTGGTTGTTTTATTTTTAAGAAATAGATGAACTCTCATGCTTCACTTATATTATTTTGAGAGTCTTAAATAGCATGGTAATTTGCTTAAATAATCCTAATATGCTAAGCATAAAAGATATGTAAGAATTCTTGTGAGTGTGTTGAATACTAAGAGAAGTTTGATACTCGATAATTGTTTTGAGATATGGAGGTAGTGATATTAAAGTCATGCTAGTTGGGTGATTATGAATGCTTGTGTTGAAGTTAGCAAGTCTCGTAGCATGCACGTATGGTTAAAGTTGTGTAACAAATTTGAAACATGAAGTGTACCTGGCTTGTGCATCCTTATGAGTGGCGGTCGGGGACGAGCAATGGTCTTTTCCTACCAATCTATCCCCCTAGGAGCATGCGCATAGTACTTGATTTTTGATGACTTTTAAATTTTTGCAATAAGTATATGAGTTCTTTTGACTAATGTTGAGTCCATGGATTATACGCACTGTTACCTTTCCGCCTTTGCTAGCCTCTTCGGTACCGTGCATTGCCCTTTCTCACCTTGAGAGTTGGTGCAAACTTCGCTGGTGCATCCAAACCCCGTGATACGATACGCTCTATCACATATAAACCCCCCTATATCTTCCTCAAAACAGTCACCATACCTACCTATTATGGCATTTCCATAGCCATTTCGAGATATATTGCCATGCAACTTTCCACCGTTCCATTCATCATCATCATGACATACTTTCCTTTTGTCATATTGCCATTGCATGATCATGTACTTGACATCATATTTGTGGCAAAGCCACCATGCATTATTTTTCATACATGTCACTCTTGATTCATTGTACCATCCCGGTACACTGCCGGAGGCATTCATATAGAGTCATATCTTGTTCTACTTTCGAGTTGTAATCCTTATGTTGTAATCTATAGAAGTGTGATGATCATCATTTTTAGAGCATTGCCCAAAAAAAAGAGAAAGGCCAAAAAAAAGAAAAAAAAGAAAGGCCCAAAAAAATATAAATAAAAAGTGCAATGTTACTATCCTCTTACCACACTTGTGCTTCAAAGTAGCACCTTGTTCTTCATGTAGTGAGTCTCATATGTATTGTGCTTCAAAGTAGCACCATGTTTTTCATATAGTGAGTCTCATAAGTTGTCTTTTCATACTAGTGGGAATTTTTCATTTGAGAACTTGGCTTGTATATTCCTACGATGGGCTTCCTCAAATGCCCTAGGTCTTCATGAGCAAGCAAGTTGGATGCACACCCACTAGTTTTCTTTTGTTGAGCATTCATAGCTCTAGTGCATCCGTTGCATGGCAATCCCTACTCCTCATGTTGACATCAATTGATGGACATCTCCATAGCCCGTTGATTATCCTCGTCAATGTGAGACTTTCTCCTTTTTTGTCTTCTCCACACAATCCCCATCATCATATTCTATTCCACCCATAGTGCTATATCCATGGCTCACGCTCATGAATTGCGTGAAGGTTGAAAAAGTTTGAGATTATTTAAGTATGAAACAATTTCTTGGCTTGTCATCGGGGGTATAGAAGTTGGGAACATCTTTGTGTGACGAAAATGAAGCATAGCCTAACTATATGATTTTGTAGGGATGAACTTTCTTTTGCCATGCCATTTTGATAAGACATGATTACTTTGGTTAGAATGCTTGAAGTATTATTATTTTTATGTCAATATGAACTTTTGTCTTGAATCTTTCGGATCTGAATATTCATATCACAAGTAAGAAGAATTACATTGAAATTATGCCAACTAGCATTCCACATCAAAATTATCTTTTTATCATTTACCTACTCGAGGACGAGCAGGAATTAAGCTTGGGGATGCTTGATACGTCTCCAACGTATCTATAATTTTTGATTGCTCCATGCTATATTATCTACTGTTTTAGGCAATATTGGGCTTTATTATCCACTTTTATATTATTTTTGGGACTAACCTGTTAACCGGAGGCCCAGCCCAGATTTGTTGTTTTATGCCTATTTCAGTATTTTGAGGAAAAGGAATATCAGACGGAGTCAAAACGGAACGAAATCAACTGGAGAAGTTATTTTTGGAAGAAAAGCCACCCGATGGACTTGGAGTGCACGTCAGGAAAGAAGGGAGGTGCTCACGAGGGTGGGGGCGCGCCCCCTGCCTCGTGCCCCCCCTTCGGTCCACTGACGTACTCCTTTCACCCATATATACCCACGTATCCTAAAACTTCCAGAACAGAAGATAGACCGGGAGTTCCGCCGCCGCAAGCCTCTGTAGCCACCAAAAACCTCTTGGGAGCCCGTTCCGGCACCCTGCCAGAGGGGGAACCCATCACCGGTGGCCATCTTCATCATCCCGGCGCTATCCATGACGAGGAGGGAGTAGTTCACCCTCGGGGCTGAGGGTATGTACCAGTAGCTATGTGTTTGATCTCTCTCTCTCTCTCTTTCTCTCTCTCGTGTTCTCTCTCGTGTTCCCTCTATGGCACGATCTTGATGTATCCCGATGTAACGCCCGGGTGGTTATGCAACAGTAATCGTCCCGGTTCGGTTAATTAAACTCTCGTTAATTCGGACCCGTCCTAAAACAAAAATTAAAACTAAAACAAACGATAAAGAGTTCCGAAAATAAGTTCTAAAATGTTCCGGGGTTTTCTAAAATAACTAACCTAATATGGGTGGGGTGCAATAATTTTTACAAAATGTCAGAGCATTTTAAATAAAATAAAAACAGAAAAGAAAAATAATAAAAGAAAAATAAAATAAAACAGTGGAGGGGGATAACCCCCTGCCCGACCACCGCCCCCTCCCGACTCCCCTTTGGCCCATTCCTCCCCCATGGGCCGCCCACCGCCCAACCGTCGGCCGATAACACCCCCCCACCCCTGCGGCTAACCCTAGCCACCGACCGCACTCCCCCCCCACACGCGCCCCCTCGCCCCTCTCCTCTCCCCGATCGGATCGAGGGCGGAGACCACCCCCCCGACCGGACCACCCCGCCGCCCCACTCCCACCTCGCCGCCGACCCCCCGCCCCCACCCAGGCCCCTCCTCCTCCTCCGACGCCGCCGAGGCTCCTCCCCTCCTCCGTCGCCTCGAGCCAGCTGAGCCCCTTGCCATGGCTCGCTCGCTCCCGTCGCCGGAGGCCTCCCCGACCCCTCCCCAGCGGTCTCCCCGCCCCGTCGAGCCCACCGGCCGAGCCCCTGCCTCCCCTGTGAGGCTCCTCTCGCCCTCTCTTCCCCTTCCCTCGTCGACGACTGGCTCCGCCGCCCCGCACTGCCCCCCCCCCCTCGCCTCTTCGCTGCCGTGGTCTGACCGCCCTGTCGCCCGGCTCGGTCGCCTGGCTCTTGCCGCACCGACGTTCCTCTCCCTCTCCCCTCGGCGGATCCGGCCAAGGCCCTGACGGCCCGGCCACCTCACGCGCCGCTTCGCCCCTTCTTCCCTACGACGGCGACGCCCGTGTGCCATGTGCCCGCCTCGAGCCTCGCGCCTCTGTTCAAGGCGTCGCCGCGTCGCTCACTCCACCGCCTGCTTGGCCAAAGCCATCGGCGGGGGCCCCACCCCAAATGAAAAAAACAAAGAACGTTTTAAATAAAAACAGAAGCTAAAATGGAAATAGGAATGAATTAAATTAATTAGCTAAATAATTAATTAATTAATTAATTAAGCAATTAATTAATCTAATTAATTCCGGATTAATTAACCCTAATCATTAGTTAAATTAATTGGGTAATTAATTAAACTAATTAATTTCGAACTAATTAACACTAATCATTAATTAACTTAATTAACTAAGGTTAATTAAACTTTGAATAGGCTAATTAAATTAATTAGTCATTAGTGAATGACATGGGACCCACACTGTCGGGGTTGACTTAGTCAACCCTGTTGACTGATGATGTCAGCATGACATCATGCTGATGTCATAAATGCAATTTCGAAATTAATTAAATAATTAATTAAAATTCCAGAAATTAATAAAATCTTTTATAAATCATATCTTTTAATCCGTAATCCGGATTAAAATATTTTCAACATGAAAGTTGCTCGTAAGCAGCGAGATGAATCCGGATCGCAATCCGTTCGTCCACCACACGTCTCTAACCTATCGAACTGCAAACTTTCCTCTCCGGCTCATCCGTCTCGACAGACGTCCGGAACCGGATAACTTCCGGATGTTTTCCCCTAAACCAAGTACCCTTCTTACCACGTTAGGGCACGCCTAGCATCGCTTCTTGGCATGTCATGCATCGTTATGCATCATTACTTGTATTCATTGTTTCTTCCCCTCTTCTCTCCGGTAGACTACGAGACCGACGCTGCCGGTGGCGGTTCGACTCTGTCGACGACCTCTCTCTCTTGCCCGAGCAACCAGCAAGCCCCCCCTTGATCAGCAGATATCGCCTACTCTTATCTACACTGCTTGCATTAGAGTAGCATAGCATATTCTTGTTTTGAGATACTCCTATACTCTTTGCATAGCTTTGTCCTTGTAACTTCATTTGTTACCTTACGCAATCCTATATGCTTAGTATAGGATGCTAGTACTTTCATCGTGGCCCTACTTACTTGTGCATCTGCCGTGCTATACTATCGGGCCGTGATCACTCGGGAGTTGATCACGGTATATACTATATACTTATACATGATACATGTGGAGACTAAAGTCGGGTCGGCCGATGGAGCACCCATGAGTGGATCATTGTGGCGGGGCGGCAGGCAGGTTGAGACCGCCTAGGAGAGAGGTGGGCCTGGCCTGTTCGGGCGCTCATGTTACTTAACACGCTTAACGAGGTCTTGGTATTTGATCTGGGTTGGCTACGAGCTTATACGCACTAACCATCTACGCGGGAGTAGTTATGGGTATCCGGCGCCGTGGTATCACGAAATACTTCAGACGTCACGACGAGGCGCGCGCCGGATTGGACTGGAACTTCTTTGGCTAGGTCTGCTTCGCCACAGACATAACGTGTGTGTGTGCTTTCGAGGCGATGGGCCTGCCCTGCGGCGCTTAGGTTTAGACCGCGTGTTGGCCTCTCTGTTGTGCCTAGGTGGGGCTGCGGCGTGTTGATCTTCCGCGGCGGGCATGACCCAGAAAGTGTGTCCGCCAAATGGGATCAAGCGTCTTTGGGTAAGATGGTGCACCCTGCAGGAAGTTAATCTATTCGGATAGCCGTGATCTTGATAGCAGGGCGACTTGGAGTTGTACCTTGAGCTTATGACAACTAGAACCGGATACTTGATAAAACACACCCTTCCAAGTGCCGATACAACGGTGGTCGCTCTCGCTCGGGGTTATGAGCGTGGGATTGCGGGTAGGATTATTGCTATATGATGTTACTTGGAGGACTTCCGTTGTCCTCTTACATGCTGTCATGAAGACCGGTGTCCGAAGCGTAGTCTTCGTTAAGACTAGCTATCCCCTCTTATTACGGCATTCTGCGATTCGGTCCATCGATATGGCCTTTACACATATATCCATGCATATGTAGTGTAGCTCCTTGCTTGCAGTACTTTGGATGAGTACTCACGGTTGCCTTGTTCCCCTTTTCCCCTACCTTTACTCGATTGCTGCAACTGCACGATGGAGCCTGTGAGTCGACGCCACCGCCTATGACGACTACTACTCGGAGGTGCCTACTACTACGTGCAGCCCGACGATTTACCAGAGTGACCTAGGAGGATCCGAGGCGGAGGCCTGCTCCTCTTCGATCAGATCCCAGTTTGTGCTAGCCATCTTATGGCACCTTGTTTAACTTATGTCCGTACTCAGATATTGTTGCTTCGCTGACTTCGTCTATGATCGAGCACTTGTATTCGAGCCCTCGAGGCCCTCGGCTTATATTATGATGCTTGTATGACTTATTTTATTGTAGAGTTGTGTTGTGATATCTTCCGTGAGTCCTTGATCTTGATCGACACATTTGCGTGCATGATTAGTGTACGATTGAATCGAGGGCGTCACAAGTTGGTATCGAGCCGATCGCTGTAGGAATCCCCTTCCACACTCCTTGGTCAAGTCGAGTCTAGACATTGCGAAACTTTTACTAACTTGGCTGTGTGCCTTACGGCCCACGCCGCCATCGGGTGGTACTAGGATCTTTTACTCCTCGACCTTTACTCGGGACTCGAACTCTCTTCTACTCGGGTTAAACGATTTTACTAACTATCACTAGGATCCCGTGACCGCATTCACCCCAAAGTTGGATATAGCCTAAGTTGTTTGGGAATTGTATTTGAGCAATTCCTCACCGTCATTTGACTCCTTTGAAGCGTCTTTGTTTTCAGATGGAACCCACGAGGCAGGTAAATGCGCCACACGACGGCCATTGGTGCCTCGGGATCCCCTGCGGTGCTAGCCGAGATGATGACCTATTTGGGTTATCGCTGGCACCTGAGTACACCGCCTATGAGGAGTACCAGACTACAACCAGAGCGATACCCGCCATCGTCCACCTCTACTCTCGGAGTATGAGTCCACTCTTGTCTGCACACCGCACATGGTGTTGGAGTGACCATCGATATGGCAGTCCACGATGTCTGCTTATGCTGCTCGACACGTCTTCGCAGAGTATCGAGAGTTGGACACCTCCCCTTGTGCACATTGCTATCGCGTCGATGTTGGTGAGGAGGGTTACTACACCGCTGCCTACACCATCGTCACCAGAGAGCCCTTCCACCATCGTAACTTTGTTACGCATCGCGATGGGCTGGATCGAGCTAACCGAGCTCTTCGCCACGAGTTGTACATCACCCGTCGGCACCTCTACCGTGCTCGACGCTGATGCACCCTTTGTCCATTCCGGAGAGCTGCGCGTTCGCGATCTACCCCGCCAGACCGTGATGCCCCAGGTGTTGGTTGGCGGACGGGAGGCTACTCTCCCGACTTGGCCCCTTCTCGCCACACGGACGCCGGATTCAGCACCGAGTATCCGCGGCCCCAGTCACCGACGTGGAGGACTATCCACCGCCGCACTACCAGCTTTGAAGCTACAGCTACCTCCGCGATATCGCGTGGGACTGATGTAGACTTGCTTGTTAGTATTTGATGTAATCGCCATGAGCACATGTGCCGCCTATGATGTAGTAGTCTATGTCTTGGACTCTATGTATCGAACTCTATGCATGATTCCTTTTGTAAGATATGCCAACTACTATGTAGTTCCCATCATGTTGCATTCATTATGCATGCTTCATCATGAATGATTCTGCCTCTTGCTTAATTTCTCAAATGCTGAACTACCTGTTATATAATAGCGGGATGGTTAGGCCAGCAGGTCGTGGCCGTGGTGCCAACTTCCCACCACCGCCGAGTACATGGCTGGTATGATCCAACAGCTCGAGATGAATCGCCAGTTCATGGAGAACATGATGGCTCAGTTCCTCGCCCCAATATGAACCAAAGCACCCAAACGGAACAACTCGCAGGATTTCATACGCTTGAACCCCGGCGTGTACCGCAGCTCAACCCAGCCATCGGATGTCGATGATGGCTCCGTGACATCACCTATGAGATGGAGTCTGCTGATGTAGCCCTCGCCACTATGTCACTTTCGCTTCCTTCTTCTGAAGGGACCCGCAGCTCAATGGTGGGACAGCCACCGTCGTACTCTGCCGGTTGGAACACTCATCACCGGCAGACTTCCGGGCTGCCTTCCGTGCCCGCTTCATCCCTCAAGGGTCATGGACCGAAGAAGCGTGAGTTCATAACCTCACCCAAGGCAACAAGACTGTTCAAGCCTATCGTGAGAGTTCTGGACTTGTCTCGCTATCTTTGAGGAGGATATTGCAACCGATGCACGCAGACAGAGAAGTTCCGTGAAGGTCTTCAAGTCGACATCAAGCTCGCACCGCTAGTGCACGACTTTGCTGATTTCGCCACCTTGGTGAACAAAGCTATCAATGTCGAAACTGGTCCGCAGGAATACCGAGCTCTAACAGCGCAACTGTGACACGGGTTCATCTTGGGCCCGTCCTCATGAAGCGCAAGATATGGATTCCCAATAGCATGTACCGGCCGAATGCATCTGCTTCAAAGCAGAACTATGCTACACCTCGTCTGCCTACAACTAAGCAGCCGAAGCTTCCAGCTCCACCACCCCAAGCTCCTGTTCCCACTCCCAATAATGGCTTATGCTTCAGGTGCGGACAGCCAGGCACCGTGCTAGAGAATGCAACCGAACCGAATCAATCGGCCCTTTCAGAGCTGGCCGTGGAAACAACCGTAACCGAAACAACACCGGCAAGTCTTATGGGCAAGCTCGGGCCAACCACGTTGATCTGAACAAAGCTCAAGACCAGCCTGCACATCGTGATGGGTACACTCCTCGTAAATTCAGTACTGCATCTGTTTTATTCGATTCAGAGCATCGCATTCATTCATGTCGGAAGACTTTGCATACAAGCACGACGTTAAGTGTGAAGAGATGAACTCTTGGTAGTGGTAAAACCCCATTGGGACAATGTCAAACCTCCATGGTTGGCGTCGGCGCCCCCGTGGAAATCAAGGGTTGGAATTCTATGCCTCCCCATTATCTCAAGACGTCTAACATCGAACTCATTTTGGGGATGGATTGGTTGAAAGCGCATCTGGCGTCAATCGTTTATGCCACTAAGACCGCCCATCCGCTTCACCCTTCGATGAAATAGTAAGCTACAATGCTCGTTCGGTTCAAGATGCCGAGGCAAGGCTCTATGCGTTGAATGCATTGAACGCCGCACCCTCGAGGGAATTGAAAACATTCTCGCTGCGTTTGCGATTTCCAAGGCGTCTTTCTGAAGAACTTCGAGGATTCCCCTGCTAGAGCTGTCGAATTCGTCATCGACTTGAAACCGAGCACCACTCCTATAGCCAAGCGCCCCTACAAGATGCCGCCGCATGAACTCCTTGAGCTAAAGGAGGAAATCGACAAATCTCTTCAAAGCGGCTTCATTCTCCCAAGTTGCTCACCTTGGGGAGCACCTTCTCTCTTTGTCAAGAAGAAGGATGGGACAAACCGATTGGTCCAAGACTACCGTCCTATAAATCAAGCTACCATTCAAAATAAGTATCCTCTTCCTCGGATCAATGATCTTTATGATCAACTGGCTGGTTCGTCAGTGTTCTCGAAACTCGACTTGAGGTTGGGTTACCACCAGATCCGTGTTCGTGAGGAGGATATCCCCAAGACCGCATTTGTGACTCGTTATGGTTCATACGAGTACACCGTCATGTCTTTCGCTTAACCAATGCTCCACCACCTTCTCTCGCTTCGATGAACTATATATTCATGGATTACCTCGACAAGTTCGTCGTGGTTTATCCGGATGATATCTGATCTATTCCAAGAATGAAGAAGAACATGCTGAACATCTTCGTCTTGTCTTTGGAAAAGCTACGAGAGCATCAACTCTATGCCAAGTTCTCCAAGTGTGAATTCGGCTTCCAAGTAACCTACCTTGGACATGTCATTTCTAAGGATGGTATTGCCGTCAACCCCGAACGAGTTCAGGCTATTCTCGATTGGACTCCTCCGAAGAACGTTAATAAGTCGAAGTTTTCTCGGTCTCGCCACTATTGCCGTCGATTCGCCGAGAACTTCTCCAAGATAGCCAGCCTCGACTAACTTTGTTGCATAAAGGCGTCAAGTTCCAATGGATGATAAGTGTCGGGAAAGTTTCCAGCACTCAAAGACAAGTTGACGTCTGCCCGATGCTAGCTCCTCCGATACTAAGAAGGACTTCATCATTTATCGCGACGCATCTCGTCAAGGTTTAGGCGGTGTCCTAATGCAAGAGCGCAAAGTGGTTGCTTATGCCTCTCGACAGATTCGCCCTCACGAGGAGAACTACCCAGTTCACGACCTCGAACTTGCTGCTGTCATTCATGCGCTAAAGCGTTGGCGACATTACCTTCTCGGTAATCGTTGCGAGATCTACACCGACCACCAAAGTCTGAAGTATCTGTTTACTCAGCCAGACCTGAACCTCCGTCGGCAGAGATGGATGGAGAGCATTGCGCACTTTGATTTGGGTATTTCCTATACGCCCGAGCAAGGCTAATGTAATGGCCGATGCCTTGAGCCGCAAGTCTTCTGCAACCACCTTGAGTTCACCAAGTTCAGCCCTCACTTGTTGAAGAATTCAGCAGTGAACCTCCATATTGTTCCTCCGGTGCACTTCGCTCCCCTCCTCCGGAGTTCCGCAAGATGAATCTCCGTGTTATTCCCCGAGGTTCCCTCTTTACCGGCCGTTGAACCCGATCTCGTGGGCACCATAAAGACAATGCAGGATTTGACTCGAGGTCTACAAGCTTAAACAAGGCGTCGGAAAGGAAATCCCTCATCCTTCACTATTGCGATGATGGCGCCTTGTACTTCAAAGGCCGCCTAGTGGTGCCGTGTAAGAAGGAAAATCTGAATATGACTCGGAAGGTCATGCAAGAAGCTCATGATCGCCTCTATGTATCCACCTGGCGGTACAAAGATGTATCAAGACATTAAATCGAGATTCCGTGGTCTAATATGAAGCGGGACATTGCTCGCTATGTTTACGAGTGTGACGTTTGCCGTCGTATCAAAGCGAACATCAAAGGCCTCTTTGGAACTCTGCAGCCTATCTCTATTCCCGAATGGAAATGGGACCATGTTGAAATGGACTTCCACCTTTGGATTTCCCAAATCGCAGAAAGGTAATGATGCTATTCTTGTCGTCATTGACCGGCTTTCTAAAGTTGCACATTTTACGGCGGTCAAAGAAACGATCATCGCTAGCCAGCTTGCAACGCCTATATGTCGTAATTGTTTCCCTTCACGGTATTCCTTTGGTTATCGATTCGGACCGTGGCAGCTTATTCACTTCAAGATTCAGGCAAGTTTTCAAGAAGCTATGGGGACTCATTTATCTTTCAAGATCGCTTTTCATCCGATCTCAAGGGCAAGTCGAACGTGTCAACCAAATTCTCGAAGACATGCTTCGAGCTTGTGCCGTTCCTTGCAAGAAATGGGAGGAATCTCTCCGTATCTTTGAGTTCTCTTATAATAATAGCTATAAAGCTAGTCGAAGATGGCCCCTTCAAGTGTTATATGGACGAAAGTGCGAACCCCTCGAACTGGTCAAAATCGGGGAGCGCCCACTCTTGGTCCGGATATTATCCAACATGCCGAAGAACAAGTCCGCATTATTCGCGAGAATCTCAAGACCGCTCGATCGCGTAAAAGAGTAATTATGACCGTCATCACAAAGACATGGTCTATCAACTTTGGCGAAAAGGCCTATCTTCGCGTTACACCAATGAAGGGTGCTCACCGCCGGGATCAAGGGCAAGTTAGCTCCTCGCTATATTGGCCCTTTCACTATTCTCGAAAAGCGTGGAAAAGTGTCTTATCAAGCGGAGCTTCCGTCGAACCTTTCTCGGGTTCACGATGTGTTCCACGTGTCCCAACTCCGACGCTGCTTCAAGGACCCAATCCGAGCAATGGACCATGAAGTGCTCGAATTGCAACAGGACCTCTCATATAAAGAGCATCCGTCCGTATTCTCGACCAAGCTGAACGCCGCACGCATGTATAGGCGATCAAATTCCTCAAAGTCCAAATGGTCAAATCACTCAAGACGAAGCCACACAGGAACGCGAGGATCGTCACGAGATGAATATCCGCACTCTTTCCTTCTACCTCCTAAATCTCGGACGAGATTTCTTGTAGTGGAGGAGATTTGTAACGCCTGGTGGTTATGCAACAGTAATCGTCCCGGTTTGGTTAATTAAACTCTCGTTAATTCGGACCTGTCCTAAAACAAAAATTAAAACTAAAACAAACGATAAAGAGTTCCGAAAATAAGTTCTAAAATGTTCCGGGGTTTTCTAAAATAACTAACCTAATATGGGTGGGGTGCAATAATTTTTACAAAATGTCAGAGCATTTTAAATAAAATAAAAACAGAAAAGAAAAATAATAAAAGAAAAATAAAATAAAACAGTGGAGGATAACCCCCCTGCCCACCAGTGGCCCCCCTCCCTCCCCTTTGGCCCATTCCTCCCCCATGGGCCGCCCACCGCCCAACCGTCGCCCGATAACCCCCCACCCCTGCGGCTAACCCTAGCCACCGACCGCACCCCCCCCCCCTCGCCTCTCCTCTCCCGATCGGATCGGGGCGGAGACCACCCCCGACCGGACCACCCCCCCCCCACTCCCACCTCGCCCGACCCTGGCCGCCCGCCGCCCCGGCCTCCTCCTCCTCCGGCGCGCCGCCGAGGCTCCCTCCTCCCCTCCGTCCCCCCCTGAGCCCCTGTGACCTCCGCCGCCTGCTCGGCTCGCCCTCCCGTCGCGGGGCCCCGACCCTCCCCAACGGTCTCCCCCCCGTCGAGCCCACCGGCCGAGCCCCTGCCTCCCCCGTGAGGCTCCCTCTCGCCCCTCTCTTCCCCCTTCCCTGTCGACGACCGGCTCCGCCGCCCCCCCACTGGTTTCCCCGCTCCCCCTGCTCTCTTCGTCGCGTGGCCGACTGCCCTGCCCGCCGGCTCGATCGCCATGACTCTTGACTGACCCCGTTCCTCTCTCTCCCCCCCTGGCGGATCCGGCCCCTTGCCCCTGACCTGCCCCTGCCCTGCCGGCCGCGGCGCCGCCTTCTTCCCCTACGACGGCGACGCCGGCGCCCAGGCGCCCGAGCCCCTCGCCCCGTTCAAGGCGTCGCCGCGTCGCTCGACTCCACCGCCTGCTTGGCCTCGGGCCATCGAGCGTGGGGCCCCACCCCAAATGAAAAAAAACAAAGAACGTTTTAAATAAAAAGCAGAAGCTAAAATGGAAATAGGAATGAATTAAATTAATTAGCTAAATAATTAATTAATTAATTAATTAAGCAATTAATTAATCTAATTAATTCGGATTAATTAACCTAATCATTAGTTAAATTAATTGGGTAATTAATTAAACTAATTAATTCGAACTAATTAACACTAATCATTAATTAACTTAATTAACTAAGGTTAATTAAACTTTGAATAGGCTAATTAAATTAATTAGTCATTAGTGAATGACATGCGGGACCCACCTGTCAGGGTTGACTTAGTCAACCCTGTTGATCGATGATGTCAAGATGACATCATCTTGATGTCATAAATGCAATTTCGAAATTAATTAAATAATTAATTAAAATTCCAGAAATTAATAAAATCTTTTATAAATCATATCTTTTAATCCGTAATCCGGATTAAAATATTTTCAACATGAAAGTTGCTCAGAACGACGAGACGAATCCGGATACGCAGACCGTTCGTCCACCACACATCTCTAACCTATCGAACCTGCAAACTTTCCTCTCCGGTTCATCTGTCTGACAGACGTCCGGAACCGGATAACTTCCGGATGTTTTCCCCTAAACCAAGTACCCTTCTTACCACGTTAGGGCACGCCTAGCATCGCTTCTTGGCATGTCATGCATCGTTATGCATCATTACTTGTATTCATTGTTTCTTCCCCTCTTCTCTCCGGTAGACTACGAGACCGACGCCTTTGCGTTGGCGGTTCGACTACAAGTCTTGACGACTCTCTCTCTTGCCGAGCAACCAGGCAAGCCCCCCTTGATCAACAGATATCGCTTACTCTTATCTACACCGCTTGCATTAGAGTAGCATAGCATATTCTTGTTTTGAGATACTCCTATCCGCTTTGCATAGCTTTGTCCTTGTAACTTCATTGTTACCTTACCCGCAATCCTATATGCTTAGTATAGGATGCTAGTACTTTCATCTCGTGGCCCTACTTACTTGTGCATGCGCGTGCTATACTATCGGGCCGTGATCACTCGGGAGTTGATCACGGTATATACTATATACTTATACATGATACATGTGGAGACTAAAGTCGGGTCGGTGATGGAGCACCCATGAGTGGATCATTGTGGCGGAGCGGCAGGCAGGTTGAGACCGCCTAGGAGAGAGGTGGGCCTGCCTGTTCGGCGTTCTGATGTTACTTAACACGCTTAACGAGGTCTTGGTATTTGATCTGGGTTGGCTCGAGCTTATACGCACTAACCATCTACGCTGGAGTAGTTATGGGTATCCGGCGTCGTGGTATCACCGAAATTCAGACGTCGGCGACGGAGCGGCGCGCTACCGGATTGGACTAGAACGCTTTCTTTGGCTAGGTCTGCTTCGCCACAGCGTCACATAACGTCTTGAGTGTGCTTTCGAGGCGATGGGCCTGCACCCTGGCGCTTAGGTTTAGACCGCGTGTTGGCCTCTCTGTTGTGCCTAGGTGGGGCTGCGACGTGTTGATCTTCCGCGGCGGGCATGACCCAGAAAGTGTGTCGGCCAAATGGGATCAAGCGTCTTTGGGTAAGATGGTGCACCCTGCAGGAAGTTAATCTATTCGGATAGCCGTGATCTTGGTAATGCAGGGCGACTTGGAGTTGTACCTTGAGCTTATGACAACTAGAACCGGATACTTGATAAAACACACCCTTCCAAGTGCCGATACAACGGTGGTCGCTCTCGCTCGGGGTTATGAGCAGGGATTGCGGGTAGGATTATTGCTATATGATGTTACTTGGAGGACTTCCGTTGTCCTCTTCTCGTCTGCAGAAGACCGGTGTCCGAAGCGTAGTCTTCGTTAAGACTAGCTATCCCCTCTTATTCGGCATTCGCGATTCAGTCCATCGATATGGCCTTTACACATATATCCATGCATATGTAGTGTAGCTCCTTGCTTGCAGTACTTTGGATGAGTACTCACGGTTGCCTTGTTCCCCTTTTCCCCTACCTTTACTCGATTGCTGCAACAGCACGATGGAGCCCGAGAGTCGACGCCACCGCCTATGACGACTACTACTACTCGGAGGTGCCTACTACTACGTGCAGCCGGCGGCGACCGGGGAGTGACCTAGGAGGATCCAGGCGGAGGCCTGCTCCTCTTCGATCTCTGTATCCGGTTTGTGCTAGCCATCTTATGGCACCTTGTTTAACTTATGTCGTACTCAGATATTGTTGCTTCCGCTGACTTCGTCTATGATCGAGCACTTGTATTCGAGCCCTCGAGGCCCCTGGCTTGTATTATGATGCTTGTATGACTTATTTTATTGTAGAGTTGTGTTGTGATATCTTCCCGTGAGTCCTTGATCTTGATCGTACACATTTGCGTGCATGATTAGTGTACGATTGAATCGAGGGCGTCACACCCGAGCTTTGCTTTTATAGTTGGATCTTATGTTTCTTCTCCCCCTCTACTCTCTCGTGATGAATTGAGTTTCCCCTTTGAAGTTATCTTATCTGATTGAGTATTTTATGAGAACACTTGATGTATGTCTTGCCGTGTTTATCTGTGGTGACAATGGGATATCATGTGCCACTTGATGTATGTTTTGGTGACCAACTTGCGGGTTCCGCCCATGAACCTATGCATAGGGGTTGGCACACGTTCTTGACTCTCCGGTAGAAGCTTTGGGGCACTCTTTGAAGTACTTTTATGTTGGTTGGATGAATCTGAGATTGTGTGATGCATATCGTATAATCATGCCCACGGATACTTGAGGTCACAATGGAGTATCTAGGTGACATTAGGGTTTTGGTTGATTTGTGTCTTAAGGTGTTATTCTAGTACGGACTCTTTTATAGATTGATCCGAAAGAATAGCTTTGAGGTGGTTTCGTACCCTACCATAATCTCTACGTTTGTTCTCCGCTATTAGTGGCTTTGGAGTGACTCTTTGTTGCATGTTGAGGGCTTATATGATCTATCTATGTTATTATTGTTGAGAGAACTTGCACTAGCGAAAGTATGAACCCTAGGCCTTGTTTCCTATCATTGCAATACCGTTTAAGCTCACTTTTATCATTAGTTACCTTGCTGTTTTTATATTTTCAGATTACAAAAATCTATATCTACCATCCATATTGCACTTGTATCACCATCTCTTCGCCGAACTAGTGCACCTATACAATTTACCGTTGTATTGGGTGTGTTGGGGACACAAGAGACTCTTTGTTATTTGGTTGCGGGGTTGCTTGAGAGAGACCATCTTCATCCCTCGCCTCCACGGATTGATAAACCTTAGGTCATCCACTTGAGGGAAATTTGCTACTGTCCTACAAACCTGTGCACTTGCAGGCCCAACAACGTCTACAAGAAGAAGGTTGTGTAGTAGACATCAGTGACCAGTCAGCATTGACTTTGATCAAAACTAGTTTACTTGGTCCAAACCGAGACCTGGGTTGTGTTTTTGAACCTTGTGGTAAGTTGAGGGTCTGGTTTATAATATAAAATTGTGCAAACAGGCGCGCACTGATAACCCACAAGTATAGGGGATCGCAACAGTTTTCGAAGGTAGAGTATTCAACCCAAATTTATCGATTCGACACATGGGGAGCCAAAGAATATTCTCAAGTATTAGCAGTTGAGTTGTCAATTCAACCACACCGGATAACAATATCTCCGACAAAGTATTTAGTAGCAAAGTAGTATGGAAATAACGATAGCAGTGGCAAAAGTAATAGTAGCAGCTTTGTAGTAATTGTAATGATGGCAATGAAAAGTAACTAAGCAAAGAGCAATATGTGAAAAGCTCGTGAGGCATTGGATCGATGATGGATAATTATGTCGGATGCGATTCCTCATGCAATAGTTATAACATAGGGTGACACAGAAATAGCTCCAATTCATCAATGTAATGTAGGCATGTATTCCGAATATAGTCATACATGCTTATGGAAAAGAACTTGCATGACATCTTTTGTCCTACCTTCCCGTGGCAGCGGGGTCCTATTGGAAACTAAGGGATATTAAGGCCTCCTTTTAATAGAGTACCGGACCGAAGCATTAACACTTAGTGAATACATGAACTCCTCAAACTACGGTCATCACCGGTAAGTATCCCGATTATTGTCACTTCGGGGTTAACGGATCATAACACATAATAGGTGACTATAGACTTGCAAGATAGGATCAAGAACTCACATATATTCATGAAAACATAATAGGTTCAGATCTGAAATCATGGCACGGGCCCTAGTGACAAGCATTAAGCATAGCAAAGTCATAGCAACATCAATCTCAGAACATAATGGATACTAGGGATCAAACCGTAACAAAACTAACTCGATTACATGGTAAATCTCATCCAACCCATCACCGTCCAGCAAGCCTACGGTGGAATTACTCACGCACGGCGGTGAGCATCATGAAATTGGCGACGGAGGAAGGTTGATGATGACGACGGCAAAGGATTCCCCTCTCCGGAGCCCCAAACGGACTCCAGATCAGCCCTCCTGAGAGAGATTAGGGCTTGGCAGCGGCTCCGTGTTGTAAAACGTGATGAATCCTTCTCTCTAATTTTTTTCTTCCCAAACGTGAATATATAGAGTTGGAGTTGAGGTCGCTGGAGCACCAGGGGGCCCATGAGGCAGGGGGGCGCGCCCCCACCCTCGTGGATAGGGTGTGCGCCCCCTGGCCTTGATTCTTTCGCCAATATTTTTTGTTAATTCCAAAAATATTCTCCATGATGTTTCAGTCATTCCGAGAACTTTTATTTCTGCACAAAAATAACACCATGGCAATTCTGCTGAAAACAGTGTCAATCCGGGTTAGTTACATTCAAATCATGCAAGTTAGAGTCCAAAACAAGGGCAAAAGTGTTTGGAAAAGTAGATACGATGGAGATGTATCAACTCCCCCAAGCTTAAACCTTTGCTTGTCCTCAAGCAATCCAGTTGATAAACTGAAAGTGATAAAGAAAAACTTTTACAAACTCTGTTTGCTCTTGTTGTTGTAAATATGTAAAGCCAACATTCAAGTTTTCAGCAAAGATTATGAACTAACCATATCCACAATAACATTCAGGTCTCATGTTTACTCATATCAATGGCATAATCAACTAGCGAGCAATAATAATAAATCTCGGATGACAACACTTTCTCAAAACAATCATAATATGATATAATAAGATGGTATCTCACTAGCCCTTTCTGAGACCGCAAAACATAAATGCAGAGCACCTCTGAAGATCAAGGACTGACTAAACATTGTAATTCATGGTAAAAGAGATCCAGTCATAGTCATACTCAATATAAATTAATAGTAATGGATGGAAATGACAGCGGTGCTCTCTAACTGGTGCTTTTTAATAAGAGGATGACGACTCAACATAAAAGTAATTAGATAGGCCCTTCGCAGAGGGAAGCAGGGATTTGTAGAGGTGCCAAAGCTCGATTTTGAAATAGAGATAAATAATATTTTGAGCGGCATACTTTCATTGTCAACATAACAACCGAGAGATCTCGATATCTTCCATGCTACACACATTATAGGCGGTTCCCAAGCAGAATGGTAAAGTTTATACTCCCGCACCCCCAACAAGCATCAATCCATGGCTGGCCCGAAACAACGGGTGCCTCCAACTAACAACAGTCCTGGGGGAGTTTTGTTTGCAATTATTTTGATTTGATTTGAGCATGGGACTGGGCATCCCGGTGAACAGCCATTTTCTCGTGAGTGAGGAGCAGAGTCCACTCCTCTTGAGAATAAACCGCCTAGCATGGGAGATACAGACATCCCTAGTTGATACATGAGCTATTCGAGCATGCAAAACGGAATTTCATTTGAAGGTCTAGAGTTTGGCATATACAAATTTACTTGGAACGGCAGGTAGATACCGCATATAGGAAGGTATGGTGGACTCATATGGAATAACTTTGGGGTTTATGGAAGTGGATGCACAAGCAGTATTCCCACTTAGTACAAGTGAAGGCTAGAAAAAGACTGGGAAGCGACCAACTAGAGAGCGACAACGGTCATGAACATGCATTAAAATTAATAAACATTGAGTGCAAGCATGAGTAGATATAATCCACCATGAACATAAATATCGTGAAGGCTATGTTGATTTTATTTCAACTACATGCACGAACATGTGCCAAGTCAAGTCACTCGAATCGTTCAAAGGAGGATACCACCCTATCATACTACATCACAACCATTTTAATAGCATGTTGGCACGCAAGGTAAATGATACGTCTCCAACGTATCTATAATTTTTGATTGTTCCATGCTATTATATATTCTGTTTTGGACGGGCTTGATTATACCCTTTTATATTATTTTTGGGACTAACCTATTAACCGGAGGCCCAACCCAAATTGCTGTTTTTTTTGCCTATTTCATTGTTTCGAAGCAAAAGGATATCAAACGGACTCCAAACGGAATGAAACCTTCGGGAACGTGATTTTCGGAACAAACGTGATCCAGAGGACTTGGAGTGGATGTCAAGCAATCAACAAGGAGGCCACGAGGCAGGGTGCGCGCCTACCCCCTGGGCTCTCCCTCCACCCTCGTGGCCCCTCGTAGCTCTCCTGACCGACCTCCTTCGCCTATATATACTCATATACCCTGGAAACACCACATACAGATGTAACATCCCAAATTTTCAATTTGGAATGTTACACATTAGGTCATCATTGCATATCATATTTTATTGCATTTTGGCTCGATCCTCGAAATTCCAAGCAACTCAAGGACCCTCGGAGAGAGTTGGGGATTTCACAGTTTTCGTATTTGAAATTTTTATCAAATATCGAAACGAGGATCATTTGTTTTATTATTTTTCCCTCCGAAAATATTTCATATTAAATATATGAGAGGAGATAATATGACTTCTCCAAAATAAATGAAATATTGGAGGAAAAATATTAAAATCAAATATTTGAATTTTATTCGGAGTTTTATCGCTATTTTATTTGCATAGGAAAATAGGCGTCTTTCAAAATTGTATTATAGACCCAAATAAATGTTCACCTTGTCCGGCATATTTTTAGTGGACGGGGGAAATTTATTTCGGGATATTTCGAGTCTGTTTAGTATTTCTTTTATTTCTTTTTCTGCACGTCAGAATATTATTTGAAAAAAGGAAACCGACTCGGTGTGCAGACCGACTCGACTCACCGGGGCTTTATAAGCATGCAGAGACCCAGCCCAAGAGCCCACCAGCCCGCGCCCCGCCGCCCAAACCCTAGCCGCCGCCGCCGCCGCCTCCTTCTGCCGTCGCCGGAACCGCCGCCGCCCGCCGGATCTCGTCGCCGTTGACCATCGTTTGACCGGTCGGTTTTCTTCGGTTAAACACTATTTTTTTATTTTCCGGTTTAATTCGTTAGATCGGTTTTCCGTCGGTTTATTTTATTTAGCGAACGCCCGTTCGTTCGTTCATTTTAACGAACGATTTTCACCGTTTAGCCGCAGATAGCGAACGTTCGTTCGTTAGCCTGTTTGTCAGTTTTTCTTTTTCTCGGATTTTTCGTGATTATTTTCGATCGCGATTTCTGATCCAATTTTCATTTTAATTTATATTTTCGCTCGTTTATCGGAATCAGGCGATTCAAGCGCCTAGATCTTCGTCTCGAAGCCCTCTTTCCGTTTAATCAACTTAAACAAGTTTTTGCTACTGTAAAATTTGACTTTAGTCCAGATTAGTAATTCGAAGCTTGTTTCTTTCGCAGTTTGAGTTTCGTAGCTTCGTTTGATTTGATTCTTTTTGCACACCGGAGTTCTTAAGTTGCACTTTCCGGTTAGATCACACTGGAGGAAGTTCGCACAACCATAGTGGCCCCAAGAATGGGAATGGTAATGGAGGAAGCAACGGACAGAACCGTTCCAACCCAGCAATGCCCGCCAAGAAAGATCTAAGACACGTTACTTGCTACGAGTGCCAGAAGACTAGACACTATGCCACTGAGTGCCCTGAAGCTAAGAATGGTAACGGCAATGGAAGCTCTGGGAAGAAGCCCAACCCTTTCAACATGGGACAAGTGAACCACATTAACGTGGAGGAGGTTGAAGCCCAGCCTGATGCAGTAATAGGTAAGTTTTTGGTTAAGTCATTTACTGCAGTCGTTCTTTTTGATACTGGTGCATCGCATTCATACATATCAAGGGGATTTGTGGATAAGTATACACTGCCCACCAAAGTTTTTAGTACACCTATGTTAGTGTGCCCGCCAGGAGCAGAGTATATGGCAAGCCAAGGATGTTTTCAGATGCCATTGACCATAGGAAGGCATGTTTTCCCCTCAGATCTCATAATTTTGGAGTCGCAAGGTTTGGATGTGATTCTAGGTATGGATTGGCTATCGATGTATGGAGGAAACATCGATTGCGCTAGTAAGTCGATTTTGCTCACCACCCTAGAAGGAAGAAGGATCAATTATGTATTCCGGCATGTGCCGAATAGACTCAAGTAAATTCCTTATCAGGAGTTGTACAGGAGGAAGTACCAGTGGTGAAGGATTTTCCGGATGTACTTCCAGAAGAGTTGCCAGGCATGCCACCGGATAGAGACATTGAGTTTTTTATTGAGCTTTTGCCAGGCACAGGGCCAATATCTAAGAGACCGTACAGAATGTCCACAAAGGATTTGGAGGAAATTAAGAAGCAAATTAAGGAGTTCCTGGATAAAGGTTATATTCGCCCAAGTTCGTCACCTTGGGGATCACCAGTGCTTCTAGTGGAGAAGAAGGATGGATCACTGAGGATGGTTGTTGATTATCGAGGATTGAATGAGGTGACGATCAAGAACAAGTACCCACTGCCGATGATCAATGATTTGTTTGATCAGCTGCAAGGAGCTAAGGTGTTTTCCAAGATCGATGTGCGATCAGGGTACCACCAGCTGAAGATTCGAGAGCAGGATATACCTAAGACAGCTTTTACCACGAGGTATGGGCTATATGAGTATACCGTTATGTCATTTGGCCTGACTAATGCACCTGCCTACTTTATGAACATGATGAACAAGGTGTTTATGGAGTTTTTGGATGAGTTCGTTGTGGTGTTCATTGATGATATTCTGGTCTACTCGAAGAATGAAGAGGAGCATAAAGAGCATTTGCATTTAGTACTTGGGAAGCTCAGAGAACATCAGCTATACGCCAAGTTCAGCAAGTGTGAGTTTTGGTTGAAGGAAGTTGGATTTCTTGGACATGTTATATCCGGAGAAGGAATAGCGGTAGACCCCACCAAAGTTGTCACTATGACAAATTGGGAGGCACCCACGTCAGTTGGAGAGATCCAGAGTTTTCTTGGACTCGCAGGATACTACCGGAGGTTCATTGAGAATTTCTCTAAGATTGCAAAGCCTATGATGGAGTTGTTAAAGAAGGACACTAAGTTCAAATGGACTGAGGAATGTGAGGCTAGTTTTCAGGAGTTTAAGAAACGCTTGGTTACATCACCAGTGTTGATTCTGCCAGATCAACACAAGGATTATGAAGTGTATTGCGACGCTTCTCGTCGAGGACTTGGAGCCGTACTTATGCAGGAGGGAAGAGTTGTTTCATATGCCTCACGACAACTTAAACCCCATGAGTTAAATTATGCTACACATGATTTGGAGTTAGCAGCCGTAGTGCAT
The DNA here is from genome assembly GCA_021605205.1 of Aegilops longissima. Classification (NCBI taxonomy): domain Eukaryota; kingdom Viridiplantae; phylum Streptophyta; class Magnoliopsida; order Poales; family Poaceae; genus Aegilops; species Aegilops longissima. The sequence continues at coordinate 99,738,998 of CM038678.1, read as the reverse complement.
GCGTTGAAGACTTGGAGACATTTTCTCATCGGAAACCATCGTGAGGTATACACGGATCACAAGAGTTTGAAGTATATCTTCATGCAGAAGGAGTTGAATCGCAGGCAGAGGAGATGGTTGGAACTCATTAAGGATTATGATATGAAGTTGCATTATCATCCCGGAAAGGCTAACGTAGTAGCCGATGCATTGAGCCGCAAGAGTCATGTCAATACACTCATGACCGGCGAGTTACCCAAGGAGTTAGCAGAGGATCTTCGCGAGCTATGTTTGGAGATAGTTCCGAGAGGCTATGTAGCAGCATTGGAGATTCAGTCTACTTTGATGGATAAGATCAGAGAAGCTCAGAAGACGGACAAGGAGATTGCCGAGATAAAGGAAAGGATGAGCAAGGGAAAAGCCAAGGGATTTCATGAGGTTGAGCATGATACCTTATGGTTTGAGGACCGCGTATATGTGCCAAATGATCAGAAGATCAGGAAGCTGATTTTGCAGGAGGCCCATGATTCGCCATATTCGATTCACCCAGGAAATACTAAAATGTACCTGGATTTGAAGGATAGTTTCTGGTGGACCAGAATGAAGAAGGATATTGTGAAGTATGTAGCAGTTTGTGATGTATGTCGAGAGTGAAGGCGAGCATCGAAGCAGCGAGGATTGCTACAACCATTGCCGATACCGAATGGAAGTGGGACAAGCTAGGCATGGATTTTATCACGGATTGCCCAGACTCATTCAAAGCTATGACTCGATATGGGTTGTAGTCGATCGCTTTAAAGTAGCTCATTTCATCCCCGTGAAGACCACTTACACCAGTGCTAAGTTGGCAAAGATATACATGACCAGGATCGTATGTTTGCATGGAGTTCTGAGGACCATTATATCAGATAGAGGAACCTAGTTTACCTCAAAGTTTTGGAATCAGTTGCATGAAACTTTGGGAACCAGGCTAGAGTTTAGTACAACTTTTCACCCGCAGACAGATGGCCAGACTGAGAGAGTCAATCCGATTTTGGAGTACATGTTGAGAGCTTGTGCGCTAGATTACGGATCTAGTTGGGATGACAACTTGCCCTACGCGGAGTTCTCTTACAACAACAGCTATCAAGCCAGTTTGAAGATGGCCCCTTTCGAAGCATTGTATGGAAGGAGGTGCAGGACATCGTTGTTGTGGGATGAAGTTGGAGACCGTCAGTTGTTTGGACCAGATTTGATTAAGGAATCTGAAGAGAAGGTTAAGCTGATTCGCGATAGACTCAAGGTAGCCCAGTCCAGGCAGAAGGGTTATGCAGATTCTAAATGCAAGGAGACAGTTTACAAAGTCGGAGACAGAGCGTATCTGCGACTATCACCTCTTCGAGGAGTTAAGTGCTTTGGAGTTAAGGGAAAGTTAGCACCACATTTTGTGGGACCATACAAAGTTTTGGAATGTATGGGAGAAGTTGCTTACAAGTTGGAATTGCCCAAAGGATTGTCAGGAGTTCACGATGTGTTCCACGTTTCTCAGTTGAAGAAGTGCCACTGGAAGCGATTCAGTTGGATACCGATTTGACCTACGAGGAGAAGCCAGTCAAGATTCTCGAGTTTGCCAGCCGAGTTACACGCAGCAAAGTTATCAAGTTTTGCAAGGTTCGGTGGAGCCACCATACCGAAGATGAAGCCACCTGGGAACGAGAGGAAGACCTATGGAAGGATCACCCTCACCTATTTTCTAGCCAACCCGAATCTCGAGGGCGAGATTCATCTTAAGGGGGGTAGGTTTGTAACATCCCAAATTTTCAATTTGGAATGTTATACATTAGGTCATCATTGCATATCATATTTTATTGCATTTTGGCTCGATCCTCGAAATTCCAAGCAACTCAAGGACCCTCGGAGAGAATTGGGGATTTCACCGTTTTCGTATTTGAAATTTTTATCAAATATTGAAATGAGGATCATTTGTTTTATTATTTTTCCCTCCGAAAATATTTCATATTAAATATATGAGAGGAGATAATATGACTTCTCAAAAATAAATGAAATATTGGAGGAAAAATATCAAAATCAAATATTTGAATTTTATTCGAAGTTTTATCGCTATTTTATTTGCATAGGAAAAATATGCGTTTTTCAAAGTTGTATTATAGGCCCAAATAAATGTTCACCTTGTCCGGCATATTTTTAGAGGACGGGGAAAATTTATTTTGGGATTTTTGGAGTCCGTTTAGTATTTCTTTTCTTTCTTTTTCTGCATGTTAGAATATTTTTTTTAAAGGAAACCGACTCCGGGCCGTACCCGACCGGGACTCCGTCCGGGGGGCTTTATAAGCCGCCGAGGCCCCAGCCCTGCAGCCCACCAGCCCCGCAGCCCACCAGCCCGCGCCCCGCAACCCAAACCCTAGTCGCCGCCGCCGCTAGTGCCGCCGCCGCCGCCTTCCGCCGCCGCCCGCCGGATCTCGTCGCTGTTGACCACCGTTTGACCGGTCGGTTTTCTTTGGTTAAACCCCGGTTTTTTTATTTTTTGGTTTAATTTGTTAGATCGTTTTTCCGTCAGTTTATTTTATTTAGCGAACGCCCGTTCGTTCTGGCGTTTTAATGAACGATTTTCATCGTTTAGCCGCAGACAGCGAACGTTCGTTCGTTAGCCAGTTCGTTAGTTTTTCTTTTTCTCGGATTTTTCGCAATTATTTTCGATCGTGATTTCTGACCCGATTTTTGCTTTAGTTTATATTTTTGCTCGTTTATCGGAATCAGGCGACTCAAGCGCCTAGAGCTTCGTCTCGAAGCCCTCTTTCTGTTTAATCAACTTAAACAAGTTTTTGCTACTGTAAAATTTGACTTTAGTCCAGATTAGTAATTCGAAGCTTGTTTCTTTCGCAGTTTGAGTTTCGTAGCTTCGTTTGATTTGAATCTTTTTGCAAACCGGAGTTCTTAAGTTGAACTTTCTGGGTAGATCTTTTTATTTGAGTTTTACCCGTGCATCTTTGCTTGATTGCTTATTGTATGCTTGTTTTGTTTGCGTTAGAGTACCCGAGTCTGGCGTGCTACTCTGAGTCTCTAGGTTTCACGGATCATCGACAAGGCAAGTAACACTTTGGTCATACCTCTTTACTACCCAGTTTTATTGCATTAGATCAATTCTCAAACAATTGCATGGTTAGGATCTGATTAAATTGTGGGTTTGGGAAGTAGATGTGGTAGTACCTATTCACCTGTTATTATCAAACCTATGGGAGTTACTTCTACGTTGCTTATATTGCTATGCTATGCTTGTAGACATGGATTGGGTGAGTGTATCCATGACAGATGTGAGTATTGTTAATTAATGGTTAACTTAAGGTGGCAACTTTAATTCACATTTGGGTGGATTGAGGCACCTGGGGAACCCAGTGTTGCCTGTATTTTTGGAAATCCCAGGGTACCGTGTGATTCCCCTATGGACTGCCACCCAGGCTCAAAGGGATCATAAGATTATTCATGCTAGAAACTTCCGTGTGCAGCCACATGCCATTATGGGCTCTAGCATAGTTGAGTAAGTTGTGGGAAACCTTTCCATGATGGGCTAGCAGATGTAGGGGATTGTAGGTGTACAGGCCTATCTATCGGTTAAGGGGACCTCTTCGGAAAGACTGTGTCTCGGTCATCCGTTTCTCAAACATTATGTAGTGCGAGAAATCCAACGAAGGAGATCGAGTCTTGTGGGGAAAAGTGTGCAAACCTCTGCAAAGTGTACTAACTAATCATGGTTAGTCGTGTCCCCGGTTATGGAGGTCTTGAGTATCTAGTTCTTGGATTGTCATGTGGTTCTCATCACTCTTAATATAATTTGATTGGGTTTAATGATGATGCTTAATTGGGATTGAGTTGGGTGAACCTTCTCAATGTTTAACAACCACCATGATAGTTAAATAAAATTTATTCCTTTGTTGTAGGAAAAAAAATGGCTTTCCGCAAAACATATTAACCATACAGCCTCCACCAGCCATATATGCATGTAGTGATAGCACTATTCTGTTCAATACTCTCTTGTGTTACATTGCCAGCATATTCCATGTGCTGACCCATTTCGGGATGCAACGTATCATGTTGCAGACTTTTCACACGATGAGTAAGGAGTCATAGGTCGTGGTCTTTCACTCTGTGATGTCGTTGGAGTTGATGGACTCACTTTATCTTCCAAGCCTTCCGTTGTTATCGTATTAGATGGCCTTAAGCCATATTTAATTTAATAAGTTCTCTTTTGAGACATTTGATGTAATAAGTGTGTGATTGCTACTCTGTTATAAATCCTCAAGTACTGTGTGTGTCAGCATTACCGATCCAGGGATGACACTGATGCACAGAGATCAGACTCTTTGAGGTCTGGTCGCTACAACAGAGCCAAAACCCTATTTCCACCACCACAACCTTCTGTACCCGTGAGATCCCATCTTGGGGCCTTTTTCGGCGCTCCGCCGGAGGGGCATTGATCACAGAGGGCTTCTACATCAACACCATAGCCTCTCCGATGATGTGTGAGTAGTTACCTCAGACCTTCGGGTCCATAGTTATTAGCTATATGGCTTCTTCTCTCTCTTTGGATCTCAATACAAAGTTCTCCTTGATTCTCTTGGAGATATATTTGATGTAACTCTTCTTTTGCGGTGTGTTTGTCGAGATCCGATGAATTGTGGGTTTATGATCAAGATTATCTATGAACAATATTTGAATCTCCTCTGAATTCTTTTATGTATGACTGGTTATCTTTGCAAGTCTCTTCGAATTATCAGTTTGGTTTGGCCTACTAGATTGATCTTTCTTGCAATGGGAGAAGTGCTTAGCTTTGGGTTGAATCTTGCGGTGCTCGATCCCAGTGGAAGCAGGGGAAACGATACGTATTGTATTGTTGCCATCGAGGATAATAAGATGGGGTTTATATCACATTGCATGAGTTTATCCCTCTACATCATGTCATCTTGCTTAAAGTGTTACTCTATTCTTATGAACTTAATACTCTAGATGCATGCTGGATAGCGGTCGATGTGTGGAGTAATAGTAGTAGATGCAGGCAGGAGTTGGTCTACTTGTCACGGACGTGATGCCTATATACATGATCATACCTAGATATTATCATAACTATGCTCAATTCTATCAATTGCTCGACAACAATTTGTTCACCCACCGTAATACTTATGTTATCTTGAGAGAAGCCACTAGTGAAACCTATGGCCCCCTGGTCTATTTTCCATCATATTAATCTCCCGTCAACAAGCTATTTCTGGCACCGTTTATTTTTCTTTCTTTACTTTTAGTCTTTACCATAAAAATACCAAAAATATTATCTTATCATCTCTATCAGATCTCACTTTTGCAAGCGGCCGTGAAGGGATTGACAACCCCTTTATTGCGTTGGTTGCAAGGTTCTTATTTCTTTGTGTAGGTGCGTGGGACTAGACGTGGTCTCATACTGGATTGATACCTTGGTTCTCAAAAACTAAGGGAAATACTTACACTACTTTACTGCATCACCCTTTCCTCTTCAAGGGAAAACCAACGTAGTGCTCAAGAGGTAGCAAGAAGGATTTCTGGCGCCGTTGCTGGGAAGTCTACGCACAAGTCAAGACATACCAAGTACCCATGACAAACTCTTATCCCTCGCATTACATTATTTGCCATTTGCCTCTCGTTTTCCTCTCACCCACTTCACCCTTGCCATTTTTATTCGCCCTCTTCTTCCGTTCGCCCTTTTGTTTGCTCGTGTTTCCATGTGCCTTCTATATGCTTGCATCTTCGCTTGCTGAAAATCTATTGTTATAGATCCTAATCCACTTGCTAATCTCTTTAAGAGATCCAATTATGATGAACCTATTGCTAGTGAGTTGAGTGCACTAGATTATCTTTATGAGGTTTTGCTTGAAATTCGTGAATCTGAAAATTGCGATGAAGTACTTTATGAAGCGATTCACGATAGACCTTTGAATAAAAAGCATGGTTGCAATGATTTTATTATAAATTCTATTGATGTAAATTCTGCTAATAATATGCAAAACCCTAGGCTTGGGGATGCTAGTTTTGCTATGTCCTCTACTTGTTGCAATGATCATGATTGGGTGATTCTTCTTATGATCTTGAAAATTTATTTAAGCCTCATGATGAATATGAGATTAATAATAATGTTTGCAATAATATTGAACGTGGGTTTGGAAGAGTGTCAACTTTAGATCCCACATATTTGGAGAATGTTCAATCTTATGGTATTTTTGATAAAAGTGGGTTTGGAGAGGTCATGACTTTAGTTAATGTTAATCCCACTATTTTGGAAGAGTGTCAACTTTGCATGCATGTGAATCGTGTTAAGAATATGTTTTTTGATAGCTATATTGTTGAATTTGATTATGATCCTACATGTAATTATTATGAGAGAGGAAAATATGGTTGTAGAAATTTTCATCTTACTAAATTACCTCTCGTCATGTTGAGATTGCTATCGTCTCTTTCTTCTTCCTTGCATATACTAATTTTTGCTTGCTACGATAATTTGTTTGCTTATAAATGTTGGAAATATGCCCTAGAGGCAATAATAAATTAGTTATTATTATATTTCCTTGTTCATGATAATCGTTTATTATCCATGCTATAATTGTATTGATAGGAAACTCAGATACATGTGTGGATACATAGACGACACCATGTCCCTAGTAAGCCTCTAGTTGACTAGCTCGTTGATCAATAGATGGTTACGGTTTCGACCATGGACATTGGATGTCATTGATAACGGATCACATCATTAGGAGAATGATGTGATGGACAAGACCCAATCATAAGCCTAGCACAAAGATCGTAGTTCAGTATGCTAAAGCTTTTCTAATGTCAAGTATCTTTTCCTTAGACCATGAGATTGTGCAACTCCGGATCTTTGTAGGAATGCTTTGGGTGGACCAAACGTCACAACGTAATCGGGTGGCTATAAAGGTGCATTACAGGTATCTCCAAAAGTGTCATTGGGTTGGTACGAATCGATCATGGGATTTGTCACTCCGTAAACGGAGAGGTATCTCTGGGCCCACTCGCTAGGACATCATCATAATGTGCACAATGTTATCAAGGAGTTGATCACGGATGATGTGTTACGGAACAGTAAAGAGACTTGCCGTAACGAGATTGAACAAGGTATCGGTATACCGATGATCGAATCTCGGGCAAGTACAATACCGCTAGACAAAGGGAATTGTATACGGGATCGATTGAGTCCTTGACATCGTGGTTCATCCGATGAGATCATCGTGGAACATGTGGGAGCCAACATGGGTATCCAGATCCCGCTGTTGGTTATTGACCGGAGAACGTCTCGGTCATGTCTGCATGGTTCCGAACCCGTAGGGTCTACACATAAGGTTCGATGGACGCTAGGGTCATAAAGGAAGTTTGTATGTGGTTACCGAATGTTGTTGAGTCCGGATGAGATCCGGACGTCACGAGGAGTTCGGAATGGTCCGGAGGTAAAGATTTATATATGGAAAGTTGTTGTTCGGGTTAGGAAAAAGTTTGGGTTTTTCGGTATTGTACCGGGAAGCTTCCAGAAGGTTCCGGAGGATTCCGGAGGGGTCCGGAGGTCCGGAAATTGTTCCACCACGTCCAATACAGTAGCATGGGCTATAGGGAGGCGCCCTAGCCTTAATGGGCCAGGGGCACCAGCCCCCCCAAGGCCCATGCGCATGGGAAGGGGAAAACCCTAAAGGGGGAGGCCTCCACTTGACTTGGGAGGCACTCATCCCCCCCTTGGCTGCCCCCATAGATGGGATCTAGGGCTGGCCGCACCCCTTGGGGGTGGGAAACCCTAAAGGGGGCGCAGCCCCCCTTCCCCCTATATATAGTTGAGGTTTGGGGCTGCCATACACATGAGAACTTCTCCTCTTGGTGCAACCCTGCCTCTCCTCCTCCTCCTCTCCCTTGGTGTTTGGCGAAGCCCTGAGGGATTGCCACGCTCCTCCACCACCACCACGCCGTTGTGTTGCTGCTGGATGGAGTCTTCCTCAACCTCTCCCTCTCTCCTTGCTGGATCAAGGCATGGGAGACGTCACCGGGCTGTACGTGTGTTGAACGCGGAGGTGCTGTCCGTTCGGCACTAGGATCATCGGTGATTTGAATCACGACGAGTACGACTCCATCAACCCCGTTCTCTTGAACGCTTCCTCTTAGCGATCTACAAGGGTATGTAGATGCACTCTCCTTCCCCTCGTTGCTGGTTTCTCCATAGATAGATCTTGGTGACACGTAGGAAAATTTTGAATTTCTGCTACGTTCCCCAACAGTAAAATGCCTATGCATAGGAAGTATGTTAGACTTTGATGTGTTTGTCACGTGTTTTATGATGCTCTATTTACGCTTCAATTCTTGTCTTTCATGTGAGCACCATTAAAATTATCAATGCCTAGCTAGGGGCGTTAAACGATAGCTCTTGTTGGGAGGCAACCCAATTTTATTTTAGTTTCTTTCTTTTTGGTTCTGTTTAGGAATAAATAATCAATATAGCTTCTTGTTAGATGTTTTTTTGTGTTTTAGTTAGTGTTTGTGCCAAGTAGAACCTTTGGGAAGACTTGGGTGAAGTCTTTTTGATCTTGCTGTAAAAGAACATAAATTTTAGCGCTCATGAGATTAGTTACAACTTTTTACTGGAGAGTGCTCTTTAGTTGATTCTTTTTGCACATGATTAATAGATAAATTATTCACGTCCATAAATTTATTTTAGAATTTTTGGAGTTCCATAAGTATACGTTTGATACATATTACTACAGACTATTCTGTTTTTGACAGATTCTGTTTTTCGTGTGTTGTTTGCTTATTTTAATGAATCTATGGCTAGTAATGGAGTTTATAAACCATAGAGAAGTTGGAACACAGTAGGTTTAACACCAATATAAATAAAGAATTAGTTCAATACAGTACCTTCAAGTGGTGTTTTCTTTTCTTTCGCTAACGGAGCTCACGAGATTTTCCGTTAAGTTTTGTGTTGTGAAGTTTTCAAGTTTTGTGTAAGGATTTGATGGATTATGGAACAAAGAGTGGCAAGAGCCTAAGATTGGGGATGCCCAAGGCACCCCAAGGTAAATCCAAGGACACCAAAAAGCCAAAGCTTGGGGATGCCCCGGAAGGCATCCCCTCTTTCGTCTTCGTCCATCGGTAACTTATTTGGAGCTATATTTTTATTCGCCACATGATATGTGTTTTGCTTGGAGTGTCTTGTATGATTTGAGTCTTTGTTTTTAGTTTACCACAATCTTCCTCGCGGAATACACTTTTGAGAGAGACACACATGATTCGGAATTTATTAGAATACTCTATGTGCTTCACTTATATCTTTTGAGCTATATAGTTTTTCCTCTAGTGCTTCACTTATATCTTTTAGAGCACGGTGGTGGTTTTGTTTTATAGAAACTATTGTTCTCTCATGCTTCACTTATATCATTTTGAGAGTCCTACAAAACAACATGGTAATTTGTTTAAATTGTGAAATTAGTCCTAATATGATAGGCATCCAAGATTAGTAAAAACTTTCTTATAAGTGCGTTGAATACTAAGAAAAGTTTGATGCTTGATGATTGTTTTGAGATATGGAGGTAGTAATATTAAAGTTGTGCTAGTTGAGTAATTGTGAATTTTAGAAATACTTGTGTTGAAGTTTGTAAGTCCCGTAGCATGCACGTATGGTAAACGTTGTGTAACAAATTTGAAACATGAGGTGTTCTTTGATTGTCCTCCTTATGAGTGGCGGTCGGGGACGAGCGATGGTCTTTCCCTACCAATCTATCCCCCTAGGAGCATGCACGTAGTGCTTGGTTTTTTGATGACTTGTAGATTTTTGCAATAAGTATGTGAGTTCTTTATGACTAATGATTGAGTCCATGGATTATACGCACTCTCACCTTTCCATCATTGCTAGCCCCTTCGGTACCGTGCATTGCCCTTTCTCACCTTGAGAGTTGGTGCAAACTTCACCGGTGCATCCAAACCCCGTGATATGATACGCTCTATCACACATAAACCTCCTTATATCTTCCTCAAAACAGCCACCATACCTACCTATTATGGCATTTCCATAGCCATTCAGAGATATATTGCCATGCAACTTTCCACCGTTCCGTTTATCATGACACGTTTCATCATTGTCATATTGCCTTGCATGATCATGTAGTTGACATCATATTTGTGGCAAAGCCACCATGCATATTATATCATACATGTCACTCTTGATTCATTGCCCATCCCGGTACACCGCCGGAGGCATTCATATAGAGTCATACTTTGTTCTAGTATCGAGTTGTAATCATTGAGTTGTAAATAAATAGAAGTGTGATGATCATCATTCATAGAGCATTATCCCAAAAAAATAGAAAGACCAAATAAAAAAAGGGAGGGCCCAAAAAAAGAAAAAAGAAAAAAAGGGGGCAATGCTACTATCCTTTTTCCACACTTGTGCTTCAAAGTAGCACCATGATCTTTATGATAGAGAGTCTCTTGTTTTGTCACTTTCATATACTAGTGGGAATTTTTCATTATAGAACTTGGCTTCTATATTCCAACAATGGGCTTCCTCAAATGCCCTAGGTCTTCTGAGCAAGCAAGTTGGATGCACACCCACTTAGTTTCTTTTGTTGAGCTTTCATGCATTTATAGCTCTAGTGCATCCGTTGCATGGCAATCCCTACTCCTTGCATTGACATCAATCGATGGGCATCTCCCTAGCTCATTGATTAGCCGCGTCAATGTGAGAATTTTTTGTCTTCTCCACAAAAACCCCATCATCATATTCTTTTCCACCCATAGTGCTATATCCATGGCTCACGCTCATATATTGCGTGAAAGTTGAAAAAAGTTTGAGATTACTAAAGTTTGAAACAATTGCTTGGCTTGTCATCGGGGTTGTGCATGATGAGAGCATTCTTGTGTGACGAAAATGGAGCATGACCAAACTATATGATTTTGTAGGGATGAACTTTCTTTGGCCATGTTATTTTGAGAAGACATAATTGCTTTGTTAGTATGCTTGAAGTATTATTACATTTATGTCAATATTAAACTTTTATCTTGAATCATTCGGATCTGAATATTCATGCCACAAATAAGAGAATTACATTGAAAATTATGCCAAGTAGCATTCCACATCAAAAATCCTGTTTTTATCATTTACCTACTCGAGGACGAGCAAGAATTAAGCTTGGGGATGCTTGATACGTCTCCAACGTATCTATAAATTTTTATTGTTCCATTGCTATTATATATTCTGTTTTGGACATTTAATGGGCTTTATTATACACTTTTATATTATTTTTGGGACTAACCTATTAACCGAAGGCCCAACCCAAATTGCTGTTTTTTTGCCTATTTCAGTGTTTCGAAGGAAAAGGATATCAAACGGAGTCCAAACGGAATGAAACCTTCGGGAACGTGATTTTCGGAACAAACATGATCCAGAGGACTTGGAGTGGATGTCAAGCAATCAACGAGGAGGCCATGAGGCAGGGGGCACGCCTACCCCCTGGGCCCCTCGTAGCTCTCCTGACCGACCTCCTTCGCCTATATATACTCATATACCCTGGAAACATCATATACAGAGCCAAAACCCTATTTCCACCGCCTCAACCTTCTGTACCCGTGGGATCCCATCTTGGGGCCTTTTCCGGCGCTTCGCCGGATGGGGCATTGATCACGGAGGGCTTCTACATCAACACCATAGTCTCTTCGATGATGTGTGAGTAGTTTACCTCAGACCTTCGGGTCCATAGTTATTAGCTAGATGGCTTCTTCTCTCTCTTTGGATCTCAATACAAAGTTCTCCTCGATTCTCTTGGAGATATATTTGATGTAACTCTTCTTTTGTGGTGTGTTTGTCGAGATCCGATGAATTGTTGGTTTATGATCAAGATTATCTATGAACAATATTTGAATCTCCTCTGAATTCTTTTATGTATGATTGATTATCTTTGCAAGTCTCTTCGAATTATTAGTTTGGTTTGGCCTACTAGATTGATCTTTCTTGCAATGGGAGAAGTGCTTAGCTTTGGGTTCAATCTTGCGGTGCTCGATCCCAGTGACAGCAGGAGAAACAACACGTATTGTATTGTTGCCATCGAGGATAAAAGGATGGGGTTTATATCATATTGCATGAGTTTATCCCTCTACATCATGTCATCTTGCTTAAAGCGTTACTCTGTTCTTATGAACTTAGTACTCTAGATGCATGCTGGATAGCAGTCGATGTGTGGAGTAATAGTAGTAGATGCACGTAGGAGCCGGTCTACTTGTCACGGCCGTGATGCCTATATACATGATCATACCTAGACATTCTCATAACTATGCTCAATTCTATCAATTGCTCGACAGTAATTTGTTCACCCATCGTAATACTTATGCTATCTTGAGAGAAGCCACTAGTGAAACCTATGGCCCCCGGGTCTATTTTCCATCAAATTAATCTCCCGTCAACAAGCTATTTCTGGCACCGTTTATTTTGCTTTCTTTACTTTTAGTCTTTATCATAAAAATACCAAAAATATTACCTTATCATCTCTATCAGATCTCACTTTTGCAAGTGGCCGTGAAGGGATTGACAACTCCTTTATCGCGTTGGTTGCAAGGTTCTTATTTGTTTGTGTAGGTGCGTGGGACTCACGCGTGGTCTCCTACTGGATTGATACCTTGGTTCTCAAAAACTGAGGGAAATACTTACGCTACTTTACTGCATCACCCTATCCTCTTCAAGGGAAAACCAACACAGTGCTCAAGAGGTAGCAGTAAACCATTATAAACTCCTAGCTAATTAAGCCTGGCATGAGCAACTATAATCTCTAATTGTCATTGCAAACATGTTTCATTCATAATAGACTGAATCAGGAATGATGAACTAATCATATTTACAAAAACAAGTGAGGTCGAGTTCATACCAGCTTCTCTCATCTCAATCAGTCCATCATATATCGTCATTATTGCCTTTCACTTGCATGACCGAACGGTGTGGATAATAATAATAATAGTGCATTTGCATTGGACTAAGCTGGAATCTGCGAGCATTTAATACAAAGGAGAAGACAAGGTAATATGGGCTCTTGGTTAAATCAACAATAATGCATATAAAGAGCCACTTCAACATTTTCATTATAGTCTTCTCCTCTTGACCCCCAAAGAAAAGAAAAGAAATAAAACTATTTACACGGGAAAGCTCCCAACAAGCAAAAGAAGAACGAGAAATCTTTTTGGGTTTTCTTTTAATTATTACTACTACAAGCATGGAAAGTACATTAGCTAGAAGCTACAACTAATTTTTTTTTGTTTTTTCTTAAGGTTATTCAAACACACACAAGAAGAAGGCTTAAAACAGAAAATAAACTAACATGGATATTACAATGAAAAAGTATGAGCACCGACAACTGGCATGAGTGTGTGAACAAGAATGTAATGTCGGTGAGAAATACGTACTCCCCCAAGCTTAGGCTTTTGGCCTAAGTTGGTCTATGCCCAAGGATCAAAGTTGTAGCTGGGGTCGTACTGAGATGCAACAGCTATTGCCTCATGAGCTGCAGCTTGGAGGCGAGTTGTCTCCGTCCTCCTCTCATACTCGTTCGCCTCCTCTCTGGTTATAATATATCTCCCTTTTACCTGAAAGTCAAAGAAAGTAGGAGCAGGGAGAGCAACGTGGATAGTGCGACGCCTTTCAAACATTAGTCGGGACTGGAGAGGCTGTTCATTCCTCTCAATAAACTGATGGCGAACCATAGTATTATAATCTAAATAAGCAGGGGGCAATTCCATGTCATTTTCATGTATGGGTATCTCAAGAAAATTAGCCACACGGGTTGCATAAATCCCACCAAACAAGTCTCACTTAAACTATTATTATGCAACCTACGTGCAACAATGGCCCCCCAAGTTGTATTGTTTATCTCCTAATACGGTACTATTGAGAACACTAAGGTCAGGAACACACATGTGACATGCCTCGTCCTTGCCGTTAATGCATCTACCTATAAAGAGAGCAAAATAATGTATAGCAGGAAAATGAATGCTCCCTAGGTAGCTTGTGTTATTTCTCTAGATTCCCCCACAATGATACTAGCAAGAAAATCTTTAAACTCAGATTTGCGAGGTTCACTAGCACTACCCCATTGCGGGAGTTTACAAGCAGTATTAAAATCTTCTAAGTCCATGGTATAAGATTTATTATAAAGATCAAATAGGACAGTGTGAGAATTGCGTGAAGATGTAAATTTGAACCTTCTCACAAAGGAATCAGTTAGGTGATAGTACTGAGGGCACTTATATAGCATGAAGCCCTCGAGTTCAGCATTACGCACATATGCGTCAAATTCCTCCTTAATTCCTGCTCGGACCATGAAATCTTCTGACGGCCATTCACAAGGCCGCACTTGAGCTTCTCTTGGTATTTCATGGTCCGGCTCACGTATTGCGGGCATGGGTCCTTGCTTCCTTGAAGAACCACCTTGATACATTTTCCTAAACATATTTTTTCCTCTGAAAAGTTTCTGAAAATTTTAGTAACTCAAGATAAAGGTGAACCGAACTCAACAAAATTGATAGCAACTATCCCACAAGTGCCTAGAGACTATATCATGCATTAGAACTACTTGGGACCAAATAAATTTGGCATGCAAGCTCAAGAATAGGGTCACCTAAGCAGCAAAAATTTGCAATAAATAAATCACTAGAACAAAAACTAATTGGACCATTGGAGGAGTCACATACCGAAGAACAATCCCCCAAAGCAGTTTTGTGAGTGGAGCTTTGAGCAAGAAGACCGAAAATGGCAGCAAGATGAGCTAGAACTCGTGCTTGAGCTGGTTGGTGATTTTTTGGGAGGAAGAAGGAGTGTGTGGGTACTGGAATAAGTGGAGGGGGTTAGGGAGTCCTAGATTAGGGGATCCTCGGGCAGCCGGACTATATCCTTTGGCCGGACTATTGGACTATGAAGATACAAGATTGAAGACTTCGTCCCGTGTCCGGATGGGACTCTCCTTGGCGTGGAAGGCAAGCTTGGCAATACGGATATATAGATCTCCTCCTTGTAACCGACCACTGTAACCCTAGCCCCTCCGGTGTCTATATAAACCGGAGGGTTTAGTCCGTAGGACAACAACAATCATACCATAGGCTAGCTTCTAGGGTTTAGCCTCTACGATCTCGTGGTAGATCAAATCTTGTAATACTCATATCATCAAGATCAATCAAGCAGGAAGTAGGGTATTACCTCCATCGAGAGGTCCCGAACCTGGGTAAACATCATGTCCCCCGCCTCCTGTTACCATCCGCCTTAGACGCACAGTTCGGGACCCCCTACCCGAGATCCGCCGGTTTTGACACCGACATTGGTGCTTTCATTGAGAGTTCCACTGTGTCGTCATCATAAGGCTTGATGGCTCGTCTTGTTGTCAATGACAACATCACCTCCGGGGGAGCCCCGGCTATAGGCCAAACTCTCCGACTAGGCGGTTTCGTCATGACCGCCCGATCGGCCACTGCGCCGATGATGACTTCTCGGGTCATCGAAAACAGCCTCCACGTTGGCTCGGAATCTGCCGAGTAGTTGGATCCAATAGAGATCTCGTCCTTGAACGAGCTCTTGGATCGCATCGCTGCCTTGGGAGTCGCTACGGACTATGATCAGATCAGGCTTAAACCCAACCAAAGGGAGATTAACTCCATGCTGGTCACCCATTAGATAGCGGTGGTGGAGGAGCAATGCGGCGATTCTTCCTCTATCTTGAGGACAAACTATGTCCGGATTCCCGAGCTCTCTGAGCCGGATACCCGTCTACGGGAGGACATGGCCCAGACCCTGAACCTAGAATCAGGCAACGGGCCAGAACTATTGGGCAACATCCCGGAGCCCGAACTTCTAAGATCGGAAACTCCTCTGCCCCTGGGTCTCAGATCGGGTCAAGGTTCAGACTTAAATCCACCCACCCACCCAGATATAAGCGATCTTTCCCAGATTAGACAAGAGCCCCAGAGACAGTACACCACTATTGGGCCAGATTCCTCCTTGTAATGAGCAAGGTTAAGGACTGTCGCGAGGAAGACGCAATTTCATTCTTTTGTAAAAATTGCACGGACAAGGGAATCCTCAACGCCATAAGTCGCCGTGACATAGCACACTTCGCTGACTTGGCGGCCATAGTACAGAAGTACTGTGTGATGGAAAGCGCCTGGAAAACCCAAACAAGATTCTGGGATCCTCCGGCTCTCACTAAACCCCCCGTCCGAACTAAAAGGGTGTACTTTCATAAGTCACCCGACCCGATTACAAAGAAACAAAAGCCCACTACAGGGCATGGAACCGTATTGGAGGAGTGGCTCAACGGGCCATGCAAAATTCACAATACAGTGGATACCATACCAACACACAGCCTTAGAGCATGTTGGGTACTCCGGCAGGTGGCCAAGAGCGGTGAGGATATCCTCATCAACAATACCGCAGAGCACCATCCCATGGAGAACAACAATACAGTATTAACAGTCTTCCAGACCTTCGCCTCAAATAATAGGCGTAAGCGAGCACTCCGCAGCCTTGCCGAAGTCTGCCAAATAGTAGCAATAAATCCATGGAGCGACACGACTATCACCTTCAATGCCAGTGACGAACCTAAATTCCGAATAGCACGAGCACCAGCCGCCTTGGTCCTTAGTCCAATTGTGGATAGTTTCCGGCTTACTAAAGTGCTCATGGACGTGGCAGCGGATTAAACCTCATCTATGAGGAGACTCTTCGAAAAATGGAAATAGACAGGAGCCGCATTGAGCAAAGCAACACGACCTTCAGAGGAATGATCCCTAGTCGGGAGGCACGATGTGCTGGCAAAATCACACTAGATGTGGTATTCGGCACGCCGGAGAATACAGGTCCGAAGAAATCACATTCCAAGTGGCCCCGTTCAATAGCGGATACCACGCCCTTCTAGGGCGGGAGGCATTCACGATCTTCCAAGCTATACCCCATTACGGGTACATGAAGCTCAAAATGCCCGGGCCCAATGGAATCATCGTTCTAGCTAGTGATCCGGACATAGCACTCCGCGCCGAAAATAAAACAGCCGCACTGGTCCTTGAGGCGTTATCCGAAGCCCTCGCGGCCGAGAAACTAACCACGCTGCGCTCCACAGCGGACAGGGACGACGTGATACTCGACAAAAGATCAAAGTCCACCTCTTTTAAACCAGTGGATGAAATAGTCAAATTCCAAGTACATCCAACGGACCCTACAAAAACAGCATCTATCGGGGCACAGTTAAACCCCATAGTAGACGCCGCACTACGCGAGTTCTTGCGCGAAAATTGGGACATCTTTGCCTGGCATCCTTCAGACATGCCAGGAATCCCATGCAGGCTGGCCGAGCATAGCCTTAACATTCTAAAGGGGTACAAGCCGGTCAAGCAGACTCTTCAGTGTTTCTCTGAACCTAAGCGACAAGCCATGGGAGAAGAGCTAGCCAAGTTACTGGAGGCCGGATTCATCCAAGAAATAAAACATCTGGACTGGCTAGCGAACCTGGTGATGGTACCAAAGAAGGACAAATCCTGGCGCCTATGTGTCGACTTCAAGGACCTTAACAAGGCTTGCCCCAAGGATCCGTTCCCCCTCCCTCGCATCGATCAAATTATCGACGCTACCGCAGGACACGACTCATTGTGTTTCCTCGACGCATACTCCGGATACCATCAAATTAAGATGGCGGAGTCCGATCAAGACGCAACGGCATTTATCACTCCATACGGCCCCTTCTGTTTCAATACCATGCCTTTCGGGCTCAAAAACGCCGGTGCAACCTATCAACGCATGATCCAGACATGCTTGGAAACACAGATTGGCAAAACAGTGGAGGCATACGTAGACGATGTGGTCATTAAAACCAGACACGTCGAATCCTTAATAGACGACTTGAGGCTCACGTCGACAATCTCCGAACATATGACATTAAGCTCAACCCGAAAAAATGCGTCTTCGGCGTGCCCGCCGGAAAGCTCTTAGGCTTCATCGTCTCCAACAGAGGAATCAAGCAAACCGCTAAAACCGAGCTCTGTCACGCTTGGCCATCCCAACAGACCTCAAGCAAATCCAGAAACTAACTAGATGCGTGGCTGCCTTAAGCCGCTTCATCTCCCGATTAGGAGAAAAGGCACTGCCTCTTTATCGCCTTCTCCGACGCACCGAACACTTCGAGTGGACGGATGCGGCCACGGCCGGACTAGAGGAAATAAAAGCCGTTTTGGCCACAAACCTAATCTTGGCCGCACCAAATGTAGGCGAAACAATGCTGTTATATATAGCGGCAACACACCAACTTCTAAGCGCAGTGCTCGTCGTCGAACGAGAGACGGACGGACATAAGTTCCCGCTCCAAAAGCCGGTATACTATGTATCCACTGTCCTCACTCCATGCAAATCACTGTACCCTAATTATCAAAAGATAGCATGTCTTCATGGCATCCCGGAAACTACGACATTACTTTCAAGAGTGTTCAATTACGGCGGCCTCCGAAGTACCACTCAATGACATAATAAACAACCACGAAGCCACGGGCCGGATTGCTAAATGGGCTATTGAGCTCCTCCCGTTCGACATAATATACAAACCACGGCGAGCCATTAAGTCACAAGTACTGGCCGATTTCGTCGCCGAATGGACAGAAGACAAACTCCCTAAAGAGTACTGCGCATACTCCAATTGGATGATGCACTTTGACGGCTCTAAAATGCTGGCGGGTCTGGGGGCTGGTGTCGTCCTGACATCCCCCACCGGAGATACAGTCCAGTACGTACCATAAATATTATACACATACTCTAACAACGTAGCAGAATATGAGGCCCTGTTACACGGCCTCCGGATGTCAGTCTCCATGGGCATTCAATGCCTAGAGGTGCGGGGGATTCGAACCTTGCAATATCTCAAATAAATGGAGACTTCGACGCCAAGGACCAAAAAATGGCGGCTTATCGCAACGCCGTCCTCAAAATGTCAGCTCGGTTCGAGGGGCTTGAATTCCACCATGTGGTCCGGGAAAACAATCAGGCGGCAGATATCCTTGCCCGCATTGGCGCTAAGCGCGACCCGGTCCCACCTAATATCTTTTTGGAAAGGCTGTTTAAGCCATCTGTGGTATGGGAAGGAGAGACCGGAAATAATAGCCCGAACCCGGACACAACGCCAGATACCGAACACCCTGAGGTAATCGGAGGCTCTACCACCGAAATAACACCTTCCGCCCACGTGATTATGGCTGTCATTGCCCAGTGGACAGAACCATTCCTGGCCTACCTAACTAGGCAGGAACTACCCGAGGACCCAAACGAGGCGCTCTGCATTATGCGGCGGTCTAAAGCCTACAAGGTCCACGAGGGAGAGCTTTATAAGAAAAGCGCTACCGGATTCCTTCAAAGGTGCATCTCCGAAGAGGAAGGGCGGCAACTTTTGGGAGAAATTCATGTTGGACTTGGCGGCCACCATGCCGCAGCTTGGGCCCTTGTATGCAAGGCCTTTCGTACAGGTTTCTACTGGCCGACGGCCCGAGCAGACGCACAGGACCTCATTCAACGATGCGTCGGATGCCAGCTTTTCGCAAACCAAAGACATATGCCGCCTACCGCTCTACAAACAATCCCCATTACTTGGCCCTTTGCGGTTTGTGGGCTTGATATGGTCGGACCCCTCAAAGGGGGAAGCCATAAGAAAAAAATACTTACTGGTCATGGTGGATAAATTCACCAAATGGATAGAAGCCAAACCAGTTAAAACGGCCGAATCCGGACCAGTGATAGACTTCATATCCGGGGTCGTACACGCTACAAGCCCCCCCACGTAATCATCACCGATAACGGCTCGAACTTTACAGCCGACGAGGTAAAAATTTGGTGCAGCAACATGGGCATTAAGCTCGATTATGCTTCTGTCTATCACCCGCAAACTAACGGTCAAGTTGAGCGAGCAAATGGTCTTATCATGAACGGCATTAAACCCAGATTAGTGCGATCCTTAAAGGAATCAAATACGCACTGGGTAGAGGAGCTCGACTTCGTACTATGGGGGCTGCGGACCACGCCGAATCGCACTACTGGATACACACCATTTTTTATGGTGTACGACGGAGAGGCGGTACTGTCCTACGACATAATTCATGACCCACCTCGAGTGCGCATGTATGAAGAGAAAAAAGCCGAGCTCGATCGGCAAGACAGTTTGGACGCCCTGGAGGAGGAGCGTGACGTGGCAAAAGCCCGTTCCACATTCTATCAACAACAGGCTCGAAGGTATCAAAGCAGAGAAGTACGGGCCAAAACTTATAACGTTGGTGAACTCATTCTACGCCTACCGGAGAAGAAAAAGAACAAGCTCAAGCCCAAATGGGAAGGTCCCTTCATTATCGACAAAGTTCTGACCGGTGGAGCGTACCGTCTGTGGGATGCATCGGAAAATTGATTCGAGCCAAACCCATGGAACGCAGCCAGACACCGAAGGTTCTACGCCTAGTGCCGGACTCCATGTTCGTCTCCTTACCTCCGTCAATTTTTTATATATCCATCATCTGTCTTTTATCTCTTTCTTTCATCCATTTTTCTTCAAGGTCTTAAAAGGCTAAAATGTGTCTTGATTACACAATCTTGACGCGCTAGCCGCGCTCATTATACCTGGGGGCTTCTTATATAGAAGCTTAATATAACTATTTTCCGGGCTCTATGCCCCACACATGTGTTATTCTTCCACATGTACCTTTTTTCTCCATTATATGCATCGATATGACTTAAGTTTTGGCCAAGATGGGTTGCCTGGCTCTTGTATTTATGCCCTATGTTCCCGTTAATTCGGCTAGGGCATAAGGGGAGCACCTCTGTGATTGTTACTGTTGGGTTAACCGGATGTGTACCTCAGACTGGGTGAAGCCGAAAGCTAGCATTCTTAAGGGAATACTCGGTCGGTGAACAAAAGATGATCCTTAATTATTGTAATACATGCCCCCAGATGTTTTTATCCTGCGTCTCTTTTCGCAGCTCGGACATGCACATTAGGGCATGCGTACCCAGGGAAAGGAACCCTTAACGGAACTATTCGCCCTGG
The DNA here is from genome assembly GCA_021605205.1 of Aegilops longissima. Lineage (NCBI taxonomy): Eukaryota > Viridiplantae > Streptophyta > Magnoliopsida > Poales > Poaceae > Aegilops > Aegilops longissima. Next base: position 99,717,918 of record CM038678.1, on the reverse strand, counting down.
AAGATGTTTCTTACTATCCATGTAAATATAACATAACTAGTTGGGTACTTGTCTGTTCAAGCACTTATGACCCATACGCCTTGTTTCTACGCGTACCCCGATTTTTTCATAAATGAGCGGGTACTCGGATACACTCCGGACTGTCGGGTCCAGAGGTTGAAGCGAAAAGGTCTGCCATGACAAATAATTTACAATTTGGCTAGGGACAGTACATGTCACTTGAAGTACACAGTCACTTAGACTGACTAAATTCTTCTTCTATACCATCCAACAGACTATCTAGCCTACAATCCTGTTGGGAATACTTTGCGGCTAATTCTACTTGGCTATACACCAAACTGACGGGGATCTCTTTCCCATCAGGCCCCATAGGTCCGACCTCGGCCATGTGGTTCGGGTCAGCCTTGGTGTATCGCGTCTTCACCATGGCCCAGCTTCCCTCGCACCTTGCCGGCAGGCTAATATCTTCCATAATCGGAAGTGCCGCCGTGCTTCCTTGAGCTTCTCTGTAAGCTCCCCCAGGCCTCCGGACAGGGAGACGGATGGCCACAAGGCTTGGGCAATGCCCTGCATCACCTGCCGAACTTGTTCGTGCAGTTGTGAGAGCTCCGGCAGAAGATCACCTACAGACCTGGGCATTTCCTCCGCGGGACGACCCGTCAGCATACCTACAGATATAACTCTGTTAGCCGGTTTCTTCGCCGAACTCAATAAAAAGTTCATTTGAGCACTTACTAAAAATGTCGCGTCGAAGCCTCTTATTCTCCTTTACGGAGTCAGCAAGTTGGGCCCGAACATCTTTCAGTTCAACATTCAATCGGATATTGGCATCTTGGAGATTGTTTTTCTCCTGCCTAACCTTCTTCAGCACGCGCTCGCTAGCCTTTAACTGTCGTTGAGCATGTTGCTCATCCCCTTGCACTACATCCGGATTAACCCCGGTATCATCTGCAGAATCTATTGTTAGATTTGCATGCATGCCGCATACTAAACGGCACATGTCATCCTTTTTGGTAGAGACAAGTGTTACCAGAGGGGGCCTTCTCAGACTCCTTCATTGCGGCAACTGCGGCCCGTAGCTGGGCTTTGCATTCTTCCAGCTCTTGAGACAATTGGGTATTCTTCTCCGTAAGAACCTGCACAAATAACGATCCTTCAATCAGTTGTGTCAACTGTTTCAAGTCTCAGGGGCTACTGAATACATAATTATTAGACTTCCTTACCCGTATATCCTTTACATACTGGTCTGTGGCTCTGGCAAGACCATTTTGAGCAGCTCAAATGTACGCGTCTCTTGAGTTGAAGGCATCGAACGCCTCTTGGGAGAAACAAGCATCACGGAGTACAGCCCGGCGACGCCTGTGATTCATGGCACTCTCCACTTCAGAATTTGTAGCGGATGGCCTATCTGCATCCTCTGTAGGAGAAACCTCTAGCGTTGGCCCCATGTTAGCGTCCGCCTTTATGTCTGGCTCTGGAGCCCGACTGGTGGAGGTGTGACCGGCAACTTCTCCGGATATAGTCCGGCGAGCGTTTTTCCTACTAAGGAACATGGATGTCATTATATTTTAAAAGACGACAACCATGGAGCGGGGTTCTGTTTTGTACCTCTGCGACGGCGTCTCAGTCCTGACCACCTTCCTTTTAAGCCTACCCGGCTTCGGTGCCCCTTGTAGGTGAGTCACTGCGGGTTCGGCATGGCGTCCCGAGGGCCTTCCCTGTAAGACACCATATGTGTGCGATAGGCGAAGTGCAAAAAAGGGATCCTTTTTGGAAGTTGGGACTTCGGTTTTACTTACATGCGATGTAGGGAGTACTCCAGGATAATCGGCTATAATGGCCACCATGGCATCATCGCAGCTCAATTGATAGAATGTCCTGTCAATCAGCTCCACAAATATGTCCGGATCCTCTTCGAGTCCGGAGTCGAGGGCCCGGTCAGGGTCCACTGGTTGTGGAGGCGGGCTGTGGACCTCCCTCATAGCTTTTCGCAGCTCCTGCTATGAGATAGCAAGGTAAGTATTTATGACAAAGAATGCGGGAAGGTCCGGAGTAAAAAGCAGCAGCTCACCCAGCTTGGGGGTTGTACATGGAGAATCCATCCCGTGGCTTGATGCGGATGAACTCCTCTTCCTCTCCTTTGTACAGATCGGACAGAATTTTTGCTAGAGCAGCGAATGAGTCCGGTCCCTTACGACCGCAGCGGGTGGCATCGTCTTCTCCGTTGAAGTGCCACATGGGGTTCCCCCGATATTGAAGTGGCTGCACCCCCCGCATTATGCATATTGACATAACTTCGATTACTGTCAACCCTGACTGAGCCAGTATCTGTATCCGACCCATCAGGTAAAGGACCTCCCTGTTATCTTCCTCCTGAGGGCTCCGAGGGCGCCAGCTGCGGCATTTCTTCAGGGGAGCGTTGTCGAACTCAGGAAGGCCCATCTGAATAGGGTCCGGAAGGGGGACGTCCTCCATATAAAACCACTCCGAAGGCCAGTCTTTGGATGTCTTCTTCGAAGTACCGGACAGGTATCCGGCCCCAACGATGCGCCATATTTCGGCTCCGCTCACTTGGTATATTGACCCCTCCTGTGTACGGGGTACGAGGCAGAATAGCCTCTTCCATAGCTCGAAATGACTTCGCAGCCTAGAAACAGCTCGCAAAGGGCGACATAGCCAACGATGTGTAATATGGAGGCAGGAGTAAAATTATGCAGCTGGAGGCCGTAGAACTCCAGGAGCCCGCGGAGGAACGGGTGAATTGGAAATCCAAGCCCTCTTAATAAGTAAGGGACAAGGCATACCCGCTCCCCCATGGATGGGTTGGGAAAGCTCTCCGCTTGCTCCCCGCCATTATAGGTGGCGAGCCCGGCTCGAACTGGGACCATATACGCTGGGGGGAGAAACCCCTGGGTCTGTAACACTACTAATTGGCTGTGGGGGACGGAACACTTCTTCCAATTTCCGGGCTTAGGGCTACGGGAGCGAGAGGAGGAGCTACGATGGTCGGCCATGTTGGAATGGATTTTTCCGGGTACGCTCCGATGGATACTCGCTGTGGGAGGAGGGTATGATCTGGATCTGAGAATCCCTGTCTCTTTAATAGGCGATTTACTCACACGGCTAGGGAGGCAAATGTAAAATGCCACAGCCCGATTCGCCGACACGTGGAAGATAGCCATTATTAGGCGCGGAAGCCAAGGAGTGCAACATTTATGGGAAGCCGGACACTGCTCAACATGAACTCAAGATTTGGAGAAGAACCCGCCTTGCAATGCCGAAGACAATCTGCGCGCCGGACTCATCGTCATTGAAGCCTGGTTCGGGGGCTACTGAGGGAGTCCTGGATTAGGGGGTCCTCGGACAGCCGGACTATATCCTTTGGCCGGACTGTTGGACTATGAAGATACAAGATTGAAGACTTCGTCCCATGTCCGGATGGGACTCTCCTTGGCGTGGAAGGCAAGCTTGGCAATACGGATATATAGATCTCCTCCCTTGTAACCGACTCTGTGTAACCCTAGCCCCCTCCGGTGTCTATATAAACCGGAGGGTTTAGTCCGTAGGACAACAACAATCATACCATAGGATAGCTTCTAGGGCTTAGCCTCTACGATCTCGTGGTAGATCAACTCCTGTAATACTCATATCATCAAGATCAATCAAGCAGGAAGTAGGGTATTACCTCCATCGAGAGGGCCCGAACCTGGGTAAACATCGTGTCCCCCGCCTCCGGTTACCACCCGCCTTAGACGCACAGTTCAGGACCCCCTACCCGAGATCCGCCGGTTTTGACACCGACAGGGGGGCCACCAGGGGCCCACGAGGCAGGGGGCGCGCCCAGGGGGTGGGCGTGCCCTGGACCCGCATGGCCAGGTGCTGGCTCCCCTTGACGTGTTCTCAGTGCCAAATATTGTTAAATATTCTAAAAAAATCATATTTCAATTTCAGGGCATTTGGAGAACTTTTATTTTCGAGGTATTTTTTATTGCATGGATAATTCAGAAATCAGACAAAAAATAATATTTTTGCTTTATTTAATCCAAATAACAGAAAGTAAAAGGAGGGTACAGAAGGTTGTGCTTTCTAACTTCATCCATCTCATGCTCATCAAAAGGAATCCACTAACAAGGTTGATCAAGTCTTGTTAACAAACTCATTCCGAATCGCATGAAACCGGAGAATTTTCGAATAGCACTAGGTTACCTCAACGGGGATATGCACGTCCCCAATAATAAGAATATCACATTTCTTCTTGACAGTAGGAAGAGGAAATTCAAAACCTCCAATAGTAATTGTTGAAGTTTTTCCAATACAATTTATACTGTGGACTTGAGGTTGTTTCCTCGGAAAGTGTACCCTATGCTCACTACCATTAACATGAAAAGTGACATTGCCTTTGTTGCAATCAATAATAGTCCCTGCAGTATTAAAAAAGGGTCTACCAAGGATAATCGACATACTATCGTCCTCGGGAATATCAAGAATAACAAAGTCCGTTAAAATAGTAACGTTTGCAACCACAACAGCACATCCTCACAAATACCGGCTGTGTATAGCAGTTGATTTATCGGCCATTTGCAAAGATATTTCAGTAGGTGTCAACTTATTCAAATCAAGTCTACGATATAAAGAGAGAGAGGCATAACACTAACACCGGCTCCAAGATCACATAAAGCAGTTCTAACATAGTTTCTTTTAATGGAGCATGGTATAGTTGGTACCCCTGGATCTCCAGGTTTCTTAGGTATTCCAACCTTAAAAGTGTAATTAGCAATCATGGTGGAAATTTCAGCTTCCGGTATCTTTCTTTTATTTGTTACAATTTCTTTCATGTACTTAGCATAAGTATTCATTTTAAGCATATCAGTCAAACGCATACGCAAAAAGATAGGTCTAATCATTTCAGCAAAGCGCTCAAAATCCTCATCATCCTTTTTCTTGGATGGTTTAGGAGGAAAAGGCATGGGTTTCTAAACCCATGGTTCTCTTTCTTTACCGTGCTTCCTAGCAATGAAGTCTTTCTTATCATAACGTTGATTCTTTGATTGTGGGTTATCAAGATCAACAGCAGGTTCAATCTCTACATCATTGTTATTGCTAAGTTGAGCATCAACATGAACATCATTATTAACATTATCACTAGGTTCATGTTGATCACCTGATTGTGTTTCAGCATCCGAAATAGAAATATCATTGGGATTCTCAGGTGTGTCTACAACAGGTTCACTAGAAGCATGCAAAGTCCTATCATTTTTCTTTTTCTTCTTTTTAGGAGGACTAGGTGCATCAACATTAGTTCTCTGAGAATCCTGCTCAATTCTCTTAGGGTGGCCCTCGGGATACAAAGGTTCCTGAGTCATTTTACCCCCTCTAGTCACAACTCTAATAGCATTATCATTTTTCTTATTATTTAATTCATTGAGCAAATCATTTTGAGCTTTAAGCACTTGTTCTACTTGAGTGGTAACCATAGAAGCATGTTTACTAATGAGTTTAAGTTCACCTTTAACTCTAGACATATAATCACTCAAGTGTTCAAATATATAAGCATTTCGTTTCAATTTTCTACCAACATAAGCATTGAAGTTTTCTTGTTTAACAATAAAATTATCAAACTCATCTAAGCATTGGCTAGCAGACTTATAACGAGGGATATCACCTTCATCAAATCTATGGAGAGAATTTACCTTTACTACCTGTGTCGGGTTATCAAGACCATGTATTTCTTCAATAGGTGGTAAATTCTTAACATCTTCAGCTTTAATACCCTTTTTTTCATAGATTTCTTTGCCTCTTGCATATCTTCAGGACTGAGAAATAGAATACCCCTCTTCTTTGGAGTTGGCTTAGGAGTTGGTTCAGGAAGTGTCTAATTATTTTCATTAGTCAACATATTATTTAATTACAATTCAGCTTGATCAATAGTTCTTTCCCTGAAAACACAACCAGCACAACTATCCAGGTGGTCTCTGGAAGCATCGGTTAGTCCATTATAAAAGATATCAAGTATTTCATTTTTCTTGAGAGGATGATCAGACAAAGCATTAGGTAATTGGAGAAGCCTCCCCCAAGCTTGTGGGAGACTCTCTTCTTCAATTTGCACAAAATTATATATTTCCCTTAAAGCAGCTTGTTTCTTATGAGCGGGGAAATATTTAGCAGAGAAGTAATAAATCATATCCTGGGGACTACGCACACAAACAGGATCAAGAGAATTAAACCATGTTTTAGAATCACCCTTTAATGAGAACGGAAATAATTTAAGGATGTAGTATTAAGGAGTTTTCTCATCATTAGTGAATAGGGTGGTTATATCATTTAATTTAGTAAGATGTGCCACAACAGTTTCAGATTCATAGCCATAAAAAGGATCAGATTCAACCAAAGTAATTATCTCAGGATCAATAGAGAAATCATAATCCTTATCAGTAACACAGATAGGTGAAGTAGCAAAAGCAGGGTCATATTTCATTCTAGCATTCGAAGATTTTTTTCCAGCTTAGCTAATAATTTCTTAAGATCATATCTATCATTGCAAGCAAGAAAGTCTCTAGCAGTTTCTTCATCCATAACATAACCCTCAGGCACGACAGGCAATTCATATCTAGGGGGAGAATCTTCATCATCACTTTCATCAATATTATCGGTTTCAATAATTTCATTCTCTCTAGCCCTAGCAAGTTGTTCATCAAGAAATTCACCTAGTGGCACAGTAGTATCAAGCATAGAAGTAGTTTCATCATAAGTATCATGCATAGTAGAAGTGGTATCATCAATAACATGCGACATATCAGAATTAATAGCAGAAGAAGGTTTAGGTGTCGCAAGTTTACTCAAAACAGAAGGTGAATCAAGTGCAGAGCTACATGGCAGTTCCTTACCTCCCCTCGTAGTTGAGGGAAAGATCTTAGTTCTTTCGTCTTTCAAGTTCCTCATAGTGACCAGCTGATATAAATCCCAAGTGACTCAAACAATAGAGCTATGCTCCCCGGCAACGGCGCCAGAAAATAGTCTTGATAACCCACAAGTATAGGGGATCACAACAGTTTTTGAGGGAAGAGTATTCAACCCAAATTTATTGATTCGACACAAGGGGAGCGAAAGAATATTCTCAAGTATTAGCAGTTGAGTTGTCAATTCAACCACACCTGGATAACTTAATATCTGCAGCAAAGTATTTAGTAGCAAAGTAGTATGGAAGTAACGGTAACGGTGGCAAAAGTAATAGTAGCAGCTTTGTAGTAATTGTAACAGTGGCAACGGAAAAGTAACTAAGCAAATTGCAATATGTGAAAAGCTCGTAGGCATTGGATCAGTGATGGATAATTATGTCGGATGCGATTCCTCATGCAATAGTTATAACATAGGGTGACACAAAACTAGCTCCAATTCATCAATGTAATGTAGGCATATATTCCGTATATAGTCATACGTGCTTATGGAAAAGAACTTGCATGACATCTTTTGTCCTACCCTCCCGTGGCAGCGGGGTCTTATTGGAAACTAAGGGATATTAATGCCTCCTTTTAAAATAGTACCAGACCAAAGCATTAACACTTAGTGAATACATGAACTCCTCAAACTACGGTCATAACCGGTAAGTATCCCGATTATTGTCACTTCGGGGTTAACGGATCATAACACATAATAGGTGACTATAGACTTGTAATATAGGATCAAGAACTCATATATATTCATGAAAACATAATAGGTTCAGATCTGGAATCATGGCACTCGGGCCCTAGTGACAAGCATTAAGCATAGCAAAGTCATAGCAACATCAATCTCAGAACATAATGGATACTAGGGATCAAACCCTAACAAAACTAACTCGATTACATGGTAAATCTCATCCAACCCATCACCCTCCAGCAAGCCTACGATTGAATTACTCACGCACGACGATGAGCATCATGAAATTGGTGATGGAGAAAGGTTGATGATGACGACGGCAACGGATTCCCCTCTTGGAGCCCCGAACGGACTCCAGATCAGCCCTCCCGAGAGAGATTAGGGCTTGGCGGCGGCTCAGTATCGTAAAATGCGATGGATCCTTCTCTCTGATTTTTTTCTTCCCGAACGTGAATATATGGAGTTGGAGTTGAGGTCGGTGGAGCATCAGGGGCCCACGAGGCAGGGGCCGTGCCCGGGGGTAGGCGCGCCCCCACCCTCGTGGACAGGGTGTGGCCCCCCTGGCCTTGATTCTTTCGCTAGTATTTTTTATTAATTTTAAAAATATTCTCCGTGAAGTTTCAGGTCATTCCGAGAACTTTTATTTCTGCACAAAAATAATACCATGGTAATTCAGCCGAAAACAGCGTTAGTCCGGGTTAGTTCCATTCAAATCATGCAAGTTAGAGTTCAAAAGTGTTTGAAAAAATAGATACGATGGAGAAGCATCACGCACCCCCCGTCGCTCTAGGCCGGCCCATATTCGTTATTTTTTTCCGTTTAAACTCCCAAAAAGGTGCTGGCTGGCGATGGGATCGAACTACCGACCACATCGTTCGAAGGGAAGTGCAACAACCACCAGGCCATTCACCTGCTTACGGAAATCTACTTTGTTTTTTTTCGTTTATTTTGTTCTTCGGTTTGGTTTGTTCTTTTTCGTTTTTTTATTGTCTTTTTTCTGTATTTTTGTTTTCCTTAATGCATGTCCTTTTTTAAATTCCTGCTTTAAAAAAAATGATGATCTTTTTCTTAAATTTGATGATTTTTTTTACAGTTTGATGATTTTTTTTTTCAAATTCGACGACATTTTTAATTTCGATAACTTTTTCGGAATTGGTGAACCTTTTTTCAAATTCAATGAACTTTTTTTTAAAATCCGCAAATTTTTGAAATTCATAATGTTTTTCAAATTTCTGCGATTTTTTTTCATTTTTCCTTTTTTAAAGTCAACGCCATGACCGGTCAAGCAACGCTTGAGCGAGCAATCAGGCGCAGCGAACAGTGAAGCGATCGAGCGCTCGCTACATGGTCAGCCCATGAGCAGGCGGTTGTGAGCGTCAGCTCAACGCCGTGACCGGTCAAACAATGCTTGAGCGAGCGACTAGGCGGGGCTAAAGCGCTTGCCACATGGTCTAGCCCACGAGCAGGCGGCTGTGAGCGCCAGCTTACAGAAACCTCCCGACGCAGTAACCGGTCGTGGGAGTTATTTCCCGCGTCTGTCTCACCATAGGAGAATGCGCTCTGGGCCACCCCAATTCAGGTTTGGCGGGAGCAGTTTTCTTCCTTTTTCTTTTATGGGTGTTTCCTGTCTTGGTTTTTATCTTCTTCTTTTTCTGGTCATTTTTCTTTTTTGTGTCTCTTTAGAGGTTTTCTTCGTTTTATCCTTTTCTTTTTCGTTTTTCCCTTTTTCTTTTCCTCTTTTTCAACACATGTCTATTTTTCAGTACACATTGTACAATTTTCTTATAAACACATAGCATTTTTTTGATACACGTTAAACTTTTCTCAAATACATGCTTTTCATTTTTTATGAATACAAGTTAAAAATGTTCAAATATACATTGAACTTTTCTTAAGTCACGCACCATTTTTTAATCAAGACGAACTTTTCTGTACATTGTAGTAACATTTTAGAAATATTCACGAATTGTTTTTGGAACGGGTGAAGATTTTTTTAAATATCACGTAAATTTTTCTGAATGGTAGGAATATATTTTTGAATTACTTCAGCATTTTATTTACATTGTGTAACATTTTTCGGAAATTCCACAACCATTTTTCTTTAAGTGCCATGTACATTTTTTTTATACAGTTTTTACATCGTATTACTTTTTTCAAAGATGCCACATACATTTTCCTGAACGCGTGAACATCTTTCGATTGTCATGAGCAGTTTTTTTAATGCAATCAACCTTTTTCTTACAGTTATGCAGATTTTTTAAGAATTTGAATGTCCAAATTCACGGTGGACATTTTAATTTTTTTTAATTTAATCAAGTTTTGGGAATATATAAAATAACTAAAAAATGAACAAAAACTAGTGCAGGTGCCTACGTCCATGCGTATGTGAACATGTGTGATTATGGACTAACCCTTTTGAAATATTTTCTGAATTACAAAATATTTCCAAATTTTAAAAAATTTCTTGAATTTAAAAAACAGCATATTTTTCAAATGCATGATTTTTCAAACACATGAGTTAAAAACATATTCACCAAATATTATAGGGGATTATAAACGTGGAAGCTAAAATTTGAAAACAAGCTTCTCTGCAACAACCAAAACGCATGTGGGGAGAGGATGCGAGGGAGGCGTGTAATGCGCAGAGAAGCACATTTGGATGGTTTGGATGCAGCACATCATACGGCTGGCGAGCCGACCGAACATTTCCCCAACTCGCTCGGTTGACGCTCGGCAGTCTTCATGTGTTTTACAAAAGAAAGACGTTTTCATCTAAAAAAGTAATGAAAACCCTTAACAGATGTGCTTTTTTCTCCCTCGGTGACACTCAACTCATCAATCTAGCGATCTCCTCAAAAAAAAAAAAATTCAGTCTAGCGATTAAGCTCAAGTCTTTATTATGCTCATTTCCGCAGACGGGTGCACGGCACAACTGCACTGACATCCAGGGCCCGCAGGCCGATTGTAAGCGATGATCTCCCAATAGCGAGTGCCACTGCGCCGCGGCCGCGCGCTTAAGATCAATCACCTCTCTCCATCCGTGGAGCCGATCGAAGCAAGCGAGGCACCCGTGTTCGCTTCGCCGAGGAGAAGCGGAGCGGGAGAGGCGGGCGGGGCGGTCGAGCCGGAGGGGCGTAGCGCGCGGCGGCGGGGGGCGGAGATGACGGACGGCCACCTCTTCAACAACATTCTCCTCGGGGGCCGCACCGGCACGGTGAGCGCCTCCCTCCCCCCTCCTCCCTCTTCCTCCCGCGCGCCCCTGCTTCAATGCCCTAGGGTTTCGCGAGGTTCCGTCACCGCTGGCAGAGTTCTGAGGAGCCGGAGGTTGCGGCCGAGCGGGCGGCCTTGTAGCTTGTTCGTTCTGCTGCGGTGATCGATCGCGGCCGCGCATTGTGCGGATTCTAGGGTTTTCGCGTCGTACGAGGATGCATTTGCGCTCTGCTTTGTTGCGCTGCTAAGTTGGGTTGTTGAGGCGAGTGCTTTGTAGGAGACGCCTTCCCCTCCGAATTGTTTGGTTTCCTGATCCTGCCCGATCTCTGTCGAGGGTTTTAGGGAAATTTCTGTTCTCTGTCGGCACTGCTGCTGCTGTTGCTACTGCTGCAGCGATAGGGACTTTTAGAACTACCGGGAGTTGGCAGGATTGCTCTCAAACCTGAGACCCTGTTGTGGAATTTGTCGAATTAGGTATAAGCTTCTAATCTGCAAATGTTTTAGCATGTCGTGTGCTTACTGCAAATTAGAAAGTGTGTTTCACTTTTTTCATGCTTCAGACTTTCAGAGTCGATGTTGGCCATGGCTGCAAATGTTTCTTCTGATGTACAGCGTACTTATCTGAATTATGTACTTAACCTTTCTCTGACCCTTGACTTTCAATGCTTGCACCAGTCATTACTCATCAATGCGTCTTTGATAATCTTCATGTAGAGTTATGTCGTACCACCTTTAGTGTACTTAATTAATGACTTTGACGCTGCAAGTTATGACTTCCTTCCTTTACTCTTTGAAGATGTTCACTGGTGTTTATGAATATTATTTGATTAATTATTGTTTCAGTACATTGAGAATCTTGTCATGTTTCATTACTCTTGCTCCTGTACAGAATCTTGGTCAGTTTAAAGTGCACTCTGGAGGGCTTGCATGGAAGAGACAAGGTGGAGGAAAGACGATTGAGATCGATAAAGCTGATTTAACTTCTGTGACATGGATGAAAGTCCCCAGGGCATATCAGCTTGGAGTCAGAATCAAAGATGGCCTGTCCTACACATTTATTGGCTTCCGCGAACAGGTTATTAATTGCGTATCACTCTTTCCCCCTTTTTTAATAACTGAGTAATGACATGCTAGATCTGATGTGAAGAGGCTGCTAGAAACGCGATAAATGTTTGCGGTATGATCTATGACTATCTGAGCACAATATTAGGAACTGTTTTAGCAGAAAATTTGATCCTGATGCTCACTACTTTACTAAACCTACAAGATTAAAATTAGAACTAACATTTGTAGCACCATCAACACTCATGAAGACATGGATTTTCCCTTCTTGATTTGCTGTATTGCAGTCATGTTATTGTAACATACATTGTATATGTTTGTATGGCTGAAAATTATGTTCATGATGAACATGTTGGTTTTCCCAAACCCGGTATATGTAACATTAGTAATCTATATTCTGCTATTTGATATGTTTATTGTATGAACTCGCCATATGTTTCTTATCAGACCTGCGGTTGAGACATCCTAGTCTGTATCGTGTGGTCTGTATTTGAATCAGGATGAAGTTGCAAACCGGTTGCTATGTTTCTTTGTATCATATTCATATATGGTGTAACTGAATTTGTCTCGCAGAATTGATTATCTTCTGTGTGAAGGATACATTATGTGTATGTGAACCTTCAGGAAATATTGAAGGAACAGTTTACGCAATAGCACCTATCACCATGAAAAGTGTCTGGATACTCTATTGAGATGTATCTCACTCAACCACCCAGCTTGAATATTGGCAGTCAACTCTATGAGTATGAACTCGGTAGCAATAATGAGTGCTGAGGTCAGTGTATTCTGCTGATGCAATGTTCATCATGAACTTCCTTTCGCAGGATGTAAGCAGCCTGATCAATTTCATGCAAAAGAATTTGGGCATCTCACCAGATGAAAAGCAGTTATCTGTTGGTGGTCACAACTGGGGAGGGATTGGCATAGTTGGTAAGCTCCTTGACCTTTAATTTCTGTAAATAATATTCAGTTTTAATTATATTTTGAGCCACACTTTCTATTATAGGAAGCATGCTTACCTTTATGGTTGAATCGAAGCAAGCATTTGAAGTTTCTCTAGCAGACGTCTCACAGACCCAGATGCAAGGCAAAACAGATGTTCTCTTGGAGTTCCATGTTGATGATACTACTGGTGCTAATGAGGTTTGTAGCGTATCCACTCACTCTTTCTATCGTTTGTTGTTTATGGTATTAGTTAGCACTTATTCCTCATGCGCAAGTTGGAATTTGATTTTGAATTATAATCTCCTGTGGTTGTAGAAAGATTCGCTCATGGATATGAGTTTTCATGTACCCACGTCAAATACTCAATTTCCTGGAAACGAGAATCGTACTTCGGCTCAGGTGACGCGATATGCAACATGAAGCACATTGAAATGTGAAATGCTGACTATTGGAATCTTCTTATTTTGATTTTCCTTTCTGTAGATACTGTGGGAGGCAATACTTGATAGGGCTGATAATGGTTCCGGCTCTTCTGGAGAGGCAGTTGTCACCTTTGAAGGAATAGCTATTCTTACACCAAGGTGGGATATATGGATAATTGATCGTATTGGAAACTCAAGCTGACCTCTTTATGATTATCTTCTCTATGCTTACCTCCCAAAACTAACAGATCTTTGGCAATGCAGAGGACGATACGCCGTTGAGCTTCACCTTCCATTTCTGCGCCTTCAAGGACAAGCTAATGATTTTAAAATCCAATATAGCAGCATTCTTCGCCTCTTTGTTTTGCCAAAGGTTATGTTTGTTCTCTATTTTAAGGCTTGCACAGCTTTGATGTTGTTCATATTGTTGATGCTAGACATGAAAATAGTTGTCTCGTGCGATTGTGATTTGCAGTCAAACAACCCTCATACAATTGTGGTTGTCACTCTTGATCCGCCAATCCGTAAAGGACAAACGCTATATCCTCACATTGTCATTCAGGTGATGTGCTGCAAATTTTATTTGTGATGTTTGGATGTTATGCTATGTTATGTTTTGGTTACTTGATTGTTTGACTGTTTCTCTTATTCTCTGACAGTTTGAGACGGAAACTGTAGTTCAAAAAAACATGAAATTAAGCAGAGAGTTGCTTGATGAAAAATACAAGGATAGGCTAGTGGAATCTTATCAGGTGAAAGTTTTGTTACTTTGATAAAATATACTCTTTTGCTTTTGTTTGTTCAGTTAAAATGGAATCGCTAATCTGTCTTCTAAGATGAAATCATAAACTATGCATGAGAACTGCTCATGGCAAGTATGTTGTTTTAGTACTAAAAACTCCACCTAGATGTATGCTGAGATAGAAAGAGCTGCTTCAATAATCCGACCTTGAATTGGATTTGAAGCTGAGGCTTAAATTAGTCCAAGCAGGCAACTCTTTTGTTTCGAAAAGAATGTCATTTGAATAACAAATTATATATAAAATTAACACTACATGGTTTTCGGACAGATCATATGGTCATATCTTCCTAATGGTGCTTCCACCAACTACCAAGTTAGATGTAGAGACAAATTTGGTGGGCATGGATGTCACACAATATTAGGTCTCAGTGGGAGGGTTATTTGCACATAATTGCATTATTTCAATTCAACCTGTACATTTTATAGAAGGTTCTGTTATAGAGTGATGTTTGATTTTCAAAACTAATTTGCAGTTCTTACTTAACATATTCTCCTTTATTAGCAGTTATGACATATTCTCCTTTATTAGTAGTTATGTTGTTCTGTTAATTGCCTGTCCTGACAAATTAACTTACACGGAGCGTTCAATCTATCCATAGGGTCTAGTACATGAGGTATTCGTCAAAGTCCTCCGCGGTCTTTCTGGTGCTAAAGTCACAAGGCCGGGTTCTTTCAGAAATTACAAAAATGGATATGCAGTTAAATCATCACTCAAAGCTGAAGATGGACTGTTGTATCCACTTGAAAAGGGTTTCTTCTTTCTGCCAAAGCCCCCTACACTCATTTTAGATGAAGAGGTGTTACTTTTTCCATAAACTATAAACTAATTTTCATCCGTTCATGCATTACTGAAACAGTGTATCATAGTCCAACCATTGGAATTTTAATCACAATGCCCATTTACTACTATACTATTTAATGTAGATTGAGTTTGTTGAATTTGAACGGCATGGTGCTGGTGGCGCCAGTATGTCATCTCAGTATTTCGACCTCCTGGTCAAGCTAAAAAATGACCAAGAGCATCTCTTCAGAAATATTCAGAGGAGTGAATACCGTAACCTCTTCAACTTTATCAAGTACGTGCCTTTCTGTTGGATTCATCACCCCTCTTGCTAAATTTATACATAAGACTTATGGGTGTTTTTCACTTTCTTCTGGTAAATTTCAAGTGGAAAGGGCTTGAAACTAATGAACCTTGGAGATGGTCAAGGTACAAGTGGTGTCACAGATGTTCTACAGGACACTGATGATGTTGCTCCTGATCCACATCTAGAGAGAATAAAAAATCAGGCCGTGAGTAGTGAGGACAGTGATGAAGAGGTACATTGCCTTTTGTTGGCTTGTTCCTTGATGCTGACTTGTGAATCTTATTACTAAGCCATTGTATATACTTGTTCTTTACCATTTCATGTCAGGATGAAGATTTTGTTCTGCATAAGGATGATGGCGGATCTCCTACTGATGATTCTGGTGGTGAGGAATCAGATGCTAGTGAAAGTGGTGGCGAAAAAGAGGTTGTTAGATTTCTTATTTTCTGTAGCAAGCCTGAAGTGTGAACTCAACTCTGCTAATGATCTCTTGGTGTTTTTTTTTCTCCTAATCTCCAGAAGTCATCCAAAAAGGAAGCCCGTAGTTCAAAGCCACCTGTCAAAAGGAAGCCTAAGGGCAAGGACGGTGAAGGTTCAGGGAAAAGGAAGCCTAAGGGCATGGATGGCGAAGGTTCAGAGAAAAGGAAACCAAAGAAGAAGAAAGATCCTAACGCCCCCAAAAGACCAATGATGCCATTCATGTATTTCTCAATGGCTGAGCGGGCAGTAAGTTACTATGACCAGTTATTCGAAACATAGCTGCTAACTATGTCAAAAACGCTCTTATATTATGGGACGGAGGGAGTAATTCATAAATTAATGAGTATGCCTGAATAAAACTAGAGCTATTTCGCGTAAAGAATCCTGAACTTCATTCTCGGGATCGGAGATTCTTTTTGTAGTAATTCGGTAGCACAGAAAACTATTTTGTAAAGAAATGCATATCATTGATAATGAATTTTCGAAGTATTGAAGAAAAGAGGTTGTCCTTCAGTCACATAGAAGAACTAAAGCTTATTGTCATAATAAGTAGTATAAATTATGGCACTACGGGAGGGGACGATAAATGAACCATGTACACGAAGAGTTTAATGTTTAACTGCATTTTCTCAGTTATATGAGGCAGTATATATAGCTTCCTCCTTTTTGGTTAAGCATTATTCCTTGGTGGGTAACTGAATTCTTTCTGGAGCATATATACCTGCTAGTATGAGATCTTAAACAAAGGCTTATTTGCTGTTTCCTTGGCTCAGGGTGTGAAGGACAGCAATCCAGATTTGGCTCCAACCGATATTGCAAAGAAGCTTGGCGAGATTTGGCAAAAGATGTCAAGTAATATTCTAAACTACTCCTATATACTCCCTCCATCCTAAAATTCTTGTCTTAAATTTGTCTAAATACGGATGTATCAAATCATGTTTTAGTATTAGGTACATCCATATCTAGTCTAGACAAATCTAAGACAAGAATTTTGGGACGGAGGGAGTACTATTCTCCGTTATGTGCCCTAATGCATTTTCCTCCCGCACGTGTAACATATCAGTTGCGTTCACAAACAAAAGAAAATCCTTGTGCTCATGATTTCCTTGCTTTCCCTGTCATGAGCAGCCGAAGACAAGCAGCCTTACATTCTGCAGTCTCAAGCCGACAAGAAGCGGTACGAGAAGGAATCTGCTGCCTACCGCGCTGCTGCCCCAGTGGACGTGGACGCCGGGTCCGGCAATGGCTCTGACTAGAAGACTCTCACACTTGTGCACTCAGCAGTCCACACGATCGAGGAATCTGTAAATCACCCTAGGGCAGTTTGAACAAGAAGACCGAGCATCTGTAGATCACCATAGTGCAGTTTGAACAAGAAGAACGAGCATCTGTAGATCGTCATAGCGCAGTTTGAAGAAGAACACAACATGAACCTGCATACCGTGAAGATGGGTCTTTCTTTTGAGAGGAAGAGGGAGGCTCTACTTATGTTTTTTTTTTAGACAAGTGAACGCGTTCGGTGATAACCTACCTTTGGTCATGGGCTCGGGGATCTTGTCCACTCGTTGGGTAAACCTTGGGCCAATTATTATAGAATGAAATGAAATAAAACAACCTAAAATCTAAAAAGTGCACACGCACCTTTCGGAGAGAACGAGGCTCGATCTTGCTCCTGTCCTCGTGAGTCCACCTGCAGATGCTACCTAGTCGGGACTTCGGGAAGACTCGCTACGCGACATGCTCGTTTTTCTGGACCAATCCTCCACCGCGGCGCTGCGCTGCTTCTTCCGTGCGCTGCCCCGCCCCTCTCCTTCCTTCTTCCCCATGGCGCCTCCCTACTCTCCCCCTGGCGCCGCCTCTCTCCTTCCCTTCCTCCCCATGGTGCGCCCTGCTGCTCCCCTTCTCACCCATAGCTGATGTTGCTTGTCCGGACGGCGGGGTTGAACGACGACAGAGCGGCTGCGGTGGAGGGCGGCTTGTGCGGCGCGGCCTTGAGCGGCCATGGCGGGGAGACGTAGGAGGGCCATGGCTGGGAGGCGGTGGAGGCACAACTCGAGACCTCCCACTTCCTAATCTCCAAGTGCATCGAGGTGACCTCTCGCCGATCCCGTTCCAATTCGGCCCTTTAGGCAGTAGCTCCGTGTACCATTGTACCAGGACATGGCGTCGGTGTGAAGACATGGTGCTGGGTTGTACTACTGCTCGGCGTTGGGATGCCGATCGAGAGTTGCGGCCTCTTCACCTGCAAGCCATCACGTCCAGGGCCTCCTCTTCGCATTTTTTTTGTGAGAGTACTAGCGCTGCTGCTCTCCTGCAATTCGAAGAGCAAGAACAAGATGCTCTAGCTTTCTCTGTTTTCAATTGATCCCTCAGTGAACCCGGCCTCTCTCTGAAAGCAAAAAAGCAGAAGTACACGAGACAAATTCACTCTGAAAGAACTAACAAATCAGTTCTAATGATTTTCTGAAATTTCTAGAAAGAAATGCAAATCCGTTTAGAACCAGCAGCAAACGAATCGATTGATTCGTAACCACACTCTTTTGGTTCCTTTTGCATTTTCGTCCTCTGTTTTCTATTGAATGTATGTGTCCTTTTTTCAGATTTATCGGTCTTCCTTGGCATGGTTGTATTAAGATGTTTTATATTCAGCTACTTTGTGCTTAGTTGGCTTGTAATATAATCTAGTTGCACATATATTGATGTTTAGTTGGCTTGTAAGGCTGGTCACAATGGGGAGGAACTTAAGAGTAACATCACACACTCCAATACAACTTTGCTTATGTGGCACATATTTAATGAAGAGAGAGGTGCTTGTGGTAACTAGCTAAGTTACCGGAACATCACACACTTCAAGAAACAATGAGTCTATAACCTAATAAATACATCGTTGCATGACACTATATAGATGTTCCTACCCATAGTAACATAGTCTAGGGAAGTGTGTAAGTTACTAGCTTATGTTCTTGCCCATTGTGACCAGCCTAATGTAGCCTAGTTGCACACACATTGATGTTTAGTTGGCTTATAATTTAGTCTAGTTACACACATATTGATGTTTAGTTGGTAGGAAGACTAGTTGCACACACACATGCTCAGTTGGCTTATAATTTAGTATAGTTGCACACACATTGATATTTAGTTGGCAGGAAGACTAATTGCACACATTGATGTTTAGTTGGCTTGTAATGTAGTCTAGTTGTACACACATTGATGTTTAGTTGGCTTGTAATATAGTCTAGTTGCACACACATTGATGTTTAGTTGGCAGGAAGACTAGTTGCACACACATATGCTCAGTTGGCTTGTAATTTAGTCTAGTTGCACACATTGATGTTTAGTTGGCAGGACACTAGTTGCACACACATATGCGCAATTGACCCGACAATGTAGTTTAATTGCACACACATAGATATTTAGTTGGCATATGGACTATTGGCACACGCATATGCTCAGTTGGCGCTGCATGTAGTCTAGTTGCACACATATTGATGTTTAGTTGACAGGAAGACTGGTTCATCGAAACATATCCATGCGGGATCTACTTTCAAAGAGCACGGTGCGAGGGTTCCAACGGTGAAAACGGATCTTAATTTCGATACGCGGTTTAAAAATTATGACTTTTAAAAGAATTAAAAACTCAAATTAAATGCGTTCACACAATTTCACATGGATGTTTTTTTTGTCTATTTACCTGATATTTTTTTAATATATGGATCTGTTTTTTATATATAAATTAGACGGGAGAGCTTATTACTATTTATAGATTATTTACGGACCAAAACTTCCTGATTTTGGCCGGCCGCCCGCGAAGGGCAGTGAGCAGGCGGCCGCTCGCTAGATCGGTCCATAAAACAAATATCCCAAAAACATATGTAACAGCCGAAAAGTGAAATAAAACTACCAAAATGTTATCTATCTCACGTTCGCTAGGCCTGTTTTCCGCGCAACGCTCTCTAGACAGTCGGATGACGGGCATGAATCATGACGTAGGGTTTGTCGCCATGTCACCTTTTGGGAACTGTTTGCTCCCTATAAGAACCACATGAACGTGTCTCTAATACCCACCACCCCTCGCCCTGATCGTTTCCTCTTGTTCCCCTATCCATTCCCCAAGAGAGCGATGAGAAGCAGAGACAATCATGGCGGTAATATTGTCACATATCTAAAATATTTGTTTGTAAATAGTTGCATTTAGAAGCATCCATGCATCATGCTTAAATTTCAATTAAATTTGAAATTGGGATGATCAAACCTTAGCAGATAATTAATTCAACCGGGTTCAAATCAAATCTTTTC